>JARQOD010000008.1:168950755-168984129 GCA_033576555.1 Oophaga sylvatica | reverse complement strand
ATAAGAGCACAATGGCCTCCATAATCCTTAAATGGAAGAAGTTTGGGACCACCAGAAGTCTTCCAGCCAAACTGAGCAATCGTGGGAGAAGAGCCTGAGAGAGGAAAAGAAGAACCCCAAGATTACTGTGGCTGAGCTCCACAGATGCAGTAGGGAGATGGGAGAAAGTTCCACAAAGTCAACTATCACTGCAGCTCTCCACCAGTCGGGCCTTTATGGCAGAGTGACCCAATGGAAGCTTCTCCTCAGTGCCAGACATATGAAATCCCGCATAGAGTTTGCTAAAAAAGACATGAAGGACTCCCAGACTATGAGAAATAAGATTCTCTGGTCTGATGAGATGAAGACAGAACTTTTTGGTGATAATTCTAAGCGGTATGTGTGGAGAAAACCAGTCACTGCTCATCACCTGCCCAACACAAATCCCAACAGTGAAACATGGCGGTGGCAGCATCATGCTATGGGGTGTTTTTAAGCTGTAGGGACAGGACAACTGGTTGCAATTGAAGGAAACATGAATGCGGCCAAGTACAGAGATATCCTGGATGAAAACCTCTTCCAGAGTGTTCTAGACCTCATACTTGCCCAAAGGTTCACCTTTCAACAAGACAATGACCCTAAGCAGACAGCTAAAATAACAAACGGGTGGCTTCAGAACAACTCTGTGACCATTCTTGACTGGCCCAGCCAGAGCCCTGACCGAAACCCAATTGAGCATCTCTGGAGAAACCTGAAAATGGGTGTCCACCAACGTTCATCATCCAACCTGACGGAACTGGACAGGATCTGCAAGGAAGAATGGCAGAGGATCCCCAAATCCAGGTGTGAAGAACTTGTATCATTCCCAAGAAGACTCATGGCTGTACGAGCTCAAAAGGTGCTTCTACTCAATACTGAGCAAAGTGTCTGAATACTTATGACCATGTGATATTTCAGTTTTTCTTTTTTAATAAATTTGCAAAAATTTCTACATTTCGTTTTTTTTCAGTGAAGATGGGGTGCAGAGTGTACATTAATGAGAAAAAAATGAATGTTTTTGAATTCACCAAATGGCTGCAATGAAACAAATAGTGAAAAATTTTAAGAGGTCTGAATACTTTCTGAAACCACTGGTGATACTGAAACACCTTTGGCCGAATGTTGTGGGTTCACAGCAACTGCTTCCAAATGCAAATGCCACACCTGAAATCGGTTACAGACCCTTACATGCTTAATTGATGATGGATTATCAAAGAAATAGCCCATTCAGCCCATTAAATGGCTTTTGAGATAATTGTCCAATTACTTTTGGTCCCTTGAAAAAGAGGCAGCTACATAGTACATTTCTGTTCTTTTCAGTCAATATGTTGTACAGAGTGTACATTAATGAGAAAAAAAAAAACTTTTTCAAATTTACCAAATGGCTGCAATGAAACAGAGTGAAAAATGTAAAGGGGTCTGAATACGTTCCGTACACACTGTGTAGTAAGATGGCCAACTGAAAATTAACAATTTTACTACATGTAGAACAACGCATGCTGCTGACCAATAAATTCATTTTTTCTCTACTGCAATTTGTAAGTTCCATGGTTTTTCTGAAAGTATATTGTGGGAGAGCACTCTCTACCACAGAGCCAGCCAATCAAGCCCGAGATCCAACCATATTGTTAAACGGCAGCTGCAGTTTGGCACAGTGGCCCTGGTTCTTAAAAAATTGAGTTCTTACAATAATTCTCTTAGTGCCTGTGATGAACGGGCACGCGGTCCGCCACACGGTAGCCCGGGGTATCACGGCTTGTGATCCCTCCGTGCTGCAAATGTGACGAAAACGCGCACACACACGACGGCTGCTGCCGTCCGACCCGGTAAACTGCAGGGATTTATAATTATCCCACTTCCACTTAGGAACTTGCAGCTCTCTGGCGCCCCCCTTACCCTCAGGTCAGTCAGGGAACTGCACCTAGGATAATCAGTCGCCAGACGGGTCACTTGGATGTGTGCTGGCTATTGGGCATGCTGCAGTGAGGGAATTATAATTACTCCGAGCCGCAGCCGGGTAATACACTTGTAAACCCCGCTCCGTCACTGCCAGCGTCACCCAATAGATTAACACTTTACACCCCTTCCTTTTAGCTGCCACCAGCTACGGCTTTTGATGAACAATTTATCAAGAGGGTCCGTAGCAACCCCAAAACAGTAGCGTAGTGCTTCAGGCACGTGCAAATTCGTTTATAGAGCAGGAGAAACAAACTAATAAATTTATAGGTTTATTCCTTAAAAACCAGGCAGTGCTTATATAATATAAAAAGATGTAACAAACTGAGACAATATCGTTATATACAGATGCAGTTATAAAATAAAATGGGATTAAGAATGAAAGATAACTCACATGGTTGTTAGATCATTACAGGCAAGCCAGGCTGGGGAAGGAGCCACAGTCATAGTTCATTGGTAGATCTCTTACTCAGGACATCCCAGCAGAAAAGTGTGCCTAAGGAACTTCACTGCAAGACTTATGCATGTCAGCTTCTGACCTCACAAAAAGGGCTGGTCCTCTGGCCACCTCCCCTGGCTGCAAGCTATGGTTTGAGCTCTGCAATATCATAAGGTTCATAACTCGTCCTGTGAACCTAGCAGAATAACGGCAGACCTATCAATGATCTCACTCCAAAATGACGGTTCCAATGAGCCCACACTTGGGTGGGCTAGTACATGGGGCACCCGAGAATTCCATTTCTCGGGTTCTGTTGGAGTTACGGGTTTACCAGTACCACGGGAACGATGCCCGTCGGCGCATGGTTCAACACAGTAACTTTCATGTTTCTAGCGAATGCTCCCACCGTGTTATTAACCAAAAAAGAATGAATTCTCCAAAATGGCTGCTATAGGACTTTTGCAGGGTTTGCAAAGACAAAGGAAAATTCCTGAGGTGGGAGGGATGAGAGATCGAGTTAGCTGCAGAGAGAAGGAGGGAGGGGTAACTTTGCCCTGTGCTTGCAAACGGTGGGGGTTGTAGTTCTAGCAACAGCACAAGACATGAAGCTTGCAATATCATCACACCTCCCCCCTTTAGAGGGCGCTACGGAGGCATGACCTGTCGGTAATCCGACATGCGCACCTCAGCGGGTTCGCCACGTCGTGATAACCCATTGGCCATGGCTCCAGCGTAGCAACCTACCATTGGTTCCGGACACTGTGTGCAGCCAGCTCAGAGGGTTGTGGTCGGTGACCACCTTGAAGGTGCGCCCGTACAGGTAGGGCTGCAAACGTTGCAGTGCCCAGACCATGGCCAGGCACTCCTTCTCGATGGTGGAGTATGCCACTTCCCTTGGCAGAAGTTTCCGGCTCAGGTACAACACGGGGTGCTCCTGGTTCCCCGAATCAACCTGGCTGAGTACAGCACCGAGGCCAAATTCGCTGGCATCAGTCTGTACCAGGAATGGCCGACTGCTGTCGACGGCTTTCAACACTGGAGAGCTGCACAGGGCTGTTTTCAAAGCTCGGAATGCCGCCTCACAGCCATCTGTCCAGTTGACTGTTTGGGGTAGACCGCCCTTGGTGAGGTCCGTCAAGGGTTTTGCAATGGCGCTATAGTTCGGTACGAAACGCCTATAGTACCCTGCAGTGCCCAGGAAGGACTTCACCTGCTTTTTGGTCCTGGGGGTGGGCCAGGACACGATCGCGTCCACTTTCTCGGGCTCTGGACTCATGGAACCCCCGCCTACCCGGTGCCCCAGGTAGTGGACCTCCCTCATGCCCATCTGGCATTTTCCCGGCTTGATGGTCAGACCTGCCTGGTGAATACGCTTGAGCACCTCCTGGAGATGCTGAAGGTGTTCCTCCCAGGTGGAACTGAAGACGGCAATGTCGTCCAGGTACGCCACAGCGTACTCCTCCAGTCCCTGAAGCAGGTGGTTGACCATCCGCTGGAAAGTGGCAGGGGCATTCTTCATGCCGAAAGGCATGACCGTGGACTCGTACAGTCCAAAAGGGGTGATAAAGGCAGATTTCTCCTGCGCCGCAGGGCTCAGGGGAATCTGCCAGTATCCCCGGCTCAGATCCATGATGGATATGTACTTGGCATTCGCCAACCGCTCCAGCAGATCCTCGATGCGTGGCATTGGGTGCGCATCAGAGGTAGTGATGGCGTTGAGCCCCCTGTAGTCCACGCAGAACCGGGTGGTCCGATCCTTTTTTGGCACGAGAACTACAGGTGAGGCCCACGCGCTTTTGGACTGCCGGATCACCCCCAGCTGCAACATCTCATGGATCTCCTGGCGCATAATCTGCTGCACTTCCTCAAGATCCGATAAGGTGTCCGCCGTAACGGGGCGTGATTCCCGGTGTCCACCTCGTGGACTGCCAACTCGGTCCTTCCGGGTCGGTTCGTGAACTCGGCCCGGAAGGATTCCAGAGTGGTCAGCAACTGCAACCGCTGGGAGACGGTTAGCGAGGCATTTACCTCCATGTCCTCAATGGACCCATTGGCATTAGCTTGGGCCAGCATGTCTAGGAGGGGATCCTCTTCCCCGTCCTCGGGCAGATTGCAGACCGGTAGGACGCAGGCTTCACGTTCGTGATGGGCCTTCATCATGTTGACGTGAAAGGCCTTGCGCCTACCCCGAGTGTGGTCAAGCGTGACCACGTAGGTGGCTGGGTTGAGCTGCTTGGTGCACGACGTACGGGCCTTCCCAGGCTGCCTGAAGCTTATCCTTTGGTACGGGGACCAGCACCCACACCTTTTGACCCACCTGGTAGGTCCGCTCCCGGGCGTTCTGGTCGTACCAGTGCTTCTGGTCAGCCTGAGCCTGCGTCATGTTGTCATGCACCAACTGCGTCAAGGTCTGCATCTTGTCGCGGAAGCGCATGACATAATCCACGATGGACACTTCCGTGGGGTTTGGCTCATCTTCCCAGGATTCTCTTATCAACCCAAGGGTCCCCGGACTCGCCTACCATACAGGAGCTCGAAGGGGGAGAACCCCGTCGAGGCCTGCGGACTTCTCTGTAGGCAAATAGCAGGTGTGGGAGGTACCGCTCCCAATCGCGTCCCTGGTCTCAACCAGCATGCGGAGCATCTGTTTGAGGGTACCGTTAAAGCGCTCACACAAACCATTGGTCTGTGGGTGATACGCACTCGATACCATACGCGTCACCTGCATTTTGCTGCAGAGAGCCTTCATTAGGCGAGACATAAATTGGGTCCCTTGATCGGTAAGTATCTCCCTGGGAAATCCTACCCGTGAAAAGATGGTCACCAGTGCATCCGCCACCTTATCTGCCCTAGCTGAGGACAGAGCTACTGCCTCCGGGTACCGGGTAGCGTAGTCTACCACAGTCAGGATGTATTGCTTTCCAGAGCTGCTGGGGACGGCCAGCGGGCCCACAATGTCCACCGCGATCCTCTGGAAAGGCTCCTCTATCACTGGCAATGGGATCAGGGGAGCCTTAAGAGCAGGCCCCGCCTTCCCCACTCTTTGACAGGTGATACAGGAGCGGCAGTAGTTAGTCACATCTGTCCCCATCTTGGGCCAATAGAAGTGTTGAGACAGCCGTGCCTTAGCTTTGCTAATCCCCAAGTGTCCAGCAAGTGGAATCTCATGGGCAATCCTCAACAACTCACCTCGGAACTGGTGCGGGACGACCAGCTGTTTTTTCCCTCAACCACTCCTTTTGGGAACCTCCGGGTACTGTCTCCCGGTACAACCTTCCTCGTTCCCAGAACACCCTCTCCTTATCAGTCACGGAGGTGGGCGTCTCGGCGAGGTGCCTCAAGTTCCCCAGGCTCGCATCTGAGTGCAGAGCGGCCTGGAACTCCTGGCTGGAGGCAGCCAGAAGTGACGTCAGGGTTCCTTCCTCACTGGGACCCTCTGGGACCGGCTCTGGGTCCACCTCTGGTTCAGTCTCTCCTGTAGCGGAGGAGGGTCCAGATGGCAGGGCGCTACCTGCGATCCGGGCACTCTGACTGCGGGTGACAGCAGCTACATATGCAGTCTCCCCGGGGATTTCTATAGGCCCATCAGCCTGCGCTGCTATGGGCTCTACCTCCCCATCCACCCCCAACACTTCAGGAGCAGTGCTACTTATGGGCCAGTTACCTTCCTCGGTGGCACTGGTCAGTGTCATGGCGTCACCTTCCTCCCGGTTCCCATGCACCTCCCCATTTCCTTGAGCACTGTCGCTTGCTCCTGCTAGGGGTTCCTCAGCCGTCTCACTCCGCAGAGCGACGGGACTGAACGCTCCTGTACCTGTGGACACATCTACCACTTCAGAGAAAGGGTTAACAGATTCAGATGGCACAGATACATCACTATCAACATCAGTCCTAGGGAAAGAAAGGTTATCAGTTGCATCATCACTTCGCAAAGCATTAGCAGGTAACACAATCAGTTTCCCATCATCATCAACATCAACATCATGGTTAACGTTAACCTTATCATCAGATTGGGAAGGGGTGTCAGGGACATAGTACGCCACCATCCTCCCCAGATCAGTCCCCAATAAAACATCAGTGGGCAGGTTTTCGGACACCCCCACTTCCTTCACCCCGCTCCCGGTACCCCAGTCAATGAAAACTCGGGCTATCGGCAAGGGGTAGTGGACGCCCCCAATCCCTGTGACAGTTAAGGTTTTCCCCGGAATCAACTCTTCAGGGGCCGCCAGTTCGGGTCGGATGAGGGTTCGTTCAGCCCCGGTGTCCTTGAGGCCTGTAGCAAGACGGGCCCCCACGCGGACGGGCTGCACGTTGTCATCAACCCTCCCCACCACACCACCCACCAAAAGAACAGAGGCGTTGGGCCCGGAGGCCTTGGCTGGGGGGTTCTTCTGCCTCTCCGGACAGGTGGCGCTGATGTGTCCAGTCCTTTTGCAGGAGAAACACTGGCGGGGGTCTGATGTAGGCCGGGCGCTGGCAAAGGGGATAGTGCCTCCAGAGGGACGGCTGGCAGGGGCACTGGGGTTGGTTGCAGGCTTACCCCCTCCCCAACGGGTGGTGACGGCCTTCCGCACCTCGGGTTTCCGGTTGGCCTCATAGCTGTCGGCGATCCGGGCTGTTGTGACCGCGTCCTCTGGTTCTCGGTCCAGGATGAACTGTCGGACCTCAGCTGGGCACAGATGCAGGAACTGGTCTTTGATCATCAGGTCTTTCAGCTCCTCATAGGTGTCAACTGACAGTCCATTGATCCACTGGTCAAAGTGGGTCCTGAGTCCTTGCACCACATCGCTATAACTGTCGTGTGGGCCACGTTGGAGGTTCCGGAACTTCTTTCGGTATACCTCAGGGGTTAGCTGGTACTTGGCGATCAGGGCCTGCTTGATGGCCTGATAGTTGTCATCTTGATCCGGCGTGAGTGAAGCAAACGCCTCCAAAGCTTTGCCCTTTAGCCCGGGGGTCAAGTACCTGGCCCATTGGTCGGCAGGCAGCCGGTACTGTCTGCAGACTTTCTCAAAGGCCCGCAGAAAAGTGTCCAAGTCTCCGTCCCTTTCCAGCACGGGAAAGTGCTCCGGCCGGGGCTTGGGACTCTGAATGCTGCTGGGCACACTGCTCTGGGCTGTGGAGGGCATTGCCCCTCGCTGGACCATCTCCAGCTCATGGCTCTCTCAGCCTCCCGCTCGGCTCTCTCAGCCTCTCGCTGGGCTTGGCGCTCGGCTCGGGCCTCCTGCTGGTATTGCTGAATCAGCTTCAGGCGCTCCCCCCGGTCGTCGGTGGGGAGTTCCTCCAGGGCCGCCTGCAGGTAAGGGTCCAGCCCGCCCTGGGTGTAAGCCTGCAGGGTTTGGGCCTCTGCTGCCGCCCCACCTTGGCTTGGGCCGGCTTCTGTGCCCTCCTCGCTCTCAGCGTGGACCTGTGACATCAGGACCTTGATCAGTTGAGCTTTGGTTTGGCCCCTGGGGTCAAGGCCTCGGGAAATGCATATTCCAGCAAGAGTGTCCCTTTTCTGCAGTTTGTACCAACTTGCTCCTATTGTAGCCATGTTTGCCAAATAAAAGATAGGATAGAAAAACAAAGAGAAGGGAGGGGTAACCGCAAGTACACACAATTGCCTCAGGACTAATAAACACTGAGTCTGTTCTCCAAAACTTTAGTTGCAGGGTCGCTGAAGAACCGTGCAAGTTTTTTTTAGTGAATGGAATGATTGCTCAAACCAGGTCACTAATGCTCTATAATCCCACCGCTCTGCCACCAATATGTGATGAATGGGCACGCGGTCCGCCACACGGTAGCCCGGGGTATCACGGCTTGTGATCCCTCCGTGCTGCAAATGTGACGAAAACGCGCACACACACGACGGCTGCTGCCGTCCGACCCGGTAAACTGCAGGGATTTATAATTATCCCACTTCCACTTAGGAACTTGCAGCTCTCTGGCGCCCCCCTTACCCTCAGGTCAGTCAGGGAACTGCACCTAGGATAATCAGTCGCCAGACGGGTCACTTGGATGTGTGCTGGCTATTGGGCACGCTGCAGTGAGGGAATTATAATTACTCCGAGCCGCAGCCGGGTAATACACTTGTAAACCCCGCTCCGTCACTGCCAGCGTCACCCAATAGATTAACACTTTACACCCCTTCCTTTTAGCTGCCACCAGCTACGGCTTTTGATGAACAATTTATCAAGAGGGTCCGTAGCAACCCCAAAACAGTAGCATAGTGCTTCAGGCACGTGCAAATTCCTTTATAGAGCAGGAGAAACAAACTAATAAATTTATAGGTTTATTCCTTAAAAACCAGGCAGTGCTTATATAATATAAAAAGATGTAACAAACTGAGACAATATCGTTATATACAGATGCAGTTATAAAATAAAATGGGATTAAGAATGAAAGATAACTCACATGGTTGTTAGATCATTACAGGCAAGCCAGGCTGGGGGAAGGAGCCACACGTCATAGTTCATTGGTAGATCTCTTACTCAGGACATCCCAGCAGAAAAGTGTGCCTAAGGAACTTCACTGCAAGACTTATGCATGTCAGCTTCTGACCTCACAAAAAGGGCTGGTCCTCTGGCCACCTCCCCTGGCTGCAAGCTATGGTTTGAGCTCTGCAATATCATAAGGTTCATAACTCGTCCTGTGAACCTAGCAGAATAACGGCAGACCTATCAATGATCTCACTCCAAAATGACGGTTCCAATGAGCCCACACTTGGGTGGGCTAGTACATGGGGCACCCGAGAATTCCATTTCTCGGGTTCTGTTGGAGTTACGGGTTTACCAGTACCACGGGAACGATGCCCGTCGGCGCATGGTTCAACACAGTAACTTTCGTGTTTCTAGCGAATGCTCCCACCGTGTTATTAACCAAAAAAGAATGAATTCTCCAAAATGGCTGCTATAGGACTTTTGCAGGGTTTGCAAAGACAAAGGAAAATTCCTGAGGTGGGAGGGATGAGAGATCGAGTTAGCTGCAGAGAGAAGGAGGGAGGGGTAACTTTGCCCTGTGCTTGCAAACGGTGGGGGTTGTAGTTCTAGCAACAGCACAAGACATGAAGCTTGCAATATCATCACAGTGCCCCTGAAAATAATCATTCCAGATAGGTAGTGTCAAACAGGTGGTATTAGATGACTACACACAAAAAGTGCTAACTCTTGTACCCTAAACAGTAAGTGTCTTCTGCTTGATACACTAAACTTTACTTACAAGGTAATGCCATTGGATTTGTAGATTTTCTATATTCTATGTTAGGTTGATAAGTTATCAATATGCCATTGAGCTTTAGATAAATCTATTCAGATGACCACTAGCGTTCCTATGCCATTACAATGTATATGTGTAACGGGCTGGGTGGTGGAACCACTGTGCCAAAGCCCAAGTAAGACCTGGAGCGGCGTGACCAGGAGCCTCACCCACTCCGACCACAGTCTCACAGCAGCTAACGACACCGCAGTCCATGGAGAGACAATGGAGGTGATCCAGGTGCTACTTAGGACTAACCTCGGGTAGATGGCGGCTGACCCCTAGGAGTGGATAGCTGGAATGGCCCGAGGGGAATGTCCAACAGATGCAGACAGGCAGAGAAGATGACAGGTATCTCAGGTACAGGCAGGACAGTCTAATGGAGAGATGAGCACTGGTGGGTGCAGCTGGCTCTGCTGCAATTGAGGTGAGCACTGGCAATTGAGGAACATTTCACTGGCAACGAACTTGTACATAATTTGGTATTTTCTGTGGTAACATATGGATGCAAACCCTGTACAATAAAGATGCAAGACAGAAGAAGAATCGATTACTTTAAAATGTGGTGCTGGAGAAGGGTGTTATCAATACCATGGATGGTAAGAAGAAGAAACAAATTAATTTGGGAATAAATCAAGCCTAACTACTCACTGAAAGCAAGGATCAAGCTACGACTGGCCTACTTTGGACACATCACTCGAAGAGAGCAATCACTGGAGAAGGACATTATGGTTGGAAGAAAGGAAGGAGCACGGTGAAGAGGAAGACCACCAACCCAAAGACCTGATACAATCAAGATAACAGCAGAGATGACCCTGATGGACCTATCTAGGCTGGCACAAGATCGATCTTCCTACAGTTCGTTCAACCATCAAGTCTCCATGGCTCCAGATCAAGCTGAAGGCCCCTTTTAAATAATGCAACTGTTATGCTGTAGCCCCCAAACCCGTACTCTCCGCCTAACCTTTAATTTTTTCTTTGGAAGTGTTTGGGGAAGGGTGTATCACACAAAAGGTGCATTTTAAGGTCAGACTTTGCCTTGGACTGTTTATAGGGAATGTGTTTTCAGAAAATTACCTATTGTTTGTCAAGTTTTTGAGTTACATGTATTTAAAAAAAAATGTGAAAACAGGCAATGCTTTTTTCATATAATGAACTTTATTAAATAAACTAAATTATTAATCTTACAATTTCCACATCGGACACTGGGGCTGTTTAAGACTCCTATTTTCGTCCTTTCAGGAAGAGTTTTCAGCAGGTTCCTCATCAGAGGCAGGAATACAATGATAAGTAACACCTATATACACCACTAATAACACCGGATCCAGCTATCACAATATGTGATATCTCAGCTGACCCTGCTCCTTCTCCTTTCACAATGATCTTTGCACATTAGATGTTTCAATAGAAAAAATAGGCTTTTCATTGCAACAAATGTACATGTAAATTTCCTTAAGCATCAGGTAGTAGGAGTATAAAAAATCCCTGGTGGCCAGTGTGAAAATTGCAAAACTTCTAATTTTTTATTCTTTAATTTTTTTTAAGATTGATATGGAAAAAATGCATTGACCAAAAATGTGCAAAAAACAAATTTAACGCAGAAACCTGATATAAACGATGGGTTATTTTCTGATCACACATTCCCCATAAAATTCAGTATTATGTTTTTTGTTTTTCCCATGAGACATCTTGATAACAAAATTCAGCAGCTGTGATGATCAACCAGCCTCCAGTCCACAGGGTCTCACATCACCGAGGACTTGGCAGCTTCTCCAAAAGCAAGGAGTGTAGGAGTTGCCGATGTTTCTTTTGAAGGACAGGGAGTGAATGGCTGCTCTGAATCTTAGCCTGCATGTTTTCTAGGCTTCTACCTAGTGTGGATGCGGATGCATCTTTTTCTGAGGAACAGATCATTTATTTGTCAGGAATGGAAAAGGCATGAGTTGTAAATCATGAGAGAAGGAGGGAAGATATTCCTGAGAATGTAATTAAAAGAGGTACATGGCTCAGTGTTGACCTGAACGGGTCTCTCGATGTATTCGTCTCACACTGTATTGGTAGAGTGCATCTAAGTTTGTGTCAAGAGGATTTTACGATGGAAATATATTTAATGCAAATAATAGATTTAAATTGCACAAATGTCTACTGCCTTGTGTATTCATAGTATTGTGAAAAAGTTTTAGGCAGGTGTAAAAAAAATGCTAAAAAGTAAGAATGTTTTAAAAGATAGCGTTAATGGTTTATTTTTATCAATTAACCAAATCAAAAATACATTATTAAAAGAGAAACCTAAATCAAATCAATATTTGGCCTGAACGTCCTTTACCTTCTAAACAGTATCAAGCCATCAATTCTTCTAGGTGCGATTGTACTTGCACGCAGTTTGTGAAGGAACTCGGCATGGATTTTGTTCCAAACATGCTGGAGAACTAACCACAGATCTTCCAGGGATGTCACTTGTCCAAATCTTTCTGTCTCTACGTGTAATCCCACACAGATGAGATGATGTGAGATCATGGCTCTGTGGGGGCCGGATCATCACTTCCATGATTCTTGTTCTTCTTTACACTGAAGATACGTCTTAATGACATTTGTTGTATGTTTGGGGGTCGTTGTCTGGCTTCAACATAGATTTAGAATCAATCCCCCCCACGGTATTACATTATGGATCAGCATCTGCCTGTAATTCTCAGCACTGAGGGCAACATTAATCAACCAACTCTATTTCCTGACATGCGAGGACCCTCCACCATGCTTCACCATAGTCTGTAAATACCCATTATTCTAACCCCTCCAGACCTTAATCGAATAAACATCCTTCTGTTACAGACTAATATTTCAAATGTTGGCTCATCAGTCAAGAACATCTTCTGCCATTTCCCCCCTCCTCTCCCCAGTTCTTTTGTTTTTGTGCCAAATTGAATCGCTTGGCTTAGCTTCCATATTAAATATCACCTTTTTTTCGCCTCAGTTGTCTCTGAAGACCACTTTTGGCCCAACAGTAGATGGTGTGTAGCTGGGTCCCATTGGTTACTGCCAGCTCTAAGTTGATAATGGCACTGCTAGACATCTTCCCATTTCAAAGGGCAGTAAGCATGATGTATCTTTCATCTGTTGAACTAAGATTCCTTGACCAACTACTGTTTGTTTGATCCTCACCATTAGAGATGAGCGAATATGTTTGGAAAACGATTGCCAAATCCAAATTTGCCATATTTGTGCCATATTGGTACTTTATTTATGCCGAATTTATTTTTGACGAACATTTCCGAACATATTCGCTCCTCTCTACTCCCATTGGCTCCAATGGCGTTTGGCTATGTTCAGCAAATATATCAAATACGACGATTGTAATACGAACCAAATATTGAAAAATTTGCTCATCTCTACTCACGATTGCCCATTTCTTGACACTTCTCCAAAAGAACTAGAACAGAACATCTTTAAACCGCAGTCTGCTTTGAAATCTTTGCCTGGGAGAGACCTTGCTGATGCAGCATAAGTAACTACCTCCTATTTTGTTGGTCTGCTCAGTTTCGCCATGGTGTGTGACCTGTGACATGACACTGCTACAAAGGTGAGGTTGTGTAGACAGTTTGGCTGTTTCTTCCCTAGTTTTAAGCGTCCTACACGTCTGTTTCAGTTAATCACCTTACGATACAGTTGAATGTGGCACACACTGAGGGCCCTCCTGACTTACGGCTCCATAGTGACCGTGTGGGCTGGGGGCCCCTGAGGGAGCAGGGGCCCTGGTCTACTGGCTCTGATAGCGGGCAATGTTAGCTGGCTGCTGCCGCTAACACTGCCCGCTATTAAAGTGAAATGAATAATCACTCCTCTCCACGCCCATGAAGATGTGGGAAGAGTGAACATTCATTTCTCTTTAGCAGGCTTTAGCTGTCACCCGCTGCTGCTCCGCTGTCACCGGGGGCCCCCTAGCAGCTGCGTGGTGTGCCGCTATTAGCGACACGCCACTGGCTGGGGACCCCTGGAGCAGCATGGGCCCTAGGCAGCTGCCGGCCCTGTATGCCAGCAGGTGTCAGTGCCTGGCCCTCCGGTTCTCCAGTGGGTCAGTCTGACCCTGCTGCTATGGGAGTTTTGGTGAGAAGAGGGATTGTTCTAGTGAGGTCTTGGCCAATAGTCCTGGAAAAGTGGTGGCTGGGGCACCGAACTCCAGACCTCCTGCCCTGTATGGCAAAACACAGCACTATTGAGTTCCATTTTCTGTCTTCGTTTTGGGGTCCTCATTCTAGCAAGACAGATATGTTGGTTGGTTCCTTCTGGATTCGTGTGTTCTCCACCACAGGGACTCCAGATGTAAGTGATACAATCTATATGCAATGCCGCAGAATGTGCTGGTGCTGTATAACATTACAGCAGGCTTTTACGTCTCGTCACTTTTTTTCAATGCGCATTTTCTCTTCCAATCTTTAGGAGAAGTATAAAGTTGTGTAACGCTAATTTTTTTTTTTCATTGTCCAATGTTTTTACAAATTGAAAAAGGTCAAAGACGCAGATGCTTAAACATGAATTGCAGCATTCAAACTGTGGATAAGATAAATCCATTAAAAAAAAAAAGATACTCAATGTTGTAAAAAGCATAAGCGATAAAGGGATGTTGTAAGGAAAAAAAGAGAAAAGGGTTATTAATAAAACTGATGCCTGCAACAGCAATATTCGCTAAATGATAAATTGAGGGGACAAGGTGTAGGCACAATGTCAACACATAACACAGTCTAATGTTCTCTCTATTATTCTCTGCATTGTGTGATACAAACATTAATGCATTTTGTTCTACTTCACTTACAAGAGTGAGGTAATTCCGAGGTTATTCTGTGTAATAAAATATAAAAAGTTTAAGACTAGTTTCCTGCACTTACAGTATTTTGTTGTCTTGCGTTAATACCAGTCTAACTCTTCTTCAGGTCGTAATAGGAAGCGTTTAGCTAAGTGTTCATTTAGAAAAATATCAATATAACCTAATAATAATAATAATTTTTATTTAGATAACGGCAGCATATTTTGCAGAACTTTAGAATTAAGCTCCAGTGTAAAATCTGTAGCAGTGCCCAGCATTTAATATGTGCCATTTATAATACTGGTGTTTCCTTGAGGCAGAGGAGCCCTTACCTACCGCTTGTGCTCTTATCTAGTCTAAATGGCCACTTTATTAGAGACAATGGTCTAGTAGCGCATTGGACCTCCTTAAGCCTTCAGAACAGTCAATTTATTGCAGCATGTAGTCCTCCGGGTGTTAAAATTGTTCTCTTGGAATATTGGCCCCTGAGGCCAAAACAGTTTCTTGCAATTTCCACATGTTAGATGGAGGCACTTTCATCCGATAATCCATGTCCCACAACGATCCATATGATCTGGTGAGCAGTCACATCTGTGATGCGACCGCTCTCCACACCAGCCAGAACACACTGAGCTGAACGTGAGAACATGGCTGCATGTGACCAGTGGTGATCTAAATAAGGTTGCCACCTGTCACAGGCAACGCTTATCACGCTCAGCTCAGTGTGTTCCGGCTGGTGTGGTGAGAGATTGCATCACTGATGTGAACACTTACCAAACCATCCAGATCATTGTGGGACCATGGGCATTAATGGACTATCGGCTGAAAGATGAGAATAGCTTTGTTTTTTTATTTTTGTGGAATAAATGGGTAAAAAACAGCTGGTGAGTTTTTATTTCAAATAAAGGACTTTGTGTGTGTTTTTTAAAATTTTTTGCCAAATTTCCGCTTTTTTCATGAATAAACGCAAGTCATATTGAAGAAATTTTACCACTATCATGAAGTACAATATGTCACGAATAAACAGCCTCAGAATCAGTGGGATACGTTGAAGCGATCCAGAGCTTTAACCTCATAAAGTGACAGTGGTCAGAATTGTAAAAATTAGCTCTGTCACTAAGGGTTTAAGTCTCTTATTTCCATCCTTCCAGGAAGAGTTTTCAGCAGGTTCCTTATCAGAGGCAGGAATACAATGATAGGTAACATCTATACACCACTAGAAAAAAAAAACGCCCCAAAATTTTCAAAAAATGCATTTAACACTGAAACCTGATATAAACAATAGGTTATTTTCTTATCCCCATTGCCCTTAAATGTTGCAAAATGTTTTTTGCTTTCTCATGAGACATCTTGTGATTTATGACCACAGACTACATCACAGTTGAATTGTGGAATGAAACAACAAGCCTGTAAAAGCCCAAACAGTGCAAAACTAAATTGCAAAAATTATTTTTACCCCCAAATAGATTCCTTTACGTAAAAAAATAATGCCCCCAGAGGTGCCCAACCCCTTTAATATGGCAATATGGCATTACAGTGCGCACCTAGCGAAAGCGGGTCTTATACTACCTTGCAGTACATTATTGGTGGTATGGATCATGCATAACGTGACTGTTTTGCAGGGCATTCAATGCCAAAATGATCAAATTTTCAAAACAACTTGAAATAGGCTACCGCGTAAAACATTTCAAAGTTACCTGATAACAGCTAACAAATGATATGGAAACCATGTTCAGTCTAAAAAAAATCACAATTTGCTTCAATTGGCGTCAATCCTTCATTTTTCATTAGATGACGGTGAACCCATTTTCAGCCCTCGTACAAACCTATACGAAATGCAAAGATCTGTACAAAATAATATTATTGACCTTACAAGACTTGAAAGGAATATGGTCTCTACATAAAAAATTCTTTCAGCAATGATGGACAAAAAATTACTTTGACCTGTGTAGAGAATGGGAAATTCTAGCAGAAAGTAGTAGGAGAATCATGTATCGGACAAATTATGTAGACATATTCTGTGAAGACTCTAGTCAAATAAAAAGATTTAAAAGTAGCGCTATAGACCTCATGAATTGAAAAACCTGAGGACCCTATGTCCAACATGAGTATGTGTCCCTGTTGTGAATATGCTAGAGGCGGCTTCTGAGCTGGGGCTCCCTCCGGTGGTTGCTGAGGGTAATGAACTGATCAATGAATGGCCTTCAGCTGGTGCTGAATGGTAGGATATAAGTTGCCTGAGTTCCCAGCAGCCTTGCCGGTTATCAATTGTTCTTCTGGTCTTGCTTGAAGCACTGCTAGTTTCCTGCTCTCCTTCAGATAAGTGTTTGCTGTTTTTTTTTTCTCTGTTTGATTTTCTCTGCTGGTTTGCTGCCTGCAGTGGACTGCAGCCTGTCCCCTTTTGGGGGTCTGGCGCTGCAATTGTGCTCCGTTTTTGTCTGCACTTTTGCTTTGCTCCTTTGTTACATTTTATTTGCTGAATAGCGTTTTGTTACACCAGAGATCTGATTTAGGTGGAAGAGATCGAGTGATCTCAGGTTTTTTTTGCAATCAGACGTGTTGGTATTTTTGTTAGGGTTTTTTTGGATTGCAGTCAGAATTTTTTCCTGTACTTTTCTGTCTAGACAGATTGGGCCCCAGCGTTTGTTCATTCTATTTTCTGTCTGTGTTCGTGCTTTCTTCTTGTCTAACCGCCATTACATGTTTGGGGGCTTCCTATTTTCCTTAGGGATCTGCTCCAGGGCAGATAGCTTTCATCTTTCTGCCTTTAGGTGTAGTTATCTCTCAGGCTGTGACGAGGCGTCTAGGATCAACGTAGGAACGCTCCACGGCTACCTCTAGTTGTGTGGGTAGTTCAGGTTACTGCAATCCAATAGGTTCCAGTCTCTCTGGTGTATTACCGCTTTTGCTATTTTTTGCCATTTTTCCTCAGTTACCGAAACATAACAGTCCCCACAGAGGACAAAGCCAATTAGGCGAAACATGAGTAACTGTAATGGTTACATTGAAGATTAGAAGGCTCAGCATTCTGTGAATGTTTGGGATGCATAGCCTTCGACTCTGAAATGTCTCTAAAGCTGCAGTTTTTCTGGCTGCTTTTCATCTATCATAGTATTTTGAAGCAAATAATGATGTGAATACTTTTCCATCCAATTATGACAAGAGCATTCTTAAGGTGATACCTTTATTGGCTAACCAGAAAATTATATGTTCGCTAGCTTTCAGAGCTCAAGGCTCCTTCTTCAGGCAAGATTACATTTGAAATAATAAGAAAGACACATTAGATGCTTACTATAGTAGGAAATTTGTTCAAGACCTGGGAGGTGTGATGCCTTCAAAAGATAAGCAAAGGAAATCAAATTAGCATTTTCTTACAAATGGAGAGCTAGTGGGAATGTGTTCTTAGCTATCTGGAGTCCTTCTGGTGAAGGTGTGAACTGTGTCTATGTAATGAGTCATAAAACCGGGTGTTAAGTTGAGTCCTAGTGTCAAAGTATTGAACATCCTAATAAGTTTGAATTCCCATATTTTTCTCTCCCTGTCATCCTTAAAATGACCTTTTAGTATTAAGACTTTTAAGTCTGTCATACAATGTCCAGTTCCAGAGAAATGTTTTCCCACAGGTGTGTCCATTTCATTCCTGATCGTATGTCTGTGTAGATTCATCCTTGTTTGTAGTTTTTGCATGGTTTCCCCAATATAGATAGCTCCAGGGCACCTTGTATATTGTATCATGTCACCACATTGGAGGATGTACATGAAAAGGAACCCATGACCTTATAGTCCTGATTTGTGTTTGGTACACGGACTGTATTTGTTGGTAATATGTGGGTACAAGTTTTGCATTTTTTGTTGTTACATGGGAATGTGCCAGTCACTGATGGTGACACTTCTGACAAGGAGATTCCTTAAGTTAGGGGGCTGTTTGTAGGAGAGGAGTGGTAGTTCTGGGAATATGTCTTTCAATTTGTGGTCCCTGTGGAATATGGGTTGGAGATCAGCACCAATTTTCCTTAGGATGCTCATGTGGGGGTTGTATGTGACTACAAGAGGTGCCCTGTTGTTATCCTCTCTCAGTTTGTAATCCAGGAGGTTGCTTCTTGGGATTCTTGTAGCCCTGTGGATCTGTTCATCTATTACCAGTGGATGGTATCCTTGTTGTAGGAATGTATTCCTCAGAGATAGCAGCTGTAGTTCCCTGTCTTTACTGTCTGAACAGATCCGAATATATCTCAGAGCTTGACTGTAGATGATGGATTTTTTTGTGTGTCCTGGATGAATTCTGAGAAGTCTCTGATCAATAAAAAAGAATGACCTCTAATAAGATTGAAAGGTAGTGAACTGAACTGAAAAATCTGAGGACCCTACCTCCCAAATGAGATTATGTGACTCCCCAGAGGTGCAAGCAAACTAGGCGAAACATAGTAAAGACTACCCGTGATGATCACATTGAACATTAGAAGGCTATGCGTTCTGTGAAGGTTTGGGATTTGTAACCTTCTAGATGGAAATGTGTCTCTAACGCTGAACTTTTTGTGGTGGTCTTTCATCTATTATATAGTGTTTCAAGGCAAACGTAAGTGGTTTCAAAAAAGAGGAAAATTTGCCATGTCTAACTTGTTAGTTTTAGCCTCATTTGACCCATGTAACTTTAGCCTATAAGGAAGAAAAGCTGAAGTGGCATCGGTATACCAAAGCTGGAAATATCAGATGAGTAAAGGCCCCCACACATTAGATTAAAGTTGGTCAAGCCAGTTGATATTGGCCAGAACAGTTGACAGGCTAATGTGAATAAAGGCTTCCTGACTGCCGAACCTTTTGTCCCATTCTCTCCCACCAGAGAAAAGACAAGGCCCCTCTAACAGCGGGTCTCTGATAGAGAACACAGAAGTGTCCAGCCAAGATTTCCTATATATAGACTAGTTGGAAGAGAGTTGGCGGCAGAATGATCGTTCAGCCAGCAGCTATCTGATATGTATATTGCATATTGACAGAAAGCTGCTAATCAGTAGTGGGACTAGGAGGCACTTGATAACTAGTCCTCTAGTGATAATCAACTGCTGATGAAAAATTGATTTTATTGTAACTCCAAAACACAGACCAGTAAGTGACACATCGTTGGAATCAGGCTCTCAGCCCTATATCATGCTGCTCTTGCTAATAGATTCCCTTTAACCTATACGTAATTATTGACATAAGGGCATTTGGAAGATTGGAAATACAATTGTATGTAAATGTAAGTCTATAAAAGAAAGTATATATTGATAAGAAAATAAACTTATTGCTTTATTCTTTTTTACAGGGGCTGTATATTTTCTTGATTTATGCCATTTATAACAGTGAGGTAAGATAGTCTCTCAGTCTTAAAATGTTTATTGATAAGGGGTTGTACTATAAAAAAAATGATATATTTTTTTAATGGGCGCCAGTTTTTCCTTTTTTAGCAATTAGAGAGAGTAATAACCAGATGAAAGGTTAAAGATGAAACTTTACAGCTGTAAATACAGTTTTAGCAGCACATTACAACAGCCTTGCCTACTTAACACCATCACAATGCCGATGTCACATCAGGGTGACAAATAGAAATTAAAAAGAAGTTTGAATTTGCTAATTCAAGAAAAAATTTATTTAACCTCTTCCCAACCGCTGACGGTAAATAAACGTCAGCGCTTGCTGGGCATTGTGCAGCACTGATGTTTCACTATGGTCGGCGAGATTCTGGAGCAGAACGCTAGCTTTGCACCAGAGAGACATCATCAGAACCTGATTAGCTCAGGTCTCGATACTATTATCCCTATGTCACCTCCTAGATGCCAAAATCGTGACATTTAGAAGATTGTGAGAAGTAGTGGGCTCCCTCTCTCACCCCTTGACTTGATCACGGGGGAGCAAAGGGTTGTCATGGCAGTCAGAGGTCAAATAATGACCTCTGGGTCTGCCAGCTTTGGTAGCCTTTTACACCCAGCCGGCAGCAAGGTCTAACAGGTGCTCTGCCAGTGTTAAGCTGACGGGTCTCATGCATTGCAGTACACATACGTAGTGCAATGCATGAGACCGGCAATCAGAAAAGTAAAAGTTGAAGTCTGATGCAGGGACAAATTAAAAAAAAAGTTTAAAATAAAGTTAAAATTTTTAAAAAGATCTAAAAAAACAAATCACTAAATATAAAAAAATAAAACCATATTATACCAATAAATTCATATCCTAATATAAAAACAAAAATAAATGAAAGAACACGTTTGGTATCGTTGCGTCCAGAACGGAATGACTCGACCTATAAAATTGTCACATTAGTTAACCCTTTCCATGAACATCGATAAAAACATGCGGTAAAAAATTCAAGTGTAAATTAAAATGGTATGGCTTAAAACGTCCCGCAAAGGGCAAAGCCCTTACATGGCTGTGCTGCCAGGAAAATAGAAAAATTATAGCTCTCAAAATCTGGCATTTCAAAAACTATTTTTTTGTGTAAAAATTGTTTTGTAGTGTGTGATGTTTTTTTTGTTGTTGTAAAAAGTAATTCTTTTTTTCACCTCCCAATGGTATAAAATTCTATGACACACTTGTGGTGTCAATATGATTACTGTACCCTTAGATGAAGTAATTGAGAGGTGTAGTTTGTAAAATTGGGTCATTTATGGGGAAGTTATCCTGTTCTGGGACCTCAGTGGCTCTGCCAATGGGACATGGCACCCACAAACATGCCTCATAAGTAATTTTCACCCACTTGTGGGGTATTGGTGTACTCAAGAGAAAATGAACAGTACAATTTGTTACACAATTTCTTCTATTAGCCCATTTGAAAATTTAAAACTTGGTCCAAACCAATATTTTAGTGGAAAAAAATTGTAATTTTTCATTTACTCAGCTAAATGTTTTACAATTCTGTGCATCGCCTAAGGGTTAAAAACACTTGCTACTCCCCTAGAAGAAATCCATGAGAGGTTTAGTTTCCAAATAGGGTCATTTATGTTTTTTTTTGCTGTTTTGGCATGTAAGGGGTTCTTCAAATGTGACAAGGCAGCCACAATCTATTTCAGCGAAAAAATGTCTTCCTTTCCGAGCCCTGCCTTTCCCAAAACAGTAGTTTCCCACCACATATGGTGTATTGCTGTACTCAGTAGAAATTGCACAACAAATTTTACAGTCCATTTTCTCCTGTTACCCATGTGAGAATTACAAATTTTGAGCAATATTTTTGTGGGGAAAATGTGTTGTTTTTTTTTTAATTATTATTTTAGTTTTGCGGCTCAATGTTATAAAATTCTGTGAAACCCCTGCAGGTTGAAAGTGCTTACCACACATCTAGATAAATTCTTTGTGGGTTGTAGTTTTCAAAATGGGGTAATTTGTGGGGGGTTTCCATGGTTTAGGTACATCAGGGGCTCTGCAAACGTGACATTGCGTCCACTATCTATTCTCACTAATTTTGCGCTCCAAAAGCCAAATGTTGCTCCTTCCCACATATAGGGTATCAGCGTACTCAGGAGAAATTGCCAATAAATTGTATGGTTCATTTTCTCCTGTTACAATTTGTGAAAATGAAATATTTGGGTCGAAATTAACATTTTTGTAGAAAAAATTTACATTTTCATTTTTTCCTTTCACATTAATAAACTTTTGAATGTGATTTTTGAGCACTTTGAGGGTTTGTTTTTAAAATGGTGTCACTTTTTGGTATTTTTTGTTATATAGACCCCTCAAAGTTAAAATGTGAGGTGGTCCTTGGAAAAAAAAAAATGGTTTTGTAAATTTTGCTGGAAAAATTATAAATTGCTGATAAACATTTAACTCTTGTAATTTCCTAAGGAAAAAAATGATGGTGATGTAAAGTAAACACGTGGGAAATGTTATTTATTAACCATTTTGTGTGCTATAACTATCTGGTCTAAGGGTATAATAATTAAAAGTTTGAGAATTACAAATTTTTAGCAAAATGCCGATATTTTCACAAACAAAAAATTATTGGCCTATATTTATGGGTAAAATGAAGTACAATGTCACGAAAAAATCTCAGAATCCCTGAGGTACATTGAAGCGTTCCAGAATTATTACCTCATAAAGTGACACTGGTCAGAATTTAAAAAAATTGTCCTGGTCAAGAAGCTGAAAACAGGCTCCACCACAAAAGGGTTAAAAACAATTAGTTTGTAGTGAATCACTAGTACGGCAGAGCCTCCAATTGCCCTGAGAAGTGTGTAACGCTCTGAGGTCTCCTTGCACTGGATCACCCCCTTTCATGCTCTTTATTTCAAGCACAGCTTTACTAATCTCCTAGTGAATGTATCTTGTATGTCTTTGGGTAAATGAATGTTAGAGGTTGCCTCCTACTTTAACATTGATGACCTATCCTTCGCTGTTCTCAGAGTCGGCGGGTTCCAGAAGTGCTCAGTTACAGAACTGCTCCGTATACTTATATTGGCCACACCCAGGTTTAGTGGGCAGATGTGTAGTACCCGGTCGCGGCCATTGTTAGTAGATTGTGCAACTGCGTATCTGAGCACCTCCAGCTGCCATTGACAACAGCTGATAGGCAGGGATGACTGTCGTCACCCCCCATCGATCAAATGTTGATAAACTATCCTAAGGAGGAACGTGAGACACTGACTCCGGACAGTTGCGACGTGTCCTGACGCTCCTGGAAGTGTTCTGAAGGTTCCGGTGCAAAGTCTCGGTGGAGGGGAAGCTGAAGGCCCCAGAATGCAAGGGCCACCAGGCACAGGAGAGCCCGGGAGGGAATCAACCCTCTCCAAGTCCGTTCCCAGGTCCGGTCCACAACAAGCACCGCCAGCAGACAGCGGCACGGCGCGGGATGTCTCTGAAGTGTCGGGGGTTGAAGCAGTAACGGTTACATGCTGGCAACAGTCCGACTGCGTATGCCTGGAGATTTGGCTGTCTGCCCTGGCTTGCCGGAGCTGAGGTGAGGAGAGCGAGTTAATTTTCTCCTGCTGCGCACTCTGTCTTCCCGCCGAAAAGCCCTGCTTTCCCGCGCTCTGTTATTTTTATATCCGATCCACCCCCTGTAGTCAAGTGCAAAGGTTGGTACAGGTTAGAATGTTTTCCACCCGGTAACAAGGTTGTCAGTCTCAACAGTTCCGGCCCAGATATGAGAGGAGTGTCACGGACCCGGTCGATGTCCTTACATAGGCAGGAATAAAAATAGCTGCTGCTGCCCCATGACTGGTGGATAAATACTCTGAGGGATTTTGGATCCAGTTGGATAAACACGTAGGTGGGCTATGCTGATGCAGTGAAT
Organism: Oophaga sylvatica; assembly: GCA_033576555.1. Taxonomy (NCBI): domain Eukaryota; kingdom Metazoa; phylum Chordata; class Amphibia; order Anura; family Dendrobatidae; genus Oophaga; species Oophaga sylvatica. The sequence continues at coordinate 168,960,426 of JARQOD010000008.1, read as the reverse complement.
CAATTCTTCGGAAAAGATGATTAGGAAAAGGTTTTTTAGTCACAACGCATTTCAACACAGCGTCTTTTTCAAGTGAAAAAATCAAAATTTTTTTTCACTTGAAAAAAATGCCGGTACGGCGTTGAAACGCGTTGTGAATAAAAAGCCTTTTCCTCATCATCTTTTCTGAAAAATTGATTCACTGCACCAGCATAGCCCACCTACGTGTTTATTGAACTGTAACCATGGTCATGGAAATGGCACAGAGCTTAGTGGAGGGAGGTACTCCTTTTTAGGAAAACCTACAGAAACACAGAAAGCTGTACTTTCCAGGACTGACCAGATAAAAAACTTTATTAGATAAAGTTTACGCCCACATACCTCCTTTTGGTGAGTACATATGGGGGTCTGGTCGTGAGATGTGCTACGTCATAGTAACTTAGTTAGCAAGGCCGAAAAAAGACATTTGTCCGTCCAGTTCAGCCTATATTCCGTCAGAATAAATCCCCAGATCTACGTCCTTCTAATGAACCTAGTAACTGTAAGATACAATATTGTTACACTCCAGGAAGACATCCAGGCCTCTCTTGAACTCCTCGACTGAGTTCGCCATCACCACCTCCTCAGGCAAGGAATTCCAGATTCTCACTGCCCTAACAGTAAAGAATCCTTTTCTATGTTGGTGGAGAAACCTTCTCTCCTCCAGATGCAGAGAATGCCTCCTTGTGACCTTCACCTTCCTTGGTATAAACAGATCCTCTGAGAGATATTAGTATTGTCCCGTTATATGCTTATACATGGTTATTAGATCGCCCCTCAGTCGTCTTTTTTCTAGACTAAATGATCCTAATTTTGCTAATCTCTCTGGGTATTGTAGTTCCCCCATCCCCTTTATTAATTTTGTCGCCCTCCTTTGTACTCGCTCTAGTCCATTATATCCTTCCTGAGCACCGGTGCCCAACACTGTCCACAGTCCTCCATGTGCGGTCTAACCAGGGATTTGTACAGAGGCAGTATAATGCTCTCATCATGTGTATCCAGACCTCTTATAATGCACCCCATGATCCTGTTTGCCTTGGCAGCTGCTGCTCCAGGTAAGTTTATCATTAACTAGGATCCCCCAGTCCTTCTCCATGTCAGATTTATCCAGTGGTTTCCCGTTCAGTGTGTAATGGTGATATTGATTCCTTCTTCCCATGTGTATAACCTTACATTTATCATTGATAAACCCCATCTGCCACCTTTCAGCCCAAGTTTCCAACTTATCCAGATCCATCTGTAGCAGAATACTATCTTCTCTTGTATTGACTGCTTTACATAGTTTTGTATCATCTGCAAATATCAATATTTTACTGTGTAAGCCTTCTACCAGATTGTTAATAAATATGTTGAAGAGAATAGGTCCCAACACCGACCCTGCGGTCCCCTGACATGTGACCTCGGTACCATGTCACATGACCCCTGCGGTCCAGCACGCGACCTCGCAGTCCCACTGGTCACAGTGACCCCTGCAGTCCCACTTCACGACCTGCGTCCCACATCACAGCGACCTCGGCAGTCCCCACTGGTCACAGTGACCCCTGCAGTCCCCACAGGTCACAGCGACCCCTGCGGTCCCCACTGGTCACAGCGACCCCTACGCCCGGTCCACCGCGTCCACGCAGCGACCCTGCGTTCCCCACTGATCACAGCGACTGCGTCCCACGTCAGCGACCGGGTCCATACCAGCACCCTCGTCCATGATCACAGGCCTGCGCCACTGGTCCAGCGACCCGCAGTCCACTGTCACAGGACCCTGCAGTCCCACAGTTCACAGCAACCCCTGCGGTCCCCACTGGTCACAGCAACGCAGTCCCACAGCCAGTGACCCCTGCAGTCCGGTCCGCGACCCCGTCCCCACTGGTCACAGCGACCCCTGCGGTCCCCACTGGTCACAGCGACCCCTGCGTCCCTGGTCACGCGACCCTGGTCCACTGATCACAGCGACCCCTGCGGTCCCCACTGGTCACAGCGACCCCTGCGGTCCCCACTGGTCACAGCGACCCCTGCGGTTCCCACTGATCACAGCGACCCCTGCGGTCCCCACTGGTCACAGCGACACCGGCAGTCCCCACTGGTCACAGTGACCCATGCAGTCCCCACAGGTCACAGCGACCCCTGCGGTCCCCACTGGTCACAGCGACCCCTGCGGTCCCCACTGGTCACAGCGACCCCTGCGGTCCCCACTGGTCACAGCGACCCCTGCGGTTCCCACTGATCACAGTGACCCCTGCAGTCCCCACTGGTCACAGCGACCCCTGCGGTCCCCACTGGTCACAGCGACCCCTGCGGTCCCCACTGGTCACAGCGACCCCTGCGGTCCCCACTGGTCACAGCGACCCAGTTAGAGAATATACCATTTATAACCCCGTCTGCTTTCTATCAATAAGTCAGTCACTTACCCATTTACACACAATTTTCCCCCAGACCCAGCATTCTCATTGTGTGTACAACCTCTTGTGTGGCATGGTATCAAACACTTTGGAAAAATCAAGATATATCACATTTACCGGCCTATAATTTCCAGGGTCACTTTTAGAGCCTTGTTGAATATGGCACCACATTTGCTATGCGCCAGTCCTGTGGAACAGACCCCGTCACTATAGAGTCCCTAAATATAAGAAATAATGAACAATAAAAGCAGCCTCACCGTGTCTATTAGTATAACTCAGTCCGTTCTGCAATGCTGTGGGTCTCCAACCAATAGCCGTGACTAAGGCTTCACATAAGAAAATTAGTTATGGTGAGTCCCAAAAATAATTAAAATCCTCAATTTATTGAAAAAAGATTAAAGGATCATACAGGTTGGGGATACATCTCACGCGTTTCTGGCAGAAGCCCTTATTCACTGAGATACAGATTCCTTATGATACATGGTAGAAAAACAAATAGTGACCACCCGTTGATCAATAAACACTTATGTTAGCAATCAATCACATTTGAGAATAATCAGCATAATCACAAGAAAGCCAGAGAGAGAAAAAAAAAAAAAACCTAAGACATTCAATACTCTGAGATTAATATAAGTAATGAGTATCATCCTATAGTTCATGCCATTGGGGTGTTTTGTATCCAGTTTGATAATCCAAAATAACTCTCTTAGGAGGAGTTTTTTCTTCCTGTCCCCTCCTCTAATAGGAATATCCACTTTTTCTAACCCATTGAATGAAAAATTCTTTAATTCCCCTTTATGTCTCTCTACAAAGTGCTTACAAGCTCCTGAATAGGAGCATTTTTATTATTATTGGTAACATGTTCTCCATCCTTTTCTTTACGTATTGTGCAGCCAATGTATTTTATTTTACATTCTTTGGAAAATATGCAATACACAACATAATTAGTATTGCAATTAATAAATCTTTTTATATCATTGGCTGCATCAATTTTTTGAGTTTGCAATGTATACTGGCACATCGTACATTTGGAACATGCACATTTAAAAAAAACCTTTACAACTAAGCCAGATTTTTTTATCACTTTTTTGTGGCATGTACAGACTTGGGGAAAGAGTAGCACCTATCTCTACCTTTTCTCGGCAACAAACTAATCCATTTTCCAGGATTTTGTTTAAGTCTTGATCTTGAAATAATATAGGGACTAGTGTTGAGCGATACGATACTGCAAATATCGATATCGGCCGATATTAGCTCTATCGGCCTTTCGATACTTCGTTTCAATATTTTCGTCTTATCGATATCGGAATCGGAAGTTCCCATAATTCTTTGCGAGGCAATGTGATTTTATTCAGCCAATGAGGAATCCTAAGAAGTGTGGGCACATCCTGTAATGATGCGGTCATGTTAACTAATGGCATGGCTGTGATTGGATGCTGAAATGATGTCAGAATGCACTATAAAAGGCGCCGCCGCCATTTTAGCGTCACTGTGCTGTGAATTCAGTAAGGGACAGAACGCTGCTGTGCTGACTCTGAGGGACAGTTAGAGATTGCGATTTAGTGTACTGTGCTGTAGGCAGGCTAGCACCAACCGCTGTGTAAAGCTTCCTTTTGCCTGCAGTGTTGTTTTAACAGCTCTGCAAGGTGTGTGTGAGTGCAGGTGACGCTGCAGTTTGCTCTGCATGCAACGCTGTCTGTAGGCATCTGCACTGTCACTCACAGACTCTTTTTTTTTTTCCTTCAGTGTAATTCTTGCAGCTCCATGCAATTTAACTATTAGTGTGACGCGCTTCCATCCGTATCCAATACATTGGTTGCAAACACTATAGAAGTAGACAAAGGAGTAGCCTTTCCAGATTGTGGAACAGTTGTGTTTCAGTGTTCACTTCAGTCTGTGTTTTTTATTTTTTGAGTGCACATCACGACTCCAGTTACTTGTTCAAGCACTCTGCTTGTACTCTGCTGAGCGTGTCTCAGTGCCTCATCCTGTTTCATTTATCTCCCAATCCAATTGGGTTGTCGTGCTCCCAATTTCCATTTCAAAATATATAATCTAATTAGTGTGACCGGCGCTTCCATCCGTATCCAATACATTGGTTGCAAACACTATAGAAGTAGACAAAGGAGTAGCCTTTCACAGATTGTGAACAGTTGTGTTTCAGTGTTCACTTCAGTCTCTGCGTAATAACCACACTTAGGCCTTATAACTTTTCTGACTTTCTTTCTCAATCTACCAAGATGAACAAGTCAGTGAGTAAGGCACATGGTCGTGGCCGTGGAGTTTCAGCAGGGAGAGGACGTGGGGATTCTGTGGCTGCTGCTGCCCTCAGTGACACAGCATCCACCAGTTTTCCCCGTGAGCGTTCCTTTATGCGCACTTTGGTAGGAGCTCGGCGTAGCCCCCCTGCTGCGGGAAGAACAAATTGAAGCCGTTGTTGGTTGGATGGCAGCCAATGCATCGACTTCAATTCCTTCCACCTCCTCTCAGGAACACAACACTGTTGAGCAACCATCTGTCTGTTCACCGCCTGTCAAATTGCCCAGGCAGTCAGAGAGTTTTGTACTGGAGCCAGCTGAGTCTCTGCTTCTGTTCTCAGAATCTGTTGGCTCGCAAACACGGGCACAGGCAAGCAGCATTCTGCAATTTGAAGAAGAGGGAGTATGCAGTGATGCGCAACAGCTGTGTCTCTCTCAATCTGAAGAGGCGGGTGAGCCAGTGCCGATGGACAGCACACCGCAGAACGCATCTTATGATGATGATGAGACTCAGGTGCCAGGTTTTGTGGAGCATGGTGCTGCCCAGACCATCCAACAGCAGCAGGTGTTGGAAGAGGGTAGTGGAGATGATGAAGTCCGAGACCCAACATGGCGTGAGCAACAGGAAGGTGGTGGGAGCAGCTCTGAGGAAGAGATTGTCCCAACGGTACAAAGAGGAGGGAGAGGTAGGCTGCAGACTCGCTTGCCTGTAGCCTCCAGTTTGGCACCTGTTGGGAGCAGTTCTCTTAAAAATGTCAAAATTGGCGCTCCCATGTCTTGCACTGCGTGGTCCTTTTTTGACAGACTTGTATCTGATATTTGCTATGTTCAATGCAAGCTGTGTAAGCAAAAAGTTAAAAGAGGTAAAAATATCAGGAACCTGAATACCACAAATATGTGGAAACATGTACGGACAAAGCACGTAGCTGAGTTACAAAGACACACTGGAGATGTAGGCCAACCTACAGCAGCACCTACATCTTTAGGTCATGTTCGAGCCTATACCTCCAGCTCTCACACACCTGGTTCGGCTTCCTCACAGGATCTCCATGGAAGAACCTCGGTCACTGTTGTCCATAGACAAACTGTTATTCCACCCACTGCAGCAAGTTCACAGTCATCGTCACACTCCCAGAACAAAAAACAGCCATCGGTAACACAGGCATGGGATAAAAGACGGCCATACTCGGCAAACCATCCACGAGCACAGGCTCTGAATGCTGGCCTTGCAAAACTCCTGTCCCTTGAAATGCTGTCATTCAGGCTGGTGGAGACTGACAGTTTCAGGAACTTTATGGCATTGGCAGTCCCACAATATAATGTGCCCAGCCGATTTTATTTCAGCAGGCAAGCTGTCCCTGCTCTGCAAAAACATGTCGAGGGAAACATTAAACATGCGCTACTAAACGCCGTCAGTAGCAGGGTCCACCTGACCACCGATGCGTGGACCAGTACCCATGGCCAGGGACGATACCTTTCCCTCACTGCCCATTGGGTCAATGTTGTGGAGCCGGGTACAGATCTTGCCAGTGGCGCTGTACGTGTTCTGCCAACTCCAAGGATTGCAGGAATCCAGTCTGTGCACATTGATTCCTCCTCCTACTCCAGTTCCTCAGAATCATTGCTGCATGAGCCGTCACGGTCTACCTCCACATGGACCCGTGAACGCTTACCTGTTGCGACCGATATGAGCACAGCCGTGGCCAAACGTCAACAGGCCGTCCTGAAATTAATTCCCATGGGGAATCGAAGCCACACAGCGCAGGAGCTCTGGGATGTCATCAAGCAGGAGAGCGACGTGTGGTTTTTGTCAGCTAATCTCCAGCCAGGCTTGGTAGTGTGTGACAATGGCCGAAATCTGGTGGCAGCTCTGGGCCTTGGCAACCTCACTCACATACCATGTCTGGCACATGTGCTCAACTTGGTCGTGCAGAGTTTTTTGAGGGACTATCCGGATCTTGATGCACTGCTGCACAAGGTCCGCCTAGAGTGCGCTCACTTGCGACGTTCCAGCATGGCCAGATCGCGCATTGCAGCTCTGCAAGTCAGATTTCGCCTTCCTGAACATCGCATCATATGTGACGTACCCACCAGGTGGAATTCCACGTTACATATGTTGGAGCGGTTGTGTGAGCAGCAGCCAGCAGTAATGGAGTATCAGCTGCAACAGGCACAATCAACTCGCAATTTGCGCCGTTCACACTTCACCACTACTGAGTGGGCCTCTATGAAGGACATCTGCGACGTTTTGCGTGCGTTTGATGTCTCAACGCGGATGGCGAGTGCAGATGTGCACTAGTCAGCATGACTGTCCCCCTTATCTGCCTGCTTCAGAAATCACTGAAAGCACTAAAGGAAGAGGTTTTGGAAGAGGTGGAGGATGAGGAGTCACAAATTCAATTACCTTCAGGACAGTCAGCGCAACGTGGTTCCTCACAAAGGGCTGGGCAGGGCTCACTTTGTGAGAAGGATGAGGAGGAGGAGGAGTCAATGGAGGAGGAAGAAATCCCTACAGAGGGAGGTACACAACGCTGTAGTCAGTATGTAGAGCGAGGGTGGGGTGATGCAGAGGAGGCAGAGATGACGCCTCTTCCAGAGGACAGCCTTTGTTGGCCAGTTGGGAGTCTGCAGCACATGGTTGATTTCATGCTTCAGTGCCTGAGAAACGACCGCCGCATCGCCCACATTCTCAGCACGTCAGATTATTGGGTGTACACCCTCCTAGACCCTCGCTACCGGACAACTTACAAACCCTCATCACACCGGTGAACCGGGACCGTAAAATGCAGGAGTACCAAGACACACTGGTGCAATCCATACTGTTGTACATTCCAGCCGAGAGAGCTGCTGCTGCTGCTACTGCTTTACAAAGCAGCTCTGTGCGTCGAGGCAGTGTAGACACCTCTACAACAAGAGGGAGCAGAAGCAGCGGCTTTGCACAGGGCAAGAACTGTATGTTACAAATGTGGCAAAGTTTTGTGACAGCGCCAGCAAGGTCTACACCATCCGAGACGGCTCCAGTCACCAGGAAGAAACGTTTCCGTAAGATGGTGACAGACTACTTGGCTTTCCCTCTAAGTGTACTCCCAGATGCCTCTTCCCCTTTCAAATTTTGGGTCTCTAAGTTGGATACATGGCCAGAGCTTAGCCAGTATGCATTGGAGGTGCTGGCTTGCCCTGCTGCCAGTGTATTATCTGAGCGTGTCTTTAGTGCTGCAGGTGGTGTAGTAACAGACCGTCGCATGCGACTATCCTCAGAGAATGTAGACCGGCTTACTTTTCTGAAAATGAACAAGGCATGGATCTCACCTGAATTTGCCTGTCCGTTTTCAGATTAAATAACTGTTTGGCAACGTTTTCCATGTCTCCTGTTATGTTCATCTTTCTACCACCTGAACTCTACTCCCTGGGCTACAACACCGCCATTTGTTGCTCGTAAGTAATTGGCAGGGGTACTGACTCCTGGCCAGCCTGGTTACAGCACGACAGCTGTTTCCTGGCAGTGTGAACGTCAATTATCCTTCAATAAGTTGTGCTGTCGTGTTGCATTCGGGTTAGCCGACTCTATGGTGCCTGCAGTTTAGGTGATTCCTATGTGTGCTGTGGGATATGTAAATAAAGGCGGTTTCCATTGTGACAATAGGATAAGCACCCACTGTAGGACTGTGTGATTCGGTAACTGCGGACGGCTTGCGTCCTGTCAACTTACATTTTCATGGGTGCGTTCTTCTACCCGTCCGGGGTCCAGTACCGTCAAGTGGTTCTCCCCAGTGCCTTTTGGCCTAGGTGCCTCCATCTCCGTATCCGAGTTCCAGCAACGTCTGCTGGTCCTTGGTAGTGCTTTGGAGCACAGGTACCTCCTGCTTAGTAACCGTGTCACAGTAACGTCAGCTGGTACTCGGTTGTGACATTGCCTCTTTTCCTTCTGCTACCCGTCCGGGGTCCAGTACCGTCAAGTGGTTCTCCCCAGTGCTTTTGGCCTAGGTGCCTCCATCTCCGTATCCGAGTTCCAGCAACGTCTGCTGGTCCTTGGTAGTGCTTTGGAGCACAGGTACCTCCTGCTTAGTAACCGTGTCACAGTAACGTCAGCTGGTACTCGGTTGTGACATTGCCTCTTTTCCTTCTGCTACCCGTCCGGGTTCCAGCACAGTCAGCTGGTCCTCGTTACTTCCATTGTCTCTTGCTCCATCTGATACCCGTCAGGGTTCCAGTAACGTCAGCTGTTTCTCGGAAATTAGACGACCTTAAAGACCACCCAGAAGAAGATGACGACAACAAGGACGACGAGCATGAAGCCAACCAGCCTGAACACCATCACAAAGAAAAAATAAAAGATTTCCCAGAAGAAGATCACCAACAGGACAAAGAAGGTTAAGACAAACTACAAGATACAGAACAAGAGACAGAAGAACAATAAGCAAAAGATCAAAAAGCAGAAGAACATGAAGTATAAGACCAAAATGAAGAGCAAAATGCTCTAAATTCTAAGCAGAAGAAGACTAAGCAGTGTATGGGGGTGAGTCCGTTCCTCCTCGTGGTGCCCCTGGAAAATGCCTGCTGCTGCGAGGCTAAACTGAACACGGACAAATACTGTTGTAATTTAAATCTTTTGTGACAGCAAGAACGGAAGGATGAACAATTCATACTTTTACAGATTACAAGTACAGGAATCTCTGTCACAAATAAGAATATGATGAAGAAGATGAAGAGGAAGAAGATGAAGAATTTGAATATGAAGAAGATTAATTAGTTTAATAATAACAATATGAGTAATGTAAACAAAAACATGAATAGCAAGAAGTTTAAGAAGAAGATTAAGAAGGTGAAGATGAAGAATAATTTGATGAGAAAGATGATGCTGCTGAAGATTATGAAGGAGAAAGTGTGGCACTGGCAAAAGTTAAAAAGGTGAAGAGCATGGAAGTTGTGAAACATACATATTTGCCAAAATAGAAAAAAGGTTAACAACATTGTCAATTTGTTAGTCAATCCAAACGTATTT
>JARQOD010000008.1:168922850-168950655 GCA_033576555.1 Oophaga sylvatica | reverse complement strand
CCGGCCGCCTGATGCGCCGATTCAGGCACTATCAGGCGGGTCCGGAGGAAAAAAAAAACGTTTTGTCCGGCCGCCGGAATGTACATTTCCGCCGGATCCGGCCAAAAACGGATGCAACGCAATGAAATCAGGCGCGATCCGGCGCTAATGAAAGTCAATGCCAAAAAAACGCAGCCGGTACCGGATCCATTTTTTTAAAAACACGCCGGATCACGCCTGAAGAAAAAAAACTGATGTGTGAAAGTAGCCTTAGATGGCTGGCAATATGAGAGATTAGTCGAGCTTCCCGCTGGTTTGTACAGCTGATTGGCAGAGTCTTCCGAATCTGTGTCCCAATTGTCAAACACACCTACAATTAGGACCTGAAATATTTGGACAATGAGTGAATCTTTGTGATTTTGGCTCTATCTGCTGCTATTTTTGATGTAACCTGGAACAGATGAAACACAATTGCAGAGGAGTCTTTCAGGATTAAAAGGGATTGAATAAAAATATCCTGTGAAATGTTTAGGAATTGATGACATTTTCTCAAAGCCTCCTCATTTCAGGGGCTCAAAAGTAATTGGGTAAATTAACTTTTCCATAAATAAAATGTTAATTTTTTATGTTTGTAGAGAATGCTTTGCAGCAATGACGGCCTGAAGTCTGCACGCCATGGACGTCACCAAACACTGGGTTTCCTCCTTTATGACGCTTTGTCGCCTTCACTACAGTGACTTCAGTTGTTGCTTCTTTGTGGGTCTTTCTGCCTTACGATTGTCTTAAGCTTGTGAAATGCAGCTTGATGGGGTTGAGATCTGTTGATGATGTCTCGACCATTGCAGAATATTCCAGTTCTTTGCCTTATACAATTCCTGGGTTGCTTCTCCAGGATGTTTTGGGTCACTGTCCATCTCTACTGTGAAGCACTGTTCAATCAACCTCACTATATTGGCTTGGATCTGAGCAGAAAGTATCACCCTGTCCACTTCAGAATTTATCTAGCTGCTTCTGTTTTCAGTCCCATCATCAGTAAACAATATTAAACTGGTGCCATTGGAAGCCATACATGCCCACGCCATCATACTGCCTCCACCGTGTTTTACTGAGGAAGTGCTGCAGGTCATAAGCTGTTCCAAGCAGTCTCCATACTTTCTTCTTTCCATCATTCTGGTACAGGTTGGCCTTAGTTTTGCTTTTCCAGAACTGGGCGGCTTCTTTAGGTGCTTTTTGCAAACTCTATTCTAGCCTTTCTATTTTTAAGGCTGATTCTTCTCTATCGTAGACTTACTGTAGATACTGAAGCTTCTACTTTCTGGAGAGTGTTCTTCACTTGTGTGGAAGTTGTGAAGGGATATTTCTTTGACATGAAAAGGATTCTGCAAACATCCACCACTGTTGTCTTCTGTGGACATCCAGGCCTTTTTGAGTTCCAAAACTTATCATTACACTTTTTTTTTTTTGCAGAATGTACCAAATTGTATTTTTGCCACTCCTAACATTTCTGTTATCTCTCTAATGGATTTCCTTTATTTAACTTAATGATGGTCTTTTTCTCCTCCATTGAGAGCTCCTTTTACAGCATGTTGTGTTTTAAGAGAAACTGCACCAAATGCAAATGCCACACCTAGAATAAGCTACAGACCTTTTACCTGCTTAATTGATGAAGGATTAATGAGGGAAAAACCCATGCAGCCCATTAAAGAGCTTATGAAATAATTGTCCAATTACCTTTTGTCCTGTGAAAAAGAGGCAGCTACATATTGAAGAGCCTGTATTGATTATATAACTATCTTGAACATGTGTTGGTAATCAGCTAAAATGTCAAAACTTGTGTCAGTCTCCAAATAATTTTGGACTCAACTGTTTGTATAGAGAGAAACCTGTCAATCTAGCTAAGCATATCAAAAAACTGACCGGCACATCCAAACATAGATTCAGTGTGAACAGGTGCTAAACCTAGAGTCACCAACTCATATACATACAAGAAAAAAAAAATCTAGCTAAGCAGTGATGAAAGGAAGCCAGCGAGAAGCTAGATCCCAGTTTCTTCAGCTTGAAACGCTGCAGAATTTTTCAGAAAACATTTTACAGTTTATGTAAAGATGCAATACCATACACAACTCAGATAGGTGTAGTTTAGTTTTTGGAAAAAATATAGCAATACTATATGCATATACACAATATGTAATGTTACCTGCAGCTTTCCAGTATAAAGGTATATAATCTGTGACACATTCAAAAGTTCATAAGTGGCGGTCTAAATTTTTTATATTTTCAGGATGTGCAAGGGTGTCTATTTTATATCAAAATTATCAAGGGCATTAGGGAACAATAATCCATTCTAGCAAAACTAAAAACAATGTTTTTGAACTGAAGCTGGAACAAGAAATTGCTCAAATATATTAGGAACATTATCCAGCTGTTAATTGTACATACTCGATGAAAGTCTTATGCTCAAGCAAAGTGTACGTCATAAAAGGATTACTAGATAATTATGCAGCTTTATAATAGCACCCTTCATAACATGAAATCATACTCAATGCCTATGAGCTAGACTTTGCAAAATTGCCAATGATGATTTCAAGGTTTTATATTTCCTGACTTGTATACTTATTCAATGTTCTGTTTAGATTTAAAAGTATATATATAATAACAGAGAAATAATAATTATGAAGTGATTGAGTGTTGCAGGTGCATGTCAATGGGCTGTTCATCATATTAGTATGTTTGAAGTGAAAGGAGACATTAAAATATTATTATTATTATTATTTACTAGCTGAAGAGCCCGGCGCTGCCCGGGCATAGTAACTAACTATGGTTAGTTATAACAAATTATAATGATTAGATCTATATATATAAAGCTGAGTGTATAGCCCCGCCCACTCCGCATAGACACATTCACTATAATATCCCACATCATCCGGTCAGCCAGAGCCACCGGACTACTACCCTAATATCACACATCATCCGGTCAGCCAGAGCCACCGGACTACTACCCCTAATATCACACATCATCCGGTCAGCCAGAGCCACCGGACTACTACCCCTAATATCACAAATCATCCGGTCAGCCAGAGCTACCGGACTACTACCACTAATATCCCACATCATCCCGTCAGCTAGAGCCACCGTACTACTACCCTAATATCACACATCATCCGGTCAGCCAGAGCCACCGGACTACTACCCCTAATATCACAAATCATCCGGTCAGCCAGAGCTACCGGACTACTACCACTAATATCCCACATCATCCCGTCAGCCAGAGCCACCGGACTACTACCCCTAATATCACACATCATCCGGTCAGCCAGAGCCACCGGACTACTACCCCTAATATCCCACATCATCCCGTCAGCCAGAGCCACCGTACTACTAATATCCCACATCATCCCGTCAGCCAGAGCCACCTGACTACTACCCCTAATATCCCACATCGTCCTGCCAGCCGGAGCCAACGGACTACTAATATCCCACATAATCCCATCAGCCATAGCCACCGGACTACTACCACTAATATCCCACATCATCCCATCAGTCATAGCCCCGGACAACTACCACTATTATCCCACATCATCCCATCACAGCCGCTAGACTACTACCCCTAATATTCCATACAAGCAATCAGCTTTCTCCCCATTATGTAGATAGGGCCAAAATTGTTTGGCGATTTGGAACGTGCAGGGGTTAAAATTTCCATTCAACACATAGCCTATGATGCTCCTGGGGTTGAGATGTGCGGGCATGCAAAATTTCATGCCCGTAAGTACAACGGTGCAGATTCCTATCCCGGGCCAAAATTATTTGCCGATTTGGAATGCGCGGGGTTAAAATTTCGACTCAAAACCTAGCCTATGACGCTCCCAGGGTCGAGACGTGCGGGTGTGCAAAATTTCATGCCCGTAAATGCAGATTCCTATGCCGGACATACACACAAGCATTCAGCTTTCTCCCCATTATGTAGATAGGGCCAAAATTGTTTGGCGATTTGGAACGCGCGGGGTTAAAATTTCGATTCAAAACATAGCCTAGGACGCTTTCGGGGTCGAGACGTGCGGGCGTGCAAAATTTCATGCCCGTAAGTGCGACGGTGCGGATTCCAATCCCGGACAAACATACCCACATACATACACACATACATACATTCAGCTTTATATATTAGATTGTCTTTATATCAATTACACACTCCTATCACACATTTCAAACAATAACCACTCATAACTTCCCCTACATGTTTCGCCTTGTGGCATCCTCAGGGTATAAGGACTAGCCCCACCTTTCTGAGGCTGCCTCAAAGTGAAATATGTTGTGGCTAGTCCTTGATCACTGCAAGATTAAATATGTTGATGTAGTCCTCATCTCCATGAGATGTCACCACTCACTGCTGTTTGAGCCTTAGGGGGGTAAGGCCATCTCTATAGGAATGTCACGAGTGTGTCAGAGACTGCAATCACACTGCATCTAGATGCAGAAGGTCTCTGCATTTGGCCTTGCAGGAACCTTCTTAACCCTTCTGACTCTGATCCAGTGGCAACCTTTCTCTGGCTCTAATTGACACACCAGGACTTGGGTGTTTATAGACTCCCAGCCTGCTGCTGGGAGTTGCCGGTGATATTTCCATTTCCCCCTATCGTGGCTTGAAGCTATAGCAGTCGGCTATCTTCCTCTTTGGCTTTGCTGGAGGATGTCTGTGTTACATCTCTGAGTCAAGATAAGTGTTCCTCTTATTCATCTATCCTCATCATTCCCTAAACAGGGCTTATCGCCAGGGTCAGGCAGGGATTAGGTTACTTCTCGGCGATAGGTGCAGAATCTATATAGGGATGTTTAGGGCAGGCAGGGTGACTTTAGATCTGCCTAGGGGTCTCCACTCCCCTTCCCTTCGTGTTGCACTTAGTCTTTTCTACACTGTGCATGACATTATCACGGGTCATGCATATTTAAGGGGAAAAAAAATGACGTGTTTTTTTTTTGTTCATTTTTCGGGTGTTTTATTTCCCTTTTCACATTTGGTATGGATCCAGTCGCAAGGCTGACAGAGCAGCTGCGCTGTCTGTCTCTGGAGGTGAATGACCTCAGATATGAGGTTCAGCAGCAGTGGCTGCAGGTCGCTAATGTTGCGGTCTCTGCAGATAGGCCGGTCCAACCTGATCCCAAGGTTGCCCTCCCAAACAGGTTTTTTGGAGGAAGAGACACATGTTTTGAGTCGGTATTGCGATCTCTCTACTACAGGGAGATCCGCAGTCTTAGGCTTTCTCTTTGCTGCAGGATTTGAGCTGTCTCCAGTCTGTGGAGGGATTTTTTTGGGCCCTAGCCTAGTCTATTTATGATGACCCTGAATGAGTCGCCTTGGCTGAGTCCAGGTTGCATCGCCTTCAGCACGGGAATTGGTCAGTGGAGATATATAGCTCAGAATTCCACAGGTGGGCAACTGATACTAAGTGGAATGACCCAATTCTCAGAAGCCAATTTCTTCAGTGTCTCACTGAAAGGTTTAAAGATGCATTGGCAGTATATGAAACCCCCTGAGTCCTTGGAAGCTGCTATGTCGTTTGCTATACGTGTTGATAGACACCATCGGGATAGGTGGGTAACACCACCTTCTCATGAGCCTCTTTTTCGGGGTATTGCCTCTTTGCCAGGGGAGCAGTCTAACGGTGAACTCATACAGGAGTAACCCATGCAGTTAGGGGATACCTTTGCATCGTACATTACATTTCCCGGGATGTTCACAAAAAAGAGGGTGGTTTTTTTGTGGAAAAAAGGGACATTTTATTGGGGCCTGTTCTTTTATGCCTAAACAAATGTAGACTCATTTAACCCTTGGTAGTCTAGAGAGGAATAAGCAAGGGGTGCATTTATTGTCAACGTACAGTTCCCAGGTTTGTCCTGACAGCAGAGGTGGTGCTGGAGAGCAAAACCGTGGAGACTTCTGTGTTTGTTGACAGTGAATCTGGAGTCAGTGTTGAAATATGTTTGATGCAACAACTCCATTCCTGTCTATGAATGTTTAGTTGCTAGATTTGTATGCTGTTTCTAAAGTTAAAACAAACTCCCAGAGTCTCACACAGGAAGAGCATGTGACTGTATTTCCTGTTTTGCTGTGTCTGTGTATGAGAGAAGCAGCCTGCTGTAGATGCTGCACAGAGAGACACACAAATGATTTATTCCTGATCTATTAAGCTTATCATATATTGTTCCTGGTTGTTCCTGAATAAAGAAGTTCTGTTGTCACACGCTTGGAGAGTATTCTGAATAATCCGCTGCCAACAGTCAGCATAGTTGACCCTAAGTTTGCCAGATTTCACGGGCTTGTTTGCTGTGCTTTAGCCAAGCCCATTCCCATCTTTATCATAGACTTAGCGCCACCTGCACAGAAAGCTCTCAATCAAATTGTACAAAATAAAAGACTGAGGGTGGGGTCGGTTCATTCTGAAATAATTCCTTGCTATGTCCAGGATGGTCTTCCCACCTCAATTGTATTGGGTCTTCCCTGGTTGGTGAAACATAATCCATTCATGGATTAGCAAGCCAGGGAGATCATTGAGTGGTGGGGACTACTGCCAGGAGAACTGTTTAAATATTTCCCTTTCTACAGTCTACAGAAACCTTACCTGTTGGGGTTTGAGGACGTTTTCTCTGAGAGGGGTTGTCAGGATTTGCCTCCTCATCATGAATATGACTGTCCTATTAATCTGATCCCCAGAGTTACACTGCCAAAGTCCAGACTATAATCTTTCTAGTCCAGCGTGACAAGCCATGAAGGATTTAATTGCGGAAAGTCTGGAGAAGGGACAGATCAGACCCTCATCTTCGCCCGTGACGGCAGGGTTCTTCTTCGTTAAGAAAAAAGATGGCAGTCTACGTTCCTGTTTAGATTTCCAGGAATTAAATCAAATTATTGTCCAAGATCCATACCCCCTTCCTCTGATTCCATATCTGTTCAGCCAGGTTGTGGGAGCTAAGGCGTTCTCCAAGTTGGATTTAAGGGGGGTCTACAACCTGGTTAGAATCAGAGAAGGGGATGAATGGAAGATGGCGTTCAATACCCCTGAGGCTCATTTTGACAGTCTGGTCATGCCTTTTGGTCTGACCAATGTGCTTGCGGTATTTCAGTATTTCATCAATTATATTTTCCATCATTTGGTGGACAGGTTTGTGGTGGTCTATCTAGATGATATTTTGGTTTAGTAACCTGATTTGGACACATCGGGGGCATGTTAAACAGGTTTTGCAAATATTAAGAGATAAATTATTTGCCAAACTAGAAAAACATGCTTTCGCCTTCCAGGAGGTGCAGGTTTTGGGGTACCTGTTGTCACCTTCAGGTTTTTGGATGGATCCGGAGAACATCCGTGCTGTCCTTGATTGGGACTGTCCCCAGAACTTGAAGGCCCTACGTTTTTTCGGCTTTACTAATTTTACCGGAAATTCATCCGGAATTATTCAGTAATTGTGAAACCCCTTACTGACATGACAATGAAGGGGTCGGATTTTTCCAAATGGTTGGACGATCCCCGAGGGCTTTTTCCTTGCTTTAGAGCTGTTTTGCCACGGATCCTATAATTAGTCAAGTCAATGTTTTTCAGTCCATTGTTGTGGAGGTTGATGTGTCAGAGGTGCAAGTTGGGGATGAGTTGTCTCAGGGTCTATCCCCTGGTAAATGACGTCCATACGCCTTCTTTTCTAAAAAATTGTATTCGGCTGAGAGAAATTATGACGTGGGTAATAGGGAGCTTTTGGTAATAAAATTGCCATTTGAAGAATGGCGACATTGGTTGGAGGGAGCTGTCCATTCTATTATTGTTATCACTGACCATAAGAACTTGTCACTTGTCATATCTTCAATCGGCTAAACATCTCAACCCTAGGCAAGCTAGATGTTCTGTTTTTTACTAGGCTCAATTTTGTGGTCACTTTCTGTCCAGGAGTCAAAAATGTCAAAGCTGTTGCTTTGTCCCGGAGCTTCCCTGGTGGTGGTGACCATGAGGACCCTGTCCCGATTTTGCAGAAGGGGGTAGTCATTTCAGCATTGTACCTTGAGCTGGAGGGACAGGTGTTGGAGGCCCAGGGGAACGCCCTGGCTTCCTGTTCTCCAGGAAGGTTATTTGTGTCACCACATCTGCGCCGCAAAGTAATTGGGTTACATCACAACTCTGTGCTTGCTGGTCATCAAGGTGGTAAGGCAACCGCAGACGTCCTTTCTTGTCGCTTTTGGTGGCTGGGGTTGCATCAGGATGTGGTTGAACAAGTAGCTGCTTGTAGTATCTGCACACATTCTAATGCATTGCATACCCGTCCATCTGGTACCCTTCTTTCAGTATCAACTCCTAAAAGACCATGGACACGCTTGTCCATGGATTTTACTACTGACCTACCGGTATCTTCAGGCAAGACTGTGGTTTTAGTGGTTGTAGATAGGTTCAGTAAAATGCTTCATTTTGTCACTTTACCGGCACTTCCAAATGCCAAGACTCTTGCTCAGGTGTTAATAAATGAGATCGTGAAATTTCACAGGGTTCCTTCCGATGTGGTGTCACATCGGGGGAACAAGTTTGTTTCCAAGTACTGGAGAGCTGTTATGTTTCGGTAACTGAGGAGAAATAGCAAAAAATAGCAAAAGCGGTAATACACCAGAGAGACTGGAACCTATTGGATGGCAGTAACCTGAACTAACCACACAACTAGAAGTAGCTGTGGAGCGTTCCTAAGGTGATCCTAGACGCCTCGTCACAGCCTGAGAGATAACTACACCTAAAGGCAGAAAGATGAATGCTATCTGCCCCGGAGCAGATCCCCAAAGAAAATAGGAAGCCCCCAAACATGTAATGGCTTTTAGACAAGAAGAAAGCACGGACACAGACAGAAAATAGAATGAGCAAACGCTGGGGCCCAATCTGTCTAGACAGAAAAGTACAGTAAAGAATTCTGACAGCAATCCAAAAAAAACCCTAACAAAAATACCAACACTTCTGATTGCCAAAAAACCTGCGATCACACGATCTCATCCACCTAAATCAGATCTCTTGTGTAACAAAACGCTATTCAGCAAATAAAAAGTAACAAAGGAGCAAAGCAAAAGTGCAGACACAATCGGAGCACAATTGCAGAACCAGACCCCCAAAAGGGGACAGGCTGCAGTCCACTGCAAGCAGCAAACCAGCAGAGAAAATCAAACAGAGGAAAAAAAACAGCAAACACTTATCTGAAGGAGAGCAGGAAACTAGCAGTGCTTCAAGCAAGACCAGAAGGAACAATTAATAACCGGCAAGGCTGCTGGGAACTCAGGCCACTTATATCCTACCATTCAGTGCCAGCTGAAGTTCCTTAACCTCAGCAACCACGGGAGGGAGCCCCAGCTCAGAAGCCGCCTCCAGCATATTCACAACAGAGAGCATTCTGTTCTCGACTGGGGGTGTAGCTGTCCTTTTCCTCTGCCTTCCATCCCCAGTAGAATGGACAGTCCGAGCGCGTTAACCAGAATTTGGAGACCTACTTCAGGTGTTTTGTCTACGAAAATCAGTAGGATTTAGCATCCTACTTACTGCTGGCAGAATTTGCCATCATTAATCACCGTCAAAAATTTACCGGCAGGTCAGTGTTCTTTGGCGCATTAGGTTATCATCCTAGTTTGGTACTTTTAGCAGGGAAGGTGCTTTTGGAGTTCTTAAAGAGGAACGTTTTGCTTTGTCGCTCTCCTCAGAGTGGCGGGGGGGGTCTGAGTAATTTGAAGATTATGGCTGACAGAAAACACTTGCCAGGTGTAGAAGTGAATGTGAATGACTTTGTGATGTTGTCTACCAGGAATATAAGGTTGAAGGTTCCTTCCTGGAAGTTAGGACCTAGATTTATTGGTCCCTATTAGGGATGCGCAAATAGCTTTGGATAAGTCCTTATCCGAATAGCTATAGCGCTTACTGAATAGCTGCATGGGGAACCCAGATACCTGTAATGCTCCCGATAATCAGCTGTTCAGCGCCGAAGCAGCATGGGTCGTGACTGTGTGATAATCAAACAGGCTCTCCATGCATGTGTTGTGACTGTCACACAGAAGCGACACATGCAGCTGCTGTGCCGAACAGCTGATTATGGGTGTCCTGGTTCCCGATACACCTATTCGGTAAACGCTATAGTTATTTGGATAAGGACTTATCAGAAGCTATTCGCTTATCCCTAGACCCTATAAATGTCATGGGTGTATCGCCACGAAGATCGTCGCGATTACACATTCTGACTTCTCGCAGCTGAGTTGCTGGTGCTTTGTGTTTGGCAATGAGGGAGTTAATTCTACCTAGCTCTGTGCTAAGACTAGGTCCAGCCCCGCCCGGCTGCAGTCGATTATGCACTAATTAGCTCCCTTCATATACCTGCCAGTTTGCTTGGGAGATGTCGGTGATAGCATTCATTCTGACCAGCAGAGCGGATCGTTTCTGAGAAGACTTAAGCTAAGAGTGCCTGTTGTGGTTAATCCTCTCCTCGCTTATTGTTTATCTCCTTAACCTTTTGTGTTCCCTCTGTGTTGTAGTTTTTGTATGCAAGGCAGTATTTACTTTACCCCTTGTCTGTCTCGTGTGTCTAATACTGTTAGTAAGCTGTGATCTGCCCATTCCCTTTGGTGGTAATCAGGGTCCTTCTCAGGACTGGATTACAGTGGTCAGGGATCTACAGGAGACAGGGTTAGGCTGGCGGCCTGGACCTCTGTACCATTAACAGTACCTCCAGGTAGAGGGACTAGTCAGGACCCCAGTTTAGGGTCAGCATAGACCCCGGTCCACCTCTATCCTGAGACAGCGTGACATTTTCACCGACCATACTAAAGATTCTCCCCAGCCACCATGGATCCAGTAGCCCATTTAGCTCAGCAGTTGCAGAGTTTGTCCATGGAGCTGACGGACGTTAAATCCAAGGTTTTGTACCCCCGGGAGCAATCCAGATCTGAACCTAAAGTGGCTCTCCCGGACTGGTTTACTGGTGGGCGGGACAAGTTTTTTACTTTCCGGGAAGCATGTAAATTGTATTATCGGCTGCGGCCGCGGTCGTCGGGGAGTGAGGATCAGAGGGTGGGAATTGTCATCTCACTCTTACAAGGGGACCCTCAATCCTGGGCGTTCTCTCTCCCCCGGGCTCCCCGGCTCTCCAGTCAGTGGACCGATTTTTTACAGCCCTGGGTCTGGTATATGATGACCCGGATCGGGTATCCCTTGCTGAAATGAAGTTACGTAGGATACAGCAGGGAGATCGTCCGGCGGAGGAATTTTCTTCAGAGTTCCGTAGGTGGGCCACGGATACTCAGTGGAATGACCCGGCTCTTAGGAGCCAGTTTTGTCAAGGTTTATCTGATAAATTAAAAGATGTGTTGGCTCAGTATGATTCTCCTCCGTCACTGGAGGCCGCTATGGCTCTTGCAATTCACATTGATAGACGGCTTCGGGAGAGGTGTGGGGTAACTCCGCCCCCTGTGATGACTCCACCTCCTTCTAAAGTCCCTAATATTGAGGTTCCCCTGGTTTGTTCCGAGGAACCTATGCAGTTGGGAGGGACATCATACCGAGGGAGGGGGTCGGCGGTGCGCCGCAAAACAAGAAGGTGTTTCTTCTGCGGGAGAAAGGGACATTTTATTGAGGGGTGTCCATCCCGTACTGCACTGAGCAAGAAGTCGCCGGAAAACTATTAATCCCAGGTTGTGTGGTGGACGACAATCTGGGAGTATGTATTTCGTCCCCAGGTCCGTCTCAGTTTCTCGTACCAGCGGAGGTGGTGGTAGGTACGAGAACTGAGAGGATTTCTGTTCTTCTGGATAGTGGGGCCGGGGCTAATCTGGTGGACGCTCGGTTTGCCCAGGTTCAAGGTATGCAACTGAGTGTACTAGCCAAACCTATCCCCATATTCTCTATCGACGCCAGGCCTCTCGGTCAAGGTAGCTTTTTGCAAGCCGTACATGGCATTGACCTTCGAGTGGGGGCAATACATAAAGAACTATTGTCTTGTTATGTGTTGGAGGGTCTCCCCACTCCTATTGTGTTGGGTCTTCCTTGGTTAACTAAACATAACCCAGTTATTAATTGGCAAACCAGAGAGATAAGCCAGTGGGGTGAATTTTGCAATAGTAACTGCATGAACACGGTCATCAGTGCGGTCGTGCCTAGAACCTTACCTCCTTTTCTGGAGGACTTTGAGGATGTGTTCTCAGAGGAGGGGTGTCAAGAATTACCTCCTCATCGCGAGTATGACTGTTCTATAAAATTGCTTCCTGATGCTAAGTTACCTAAATCTAGGTTATATAACCTTTCTGGTCCTGAGAGGCAGGCTATGAAGGACTATATTTCGGAAAGTCTGGCCAAGGGGCATATTAGACCTTCATCTTCCCCAGTGGCCGCGGGGTTCTTCTTTGTGAAGAAAAAAGATGGAGGCCTACGCCCTTGCCTGGATTTCCGTGAGCTTAATCGGATTACGGTCCGAGATCCGTATCCGCTCCCACTTATTCCTGATCTCTTCAATCAGATTGTGGGCGCCAAATGGTTCTCTAAGTTGGATCTCAGGGGGGCGTATAATCTGATTAGGATAAAGGAGGGGGATGAGTGGAAGACGGCGTTTAACACTCCGGAGGGACATTATGAGAACCTTGTCATGCCTTTTGGTCTGACTACTGCCCCGGCGGTGTTTCAACATTTTGTTAATGACATCTTTCGCCACCTTGTGGGACAGTTTGTGGTCGTTTATTTAGATGACATCTTAATTTACTCGCCGGATCTTGTGTCTCATCAGGAGCATGTGAGACAGGTGTTGCAGATCTTGCGAGACAATAAACTGTACGCCAAATGGGAAAAATGTGTATTCGCCGTACAGGAACTTCAGTTTTTGGGTTTCCTGGTGTCAGCTTCCGGTTTCCGTATGGACCCTGGGAAAGTAAGAGCTGTGCTTGAATGGGATCGGCCAGAGGATCTTAAAGCACTGCAGCGTTTCCTGGGGTTTGCTAACTACTACCGGAAGTTTATTCGTAATTTCTCATCTGTTGTCAAACCTCTCACTGACATGACTAAAAAAGGGACGGATTTTTCTAGGTGGTCTGACAAAGCTTGTCAAGCATTTTCCTCCTTGAAAAAATGTTTTGCTTCGGCACCCATACTCATTCAACCAGATGCATCACAACCGTTCATTGTGGAGGTAGACGCATCTGACGTAGGGGTGGGTGCGGTATTATCTCAAGGTCCGTCTCCTGGTAAATGGCATCCGTGCGCCTTCTTCTCTAAAAAATTGTCGTCCGCCGAGAGGAATTATGATGTCGGCAATAGGGAACTCTTGGCCATTAAGTTGGCTTTTGAGGAATGGCGTCACTTTTTGGAGGGGGCAGTCCACCCGGTCACCGTCATTACTGATCACAAGAACCTGCTGTATCTAGAATCGGCAAAACGTCTGAATTCCAGACAAGCTAGATGGTCGTTGTTTTTTACCAGGTTTAATTTTGTCGTCACATATCGTCCTGGGTCAAAAAATGTAAAGGCTGATGCCTTATCTCGTAGTTTCCCAGGGGCCGGGAAGACGGATGACCCGGTTCCTATTCTTCAGGAGGGAGTTGTTGTGTCGGCTGTATGCTCTGAGCTTGAGGAGGAGTATTGGAGGCTCAGGGGGACGCCCCTGTAGGACCTCCAGGGAAACTGTTTGTTCCAGATCAGTTAAGACAAAAGGTTATCGAGGCACATCATAATTCTGCTTTGGCAGGACACCCAGGGAGTAAAGCAACTGTGGATCTCCTTTCACGCCGGTTTTGGTGGCCTAACTTAAATAAAGAGGTGGTAACTTTTGTCGCGTCCTGCGAGGTTTGTGCGCGCTCTAAGACCCCACATACCCGTCCTTCTGGGGCCCTCTTACCTTTGAAAATCCCGGAGTGTCCATGGACTCATCTGTCAATGGACTTCATTACGGACCTCCCTCCGTCGTCAGGGAAAACTGTCATACTAGTTGTAGTTGACAGGTTCAGTAAGATGGCACATTTTATTGCTCTTCCTGCTCTTCCTAATGCTAAAACTCTGGCGCAGGTGTTCATTGGGGAGATTGTGAGACTTCACGGGTTGCCTTCTGATGTGGTGTCAGAACGGGGGTCTCAGTTTGTGTCCAAGTTCTGGAAGGCATTTTGTTCACGTCGGGGGATGCAATTGTCATTTTCCTCGGCTTTTCATCCGCAGACCAATGGTCAGACAGAGCGTCTGAATCAGAGCCTAGAGACATATCTTCGGTGTTTTGTCTCAGAGAACCAGGAGGACTGGTCTTCTTTCTTGCCTCTGGCAGAGTTTACTCTTAACAATAGGCGGAGCGAGTCCACTGGTAAGTCCCCATTTTTTGGGGCATATGGTTTTCATCCCCAGTTTTGTACTTTCAATGGGGGGGGGCCCTTCTGGGGTTCCTGAGGAGGAACGATTCTCGTCGTCACTTGCTTCAGTGTGGAGAGGAGTGCTGAATAATCTGAGTGCTATGGGGAACCGATACAAACGTATGGCTGATAGGAGGAGAGTGTCTGGTCCGGACCTTAGTGTGAATGATCTGGTATGGTTGTCTACCAAGAATATAAAACTTAAGGTTCCCTCCTGGAAACTGGGTCCCAGGTTCATCGGGCCATACAGGATCAGTTCTATAATTAATCCTGTGGCATTTCGTCTTGACCTCCCTCCTACGTTTAAAATCCACAATGTGTTCCACAAATCGTTGCTTAAAAGGTACGTGGCGCCAGTTATACCGTCACCTCTACCTCCTCCTCCAGTGGTGGTCAATGGTAACTTGGAATTTCAGGTGTCGAAGATCATTGACTCACGTCGGAATCGCCGGTCCCTTCAGTACTTGGTTCATTGGAAGGGGTATGGTCCTGAGGAGAGGACGTGGGTTCCTGCGTCTGATATTAACGCAGATCGTTTGGTTCGGACCTTCCACACAACTCACCTGGACAGACCTGGCCCTGAGGGTCCGGAGGCCCCTCGTAGAAGGGGGGGTACTGTCATGGGTGTATCGCCACGAAGATCGTCGCGATTACACATTCTGACTTCTCGCAGCTGAGTTGCTGGTGCTTTGTGTTTGGCAGTGAGGGAGTTAATTCTACCTAGCTCTGTGCTAAGACTAGGTCCAGCCCCGCCCGGCTGCAGTTGATTATGCACTAATTAGCTCCCTTCATATACCTGCCAGTTTGCTTGGGAGATGTCGGTGAAAGCATTCATTCTGACCAGCAGAGCGGATCGTTTCTGAGAAGACTTAAGCTAAGAGTGCCTGTTGTGGTTAATCCTCTCCTCGCTTATTGTTTATCTCCTTAACCTTTTGTGTTCCCTCGGTGTTGTAGTTTTTGTATGCAAGGCAGTATTTACTTTACCCCTTGTCTGTCTCGTGTGTCTAATACTGTTAGTAAGCTGTGATCTGCCCATTCCCTTTGGTGGTAATCAGGGTCCTTCTCAGGACTGGATTACAGTGGTCAGGGATCTACAGGAGACAGGGTTAGGCTGGCGGCCTGGACCTCTGTACCATTAACAGTACCTCCAGGTAGAGGGACTAGTCAGGACCCCAGTTTAGGGTCAGCATAGACCCCGGTCCACCTCTATCCTGAGACAGCGTGACAATAAAATAACCGCAATCATTAAGCCAGCAGCGTTTCGTCTTGTGCTACCTCAGGCTTTTAAGATCCACAATGTCTTCCTAGGTCTTTGCTCAAGAAGCATGTAGGACCTCTTGAGCCCTCACCTCTACCGCTGCCCCCAATAATGGTTGATGGAAATCTCAAGTTTCAGATTTCAAGGATTTTAGATTCTCGCCTCCATGTCACGCTGTATAGCAGATATATATATATGTGATGTCAGTAATCTATATCAAAAGGGCAACATACTATATAACATGCGCATAGATATATGATAACATAGAATTACCTGACAGAATGTCCAGTGGGTCAATACGGAATCCGTTATACGCTGTCTCCGGCTAGAGGGTGACCGGGGTCTATGCTGACCCTAAACTGGGGTCCTAACTAATCCCTCTACCTGGAGGTACTGTTAAAGGTACAGAGGTCCAGGCCACCAGCGTAAACCCTGTCTCCTATCAATCCCTGCCAACTGTAATCTAGTCCTAAGAAGGACCCTGATTACCACCAAAGGGAATGTACAGGTAACGGTTAATGAACAGAAAGACATACAAAAAAGACAAGAAATAAAGTAAATAAAGTCTTACATACAACACTCACACACAGTAGGAACACCTAAGGTCTCAGAGATAAACTATAAGCTATAAGAGTAAAAACAACTAAGGAGCTCTTAGCTTAAATATTCTCAGAACCGATCCAGTCTGCTAGACTACATGAATGCTTTCACCGGCATCTAACAAGCAGACTGGCAGGTATATGAAGGAATCTAATTAGAACATAATCAAAAGCAGCCGGGCGAGGCTGGACCTAGTCTTAGCAAAGAGCTAGGTAAAATTAACTCCTTCATTACCAAACACAAAGAAACATCAACTCAGCTGTGAGAAGTCAGAGTGTGTAATCGCGACGATCCTTGTGGCGATACACCCATGACAGTACCCCCCCCTCTACGAGGGGACTCCGGACCCTCAGGGCCAGGTCTGCCCGGGTGAGTTGTGTGAAAGGTCCGAACCAATCGATCTGCGTTAACATCAGACGCAGGGACCCACGTCCTCTCCTCAGGACCATACCCCCTCCAATGAACCAAGTACTGAAGGGATCGGCGACTGAGACGTGAGTCAATGATTTTCGACCCATGAAATTCCACGTTATCATTGACCACCACTGAAGGAGGAAGTAGAGGTGACGGTATGACTGGTGCCACATATTTTTTAAGTAATGACTTGTGAAACACATTATGAATTTTAAACGTAGGAGGGAGGTCCAGACGAAATGCCACAGGATTAATTATGGAACTGATCCTGTACGGCCCGATGAATCTGGGACCCAACCTCCAGGAGGAAACTTTAAGTTTTATATTCCTGGTAGACAACCAAACCAGATCGTTCACCTTCAGATCTAGACCAGAAACTCTCCCCCTATCAGCCATCCGTTTGTAACGGTTCCCCGTAACCTTCAGTCTTAACCGATCTGGAACTATCAGTCTCCCTGGAAGTCCCACAGGGGCGTCCCCCTGAGCCCCCAATACCTCCCCCTCAAGCTCAGAGCATACAGCTGACACTACAACTCCCTCCTGAGGAATAGGAACCGGATCATCCGTCTTCCCGGCCCCTGGGAAAGTACGAGATAAGGCATCAGGAAGCAACTTTATTGAGCAGTCATATGCGCGATGAGGAGGTAACTCTTTACACCCCTCCTCTGAGAACATCTCCCCAAAGTCCTCCAGAAAAGGAGACAAAGTCCTAGGCACAACCGCACCGATGACCGTGCTCATGCAGTTATTCCTGCAAAATTCACCCCACTGGCTTATCTTTCTGGATTGCCAATCAATCACTGGGTTATGTTTAGCCAACCAAGGAAGTCCCAGCACAATAGGAGTAGGTAGACCCTCCAACACATAACAAGACAATTGCTCTTTATGTATTGCCCCTACTCGAAGATCTATGTTATGAACAGCTTGTACCAAGCTACCTTGACCGAGAGGTCTAGAATCAATAGAGACTATAGGGACCGGTTTGGCCAATACACTCAGTTGCATACCATGCACCTGGCAAACCGAGCGTCCACCAGATTAGCCCCGGACCCACTATCAAGAAAAACAGAAATCCTCTCAGTTCTAGTACCAATCACCACCTCCGCAGGCACGAGAAACTGAGAGGGATTTGGGGACGAAATACACACTCCCAGGTTAACTCCTTTGCTCAAAGAGGCCCGGGATGGACACCCCCCAACAAAATGTCCCTCTCTCCCGCAAAAGAAACACCTTCTAGTCTTGCGGCGCACCGCCGATTCCCTCCTACAAAAAGATGTCCCTCCCAACTGCATGGGTTCCTCAGAACAGACCAGGGGAACCTCAGTATAAGGGACTTTAGTAGTAGGTGGAGTCATCACGGGAGGCGGAGTTACCTCGCGTCTTCCCCGAATTCGTCTATCAATGCGAATAGCGAGGGCCATAGCAGCCTCCAGTGATGGAGGAGAATCATACTGAGCCAACACATCCTTTAACTTGTCAGACAACCCTTGACAAAACTGGCTCCTAAGAGCTGGGTCATTCCACTAAGTATCTGTTGCCCATCTACGGAACTCAGAAGAATATTCCTCCGCTGGACGATTTCCTTGCCGTATTTTACGTAACTTTGTTTCAGCAAGGGAAACTCGATCCGGATCATCATATACCAGACCCAGGGCAGTAAAAAATCGATCCACTGACTGGAGATCTGGGGAGCCTGGAGGAATAGAGAACGCCCAAGATTGAGGGTCCCCTTGTAAGAGTGAGATAACAATTCCCACCCTCTGCTCTTCACTCCCAGATGACCGAGGCCGCAGCCGAAAGTACAATTTACATGCCTCCCGGAAAGTAAAAAATTTGTCCCGCCCACCAGTGAACCTGTCCGGGAGAGCAACCTTAGGTTCAGATCTGGTTTGCTCCGGGGGGGACAAAACCTTGGACTTAATGTCTGCAAACTCCATGGACAACCCCTGCAACTGCCGGGCCAGCTGGGCTACTGGATCCATGACAGCTGGGGAGAATCTTTAGTATGGCCGGTGAAAATGTCACGCTGTATAGCAGATATATATATATGTGATGTCAGTAATCTATATCAAAAGGGCAACATACAATATAACATGCGCATAGATATATGATAACATAGAGTTACCTGACAGAATGTCCAGTGGGTCAATACGGAATCCGTTATACGCTGTCTCCGGCTAGAGGGTGACCGGGGTCTATGCTGACCCTAAACTGGGGTCCTAACTAATCCCTCTACCTGGAGGTACTGTTAAAGGTACAGAGGTCCAGGCCACCAGCGTAAACCCTGTCTCCTATCAATCCCTGCCAACTGTAATCTAGTCCTAAGAAGGACCCTGATTACCACCAAAGGGAATGAACAGGTAACGGTTAATGAACAGAAAGACATACAAAAAAGACAAGAAATAAAGTAAATAAAGTCTTACATACAACACTCACACACAGTAGGAACACCTAAGGTCTCAGAGATAAACTATAAGCTGTAAGAGTAAAAACAACTAAGGAGCTCTTAGCTTAAATATTCTCAGAACCGATCCAGTCTGCTAGACTACATGAATGCTTTCACCGGCATCTAACAAGCAGACTGGCAGGTATATGAAGGAATCTAATTAGAACATAATCAAAAGCAGCCGGGCGAGGCTGGACCTAGTCTTAGCAAAGAGCTAGGTAAAATTAACTCCTTCATTACCAAACACAAAGAAACAGCAACTCAGCTGTGAGAAGTCAGAGTGTGTAATCGCGACGATCCTCGTGGCGATACACCCATGACACTCCAACATCGTTCCCTACAATACTTGGTGCACTGGAAGAGTTATGGTCCAGAGGAAAGGATGTGGGTCTCGGCATCAAAGGTGAAAGCCCCAGGCTGGTTCATTCATTTCACACCTCTTACCCAGAGAAATCTGGTCCTGAGTGTCCGGAAGCCACTTGTAGAAGGGGGTACTGTCAGGAGTGTGCCAGAGGCTGCAGACAGTCGCATAGCATCTATCTGCAGAAGGTCTCTGCGTTTGTCCTTGCATACATCTTCTTAACCCTTCTGACTCTTTGACCCAGTGGCAACCTTTCTCCTCCAATTGACACATCTGGACATGGGTGTTTATAGACTCCAAGCCTGCAGCTGGGAGTTGGCAGTGATATTTCCATTTCCCCTGTTGAGGCTTGAGCTGTAGCAGTTGGCTATCTTCCTCTTTGGTGTTGCTGAGGAATGTCTGTGTTGCATCTCTGAGTCTAATCAAGATAAGTGTTCCCCTTGTTCATCTATCCAAGCTGTCTTTAGTGGTAGTAGGGATCGACTAGTGCTCATCCTGTCATTCCCTAAGTAGGGCTTATTGCCAGGGTCAGGCAGGGATTAATTTCCTGCCTGGCGATAGTGCAGAACCTATGTAGGGATGTTTAGGACAGACAGGGTGACTTTAGAACTGCCTAGGGGTCTCCACTCGGTCTAGGGGTCTCCACTCCACCCTTCCCTAGTGTTGGGCTCCCTTACCCTCATTCCTTCGTGTTGCACTTAGCACTTCCTACACTGTGCATGACAAGGAAAGTATATCCACTCTGTCCTTCAGATATCTGCTACCCCCAGCCTGTTACCTTCCATCAGGTGATATATCAGGTGACTCTACCCTCCATTCCTCACCTGAACTTAGGTTCTTAGCAGCTCTGTCTCTAGTACCCTGTAGTGGCCTATTCCTTTTTTATCTCACCTGTTATTGACCCAGCATGCATTCAAATTTATGATGATCTCTCTGCTCCTTACCAAGGCTTCAAACTCAACCGATGCTGCCTGCCCTGGCCTCTGACTGTTCGACTACACTTCTGTCTCACCCACCTGTACCCTGTACAAAATCTATAACACTCTGGTCAGCTTTTGCAATCCTAGGGACTGCCCTAGAGAGGTACCTGGTGTCTACTGGCAGCCCAGCATAGCTTCACCATCAGAGGCTCTAATAAATAGCTGATAGACACTTAGTCATGCCCCTCGAAGGTAAGCCCAGCATTACACATACAATCAGACATCTCAGATATCATCTTGCATGACATCCTTTTTTTATACTGTGAAGTTTATGATGGTGTCACTGTTGCTAGACTTCCAAACACAACTTGCCCAGTATGTTGAATAGCTATAATGCACAGCTGATGGGAAGCATACTCTTGACGGTACACAAACATGAAACAGCTTAAAAAAAGGTTGCTTTCTTTTGCATGACTTGTTGTCAAGCTCTCTAAAAAGAGGGATCATTATTGTAAAGCTTAAAAACGTATCTTTGCAATTGTTTAATAATCTTGAGAACAGAAAACCTGTTTTGGTTCTCCCAAAAAAAACTTTTTTTATGCCTAGTTGAGAAGCCATTACTTCTTCACTTTACAAACACACGTGTTTTTGCTCTGCTAATCTTTTGGGATTATTTTTGGATGTCTTGTAAAAAAGCTATTGTCTCTACTTAGCAAAGGATAAAGCTCTTGATGCTCCCCAAACAGGGATAATTTCTGTGCCATTCTATGAGAGAAATCCACAACTTTTTCCATTTGCACAACCTGTGTATAAACCATCAGCAAAGCTGCTGAATAGGGATAATTTTTGGACCAATTTAAGTAGCATTAGAAGTCTGATACTGTGATGTGCTGTTAAAAAGGCTAGAAAAAAAATCCAATACACTCATAAGTGACCTCACAATATTATACCCATCTGTAATTAGAGGCTTTTCAGTATTTTGGGGTGTTTTCTACTGATCAGCATAAAGCAGGAATACTGATTTAGCTGGATGAGTGTCCTCTGACAGGGGATCTATTGGATAAAGTTTCTCCTTGGGGAGAATGTCAGATGGGCGTAAGGAGACATAGCTTAAAAAATAATGCTTCCAAAGATGTTCATATCCTTTAGGCTGTTCTATGACCACCATGTTCTCATGATTTTCATAAACAAAATAAAAAAAAAAAAACACTTTCAAGATATTACTGGAGATTCAAACAATAAGAGCTTTACACTTGCATCTAAAACCTTGGAATTAAAAGTAGATCTGTCACTTGACATACAATATGGAGTTAATGGCAACTCTAATGTATCCAAATATTCTAAGAGAATAATGGACATCATGGCCAAGATATCAAAGAAAAATGGAACGGGAAATCTAGAAATCTGCTCAGGGTCAAAATGTTCAGGAAATACGTTTTATTTACAACTGAGATAATTGAAGAAGAATAACAGATGAGTAACATGAAATGATAATACATACATTAAAAAGCTAATCATAACTGAAATAAACTGTAAGAGATACAAGGAATAATAACTTTACGCTGACATCTAAAAACCTAAGAATTCAACACAGATTTGTCCCTCACATGAAGTAGTGAGTTAATGGCTTTATTGAATCCAAATGCATGTAATGGCAAGTCATCAAAGAGGAACGTAACTGGAAATTAAGAACTTAATTAACTAATTGCAACTATCTTACAATAGACTGCAATTGAAGCTTTCAGGTGTCTAAAGAAAGCGTTTGATAATGGCACATTAATGAACAAGGGTAATTGAACATTGTTCTGTTAATTGACATTATAGGTCAATCTCTCTATGAAATTATGAAGGACAAACTAGCATAGCCTCCTAAAGAAGTATTGCCACTTTACACATTTATGGTGTATCCAAAAGTTTTAGAATAAATGTCCAATAGATACTGGTCCCACCACTGGGTGAGGCAGTGTGTTATCCAAGTATAAAACGAGTGGAGATCTGTCTCTGTATGCACAACTCCGGAGCCTTCAACGCTAACTTACCCACCTGAAAGTTAGATTAGATATTGAGACAATGCAGGAAATGCAGAAAGATCCAGTTCATATGTGCGCTAAGGTCTCAACCATAAAGGAGCCTTGCATTTAGGTGCTTTGGTGTTCAAAAATTGCTTTCGCAAATGGCTCTGTTGCAGTGCATTTGTGGTCCTCAATTTTAACATTTGGACAAAGAGCTAATGCTTTAAGTCATCGGAAGTCGGAACTACTTCACATTTTCAGCTGCACGTACACATCTGTGTGTCACAATCTCATAGACTGGCTGCTGATCTTCTGACCCAAACTCAACAGCCTCAAGGCTCGTGCACATGACCATATTTTCCAACCTGGTGTGATCCAACAAAACATCAGATTTCACTCAGACAAATGTTATTCTATTGGGTCATACATATGTCCAATTTTTTCCTTGGACCAAGCCAGTGTAAGTCATGCAAGTCAATGAGTCTGTGGAAAACACTGGACTGCACTCGAATTACATCTCAGTTTAGTCCGATTTTCAAGGAATTACAGAATGGGGAAAATAGCGACATTTTTTATCCTCATTCTAGGGGGTCTGAGCACACTATGATTAGTTTGATCAGAGTGTGATTACCATAATTGGCCAGATTCTCTCGGATGAGATAATATACAGTCGTATGACCCTAGCATCAGTCATAAATGAAGCAGTCAAGTTCAGGTTAGGAGAGGGTGGTTGTTCTGGTGCTGTATTCATGTACAGATGATGGAGGTTCTGGTGCTGTATGCATGTATTAATAGGACTGTTCTGGTGCTGTATTCATGTAATGATGGTGATGATCCCGGTGCTTTATTCATATACTGATGATGGTCCTTGTGCTGTATTTGTGTACTGATGATGGTCCTGTATTCAGGTACGGATAGTGGTCATTAAACCATTGTATTTGTGAGTTGGGGAGGGGAGTACTACCATGGCATGCTGTGTAATTTCTGTAATCATAAAATACCATTATAAGACCTCCAGTGATGGCGAACCTTGGCACTCCAGCTGTTGGAGAAGTACAACTCAACTGCTGCCTCAACTGCTGCAGGTTGCAAGGGCATGCTGGGAGTTGTAGTTTTACAACAGCTGGAGTGCCAAGGTTAGCCATCACTGCACTAGGTTATCACTAACCAAAGAGGTATCTCTGTGTTATTTGTGGTGCTTTATAACTGCAGGAAAATGTGTTTTTAAGTTTGGTTACTAGTACCTTTCATGGGTGATGGAGGAACATATAACTGGGTGTGGTCTGCAGAATGTAGCATAGTCTGCAAAGGTGGCATAGTTTCCCTCAGGCGAGCGGGGAACCCACTATACGATAAGCATGACAAGACAATTAATGGAGAGTTTCCATGCAACTTTGAAGTTCTATTAACTTCTTTGTGACTAGAATGGCATCTGACACCTCTAGAAATGCAATTCACCTGCAGATACAGGGTTAGTCTGTGGCTAAATATGTTTCAACCCTGTGTAGCTGGCTTACTAGAAGAAATGAGAAAATTAAATGCAAAGGAGAGATTACAGATGTGCTCAATGTATAAGAAGCAGTGACTAACATCTCTGCACCGCCCCAATGACTGCAAGTGAGCGTCCGTAGGGGAATATAACTTGTCTCCCTGTTACTTTTGCTTCAATAAGCCGACTACATGGGATTTAAATGCCATTTACCTGCCATAAATGTCTAAGGTAAGAACACTCCTTTAAAGAAGGGTTAGAGAATTGTTTCCATTTACCTGCTCTAATTCGCACCATCTGACATTATTTTCACCATTTCGGTGGCTTTTGTTTAGTTTTACAATGCAATCATTATAACCAGTATAGCAATAAATAATGCTTTTTCAAGCCAGTTACTTTTTCGTTTTGTCTTCATCTCCAAAAGGAAAAAAAAGCACGTCCTTGGCATTTGAAAAGGCAGAATTTTATGTTTTAGAGATTGTAAACTCTAACAAACATTGGTCTTTTTCTAAGCTCTTAAGTCACATTCATATGTTCAGTGTGAGTAACTGATCAGTAGGTGGCAGGAATGGATCCGAAGAGATTAATTTAATCGTCAAAAGGAGCTCTGCTTAAAATCCCTCTAATCACTTTTTATCTAGAAATGTTTTATTTTTTGTGTTTCCTAATCAGTTCAGTGGAAATTGAATGGCAAAATAAATCATATTTGTTCTAATCTCTCTAAAGGACGACACATAATATCATGGCACATATCGAAATACATGACGACAAATTATTAATACAACTTTTTATTAATGTACTTATTTCTATGATTTAACTACTAAAGAAGTATATAAGACTATGTCCTATCATAGGTTTTTCCAGGAATATATACACACACACACATATTTAGTTTGCCAGCACTACCCGGCGATTAAAGAAAGAAACCTTTCCTACTTAGCTGCCGGAAACACCTACTGTATTTTTCGGATTCTAAAACGCACTTTTTTCCCCAAAATTTGGGAGAAAATGGGGGTGCGTCTTAAAATACAAATGTAGCTTGGGGGGAGGCTATGGTAGAGCAGGGTCACAGGAGGCCCGCAGCGGTGGCAGGAGTGGGGTGATGCTGCGGGCCCACGTGCTGGGAGGAGGGGGTGTCCCGGTGGTGGTGCGAGGGGGACATGGGGAAGTGTGAATTTTCATTTTCTTTAGCAGCGGGGACAAGCTCCTGTCTCCAGCTGCTGCTCCGCTGGCACGGGAGGGCCCCCCTGACTCAGGGGCCCCGTAGCAGCTGGGTGTGCCATTGTTAGTGACTCGACACTGGCTGGGGGCCCCTGGAGCAATGGGGGCCCTAGGCAGCTGCTGGCCAGTATGCCAGCAGGTGTAAGTGCTTGGGCCCACCAGAGAAGCCTCCTGTTCTCCGGTGGGCCAGTCCGATCCTGCTGGCGACCAAGCTCCTGGCGCCGGCCCTGGAGAATCCTCACAGTGCGCACATTGATTGCTGCGAGAATTCACAAGTCTGCAATCACAGAGAGACTGTAGATTTGTAGTCTAAGGCTGGACAGCCCCTTAAAGTCCTGCATTCTGCACACCATAGTTTTGTATTGCGCTATTCCATGTATTTTGTGCATGCATTGCAACAAATGAAAGAAAATTAGTCTATTGATAGTTACTCACTGTGTTATCTGTTGACAAGATAGAATAAATGTTAACAGGTTGTTTGGATACCACGTGTCCTGAAAAACAAATATACAAAACTATGTTTAACACAATTACAGTATCCTTTGTAAGTTTTACCTACATGAGAAATTTCACATTTTTAGAACATTTTGTCATTTATCTTTATATTGCACATTTATAATTACGACTGTTAACTAAGGTTTATAGCTCTATTTGCCATATGGCTCATCCACAGCTCTGTACACTTACCCTTATTACTGCTGATTTTTGAAGGTACATGTGATAAAATGCTTTTAGGGGGACTGATATATGGTTTGCCAATGTCCGATGTGGTATTTCTTGGGCTGGATATATAGTTTGTTGGCTGAGAACAGTTCTGAAATTAAAAATAAAACCTCTGATACATCATTCTACAAGAAAAAACAATTTAACCACTCTGCCTTTATTTATTTGAAAGAACTTAAAGGCTACACAGATTTTTTTCAATTGTTCATATGTTTCTTAAATGCAAAATTACAAAACTCCATGTAAAAGAGCCAAAAAGCATAATTATAAATAACTCCAGTAAGGACAAAACTTTTACTCAGGAAAAGTAAAGTGTACAATAATTTAAAAAAAATAAAAGTAAAGTTTATAAGCAAATTTCATAAAAATATAACAGGATGGCAAAGATAAGACTAAAGATGGGAGGAATAGAACTAAGCAACAGCAGGTCTTAAAAATACTTGGGTATACTAATAGTTCACAGACTGCACATGAGTCAACAGTGTGATGCAGCAACAAAAAAGACAAACACTGTTTTAGTATGTATTAAGAGTAGAGATGAGCCAACCTTTCAAGGTTTGGTTCGATTTGCTGAACGTCCCATTATTTGCTGAACATGTTCACTAAACAGTTTGATGAACGTACCCGAACCCCATTAAATTCAATGGGAGGCCACACCCAACGTATACACAACACCTTAAGGGTTAACAAAAAGCTTCGCAAACAGCTAATATTAGGGGCAGACAGCATGAAAAGTGTCATAAATTGACCCACAGTAGAAATTTGCTAAATAGCACAGCAGCAGTCACTCATGGGCTAGGCATGAGGTATCAGGGTCTGGCCAGCATTTACTACTTTGAATTGAAGTTTCAATGAAGACCAGGTGGTTAAGGGAGCGGTGTAAGCCTTTTTTGCTAGGAGCACTGATACCTCATGCAACAGTCCCAAATTATTGTCACACACTGCTAAAGTGGCATCACTTTCCACACAGT
The DNA here is from genome assembly GCA_033576555.1 of Oophaga sylvatica. Lineage (NCBI taxonomy): Eukaryota > Metazoa > Chordata > Amphibia > Anura > Dendrobatidae > Oophaga > Oophaga sylvatica. The sequence goes on along the minus strand of JARQOD010000008.1, from coordinate 168,923,890 downwards.
AGAAATATATCTAATAGGCCCCTGACACACCTTCCATTACAGGCAACCCACCTGATAGAGTCCCAACTTCGAGTCTCCACGTTTCAAAAAAATGTTTGTAACATCAGCAGGAGTAGCAACAGCAGGCACAGAAGACACCACAAAGAGGGCACAGACTGCAATAACTTGAGATCAATGCATGACACTAAAAACGACACCATCGGCTAGTCTGTCCAGTCTGCGACTGGGGTGCAAAAGTCAATGGAGGTCCATGACTTGTTCATTTCGATTAAAGTTAGGTGTTCTACACATTCAGGGGACATCCGGATGTGCTTATCCGTCAAGACACCACCAGCAGCGCTGAAGACATGTTCTGAGAGAACGCTGGCTGCCAGGCATGACAAAACCTCTGGGACGTGAAAGGCGACCTCAAGCCACTCTTCCATTTTTGAAGACCAAACTGCAAAAGGGTCCAAATTCCCTCTGTAGGCATTGACATTGAGCACAAAATACTCCTGCATCATCCTTTCCAGTCATTCACAACGTGTCAAACTTGTACTATGTTCTGCTAGTGCAAAAGCTGGTCTAAAATATGTGTAAAATGACTCACAAAAATTGCTAATGTCACTTACACTGCTGCTGCTGCTGTTATTGTTTTTGCGATGGTGCCTTGACGTTACCAGGGTTGGAAGTCTAGAACTGCAATGCATACTTGTGCCACATTGGTGTCTTGGGGAAAACCACTCTTAAGAGTGTCTACAAGAGGAGGTGGGGGGATTCTCTCTGCAATGTTGGAACCTGTGTCTCATTAAGGGAGTGGTTGAGGGTACAGGTGGAGGCCCTAGAGGGGGTGGAGGAGCCAGAAGCAGTAGAGGAAGTGTTAGATACAGAGGTTTGCCCCGCAAGCCTTGGGATTCAAAGACTTGTAGAGCAGACCCTTGCCAGCCTGCCCCCATCAGAATCACCCAGTGCCCAATAAGCGAGATGTAACGCCCCTGCTTGCTCATTCAGGTGTCAGTGGTGAAATGCACCCTGGCAGACATACATTTATTTTTTTCAGG
>JARQOD010000008.1:168891143-168922750 GCA_033576555.1 Oophaga sylvatica | reverse complement strand
TTTGGGCCCCAGCGTTTGCTCATACTATTTTCTTTCTGTGTCAGTATTTCCTCTTGTCTAACCGCCATTACTTGTTTGGGGGCTTTCTATTATCTTTGGGGTTCTGCTCCGGGGCAGATAGCTTTCCTATTTCTATCTTTAGGTGTAGTTAGTTTCTCAGGCTGTGACAAGGCGTCTAGGACCAACGTAGGAACGCTCCACGGCTGCCTCTAGTTGCGGTGGTTAGTCAGGGTACTGCAATCTCATAGATTCCAACTGCTCTGGTGTATTGCCTTTTTTGCCTGTTCTCCTCAGCTACCGAAACATAACAGTATCACCGGCCCAAAAATTGAAAATTGTATGGTACTCACAGAAGGGAAAAAATATTGTGAAAGAAAAAAGGTTGTCAGAGTTGTCAGAGATATTTTTCTGTTTGTTGCATTTTTTTTTCCTCTGTATCTCTGGGTGCTGGGGAGGATCTTTTCTCCCAATGGAGTTTGCACAGTTGTCTGGCCGTGTGGATCAGCTTGCCACTGAGGTTCAGAGTATTGCTGCATATCTTGCTAGGTTGCCTGTTGTGGAACCTAGGATCCCCATGCCAGATTTGTTTTTAGGGGATCGAGCTAAGTTTCAGAATTTCAAAAATAATTGTAAATTGTTTTTTGCCTTAAAATCTAAGTCCTTAGGAAACGCAGCGCAGCAGGTTCAAATTATCATCTCTCTCCTGCGCGGCGATCCTCAGGATTGGGCTTTTTCCCTGATACCTGGGGATCCTGTTTTGAGTGATGTTGATGCGTTTTTTTCAGGCTTTGGGGTTATTGTACGATGAGCCTAATGTCACTGATCAAGCTGAAAAAGCCTTGTTGGCATTAAATCAGGGGCTTGATGACGCTGAGTTATACTGTCAGAGATTCCGTAGGTGGGCAGTCCTGACCAAATGGAATGACGACGCTTTGGCGGCCCTTTTCCGGAAGGGTCTGTCAGATAATGTAAAGGATGTTATGGTGGGATTCCCTGTCCCCTCTGGTCTCAATGATTCTATGTCATTAGCGATTCAAATTGACAGACGTTTGCGTGAGCGGAGAAGTATGCGTGGAATGGTGTTGCCTTGTGAGCCAGCTTCTGAACCCATGCAGTGTGATAGAGTGGTGTCTGGGGCACAGCGTCATGAGTTTCGAAAGCGCAATGGGTTATGTTTCTACTGTGGTGATGCCTCTCATGCTATTTCAGTCTGCCCTAAGCGGGGAAGACGTTTTGCACGCTCAGTTGTCTTGGGTAGTGTTCAGACTAAGTTTTTATTAACTGTCACTCTGATATGCTCTCTGTCCTCATTTTCTGCTCAGGCTTTCGTTGATTCTGGAGCAGCTATTAACCTGATGGATTATGATTTTGCTAAACGTTGTGGGTTTCCCTTGATACCCCTACAGAAGTCTATTCCCCTACGGGGGATCGATTCTACCCCTTTGGCTGAGAATAAACCCCAGTTTTCTACTCAGGTGATAATGAGGGTTGAACCTGATCACCAGGAGTGCTGCAAATTTTTGGTTCTATATAATCTGCATGACATTATCGTGCTGGGTTTCCCTTGGTTACAGTCTCATAATCCTGTTTTGGATTGGAAATCTGTGTCTGTAACCAGTTGGGGCTGCCAATGTGTTAATACCAACACTCCTGTTTTTTCTGCCTCCCCCCAGGCTCAGGATGTTCCTGACTTTTTGTTTGATTTTTCTGATGTGTTTAGCGAAAGTAAATCTGCATCCTTGCCTCCCCATAGGAGCTATGACTGCGCTATTGAATTAGTGCCGGGTAGTAAATTCCCTAAAGGTCGCCTTTTTAACTTGTCTGTACCTGAACATGACGCTATGCGGTCTTATATCAAGGAATCATTGGAGAAGGGTCATATCAGACCATCCTCTTCACCCTTAGGTGCCGGTTTTTTCTTTGTGGCCAAAAAAGATGGTTCATTAAGGCCGTGTATTGATTATCGTCTCTTGAACAATATTACTGTGAAATATCAATACCCGTTACCCTTGATTTCTGACCTGTTTTCCAGGGTGAAAAACGCTACTTGGTTTACCAAGCTTGACCTCAGGGGGGCGTATAACCTTATTCGCATTAAGCACGGGGATGAATGGAAGACGGCATTCAATACCCCTGAGGGGCATTTTGAGTACCTAGTGATGCCCTTTGGGCTCACTAATGCTCCTTCCGTCTTCCAGTCCTTCATGAATGACATTTTCAGGGATTTTGTGGACAAATTTCTGATTGTTTATTTGGATGATATCTTGATTTTTCTAATGACTGGGACTCTCATGTGAAACATGTTCGAACTGTATTCCAGATTTTGAGAGAGAATGCTCTGTATGTGAAGGGATCAAAGTGTCTTTTTGGCGTACAGAGGATCTCATTTCTGGGATTCATTTTGTCCCCATCTGTTATTGAAATGGACCCGGTCAAGGTTCAGGCCATCTGTGATTGGGTCCAACCTACTTCATTAAAGGCTCTTCAGAGATTTTTGGGTTTTGCCAATTTTTATCGTAAATTTATTGGTAATTTCTCGGTTATTGTTAAACCATTAACTGATTTGACCAGAAAGGGTTCTGATGTGGTGAATTGGCCTCCTGAGGCAGTCTCTGCATTTCAGGAACTTAAGCAGAGATTCACTTCTGCTCCTGTTCTACGGCAGCCTGATGTTTCTCTGCCATTTCAGGTGGAGGTTGATGCCTCTGAAATTGGGGCAGGTGCCGTTTTGTCCCAAAGAGATCCAGAGACCTCTAAAAGTAACCCTTGTGCCTTTTTCTCTCGAAAATTTTCTCCTACTGAACGTAATTATGACGTGGGTAATCGGGAGTTATTGGCCATGAAGTGGGCTTTTGAAGAGTGGAGACATTGGCTGGAGGGAGCCAAACATCAGGTGGTGGTCCTTACGGACCATAAGAATCTGGTCTATCTGGAATCTGCCAAGCGACTCAATCCTAGACAGGCCAGGTGGGCCTTGTTTTTCACACGTTTTAATTTTGTGGTTTCCTTTCTTCCTGGCACTAAGAATGTTAAGGGGGATGCCCTCTCGAGGAGTTTCCTTGCGGACTCTCCTGAGTTATCTGATCCTTCTGTTATTTTGAAAGAGGGTGTAGTTCTTTCCGCCATCTCGCCCAATTTGAGACTTGCTCTGGAGGGGTGTCAGGAGGATAGGCCCGAGCGCTGCCCTGTTGGAAAATTGTTTGTCCCGGACCAATGGAAAAAGAGTGTGATGTCTGAGATTCATTGTTCCGCATTGGCTGGGCATCCCGGAATTTTGGTACCAGAGACTTGGTTAGTCGGTCCTTTTGGTGGCCTACCTTGTCTCGTGATGTCAGGGAATTTGTGCAGTCCTGCGGGACTTGCTCTCGCTCCAAGCCTTGCTCTCGCTCTAGTGGTTTGTTGATGCCATTGCCTGTGCCCAAGAGACCATGGACCCATATCTCTATGGATTTCATTTCCGATCTTCCTGTTTCTCAGAGAATGACCACCATCTGGGTAATTTGTGATAGGTTTTCCAAAATGATACATCTTGTGCCATTACCTAAGTTGCCTTCCTCCTCTGAATTGGTGCCGTTGTTCCTTCAGCACGTGGTTCGTTTACACGGCATTCCTGGGAACATTGTGTCTGACAGAGGAGTCCAGTTTGTTTCCAGATTTTGGAGGACTTTTTGTTCTAAACTGGGTGTTCAATTGTCTTTCTCCTCGGCATTTCATCCTCAGACCAATGGTCAAACTGAGAGAACAAACCAGACATTGGAGACTTATCTAAGATGCTTTGTGTCTGCTGATCAGGATGACTGGGTCTCTTTTTTGCCTTTGGCTGAGTTTGCTCTTAATAATAGGGCTAGCTCTGCCACTTTGATGTCTCCGTTTTTCTGTAATTCTGGGTTTCACCCTCGATTTTCTTCAGGACAGACGGAGGCTTCTGTCTGTCCAGGTGTTGACTCTGTTGTGGAGCGTATGCAGCAGATTTGGGACCAGGTAGTGGAGAGGTTGTCCCTCTCTCAGGAGAAGGCCCAGCGGTTTGCTAACCGGCATAGGACTGATGGTCCTCGGTTTAAAGTGGGGGACTTGGTCTGGTTGTCCTCAAAGAATATTCCTATGAGAGTAGCATCTCTTAAATTTAAGCCTAGGTTCATTGGACCTTATAAGATCATGGAGATTATTAATCCTGTTTCTTTTCGTTTGCTTCTTCCAGGGACATTTAAGATCCATAACGTGTTCCACAAGTCCTTGTTGAAGAGGTTTGTTGAGCCAGTGGTTCCTGCTGCTGTGCCTCCTGACCCTGTTTTGGTTGAGGGCAATCTGGAGTATGTGGTTGAGAAAATATTGGATTCTCGTTTTTCTAGACGGAAACTCCAGTATTTGGTTAAATGGAGAGGTTATGGTCAGGAAGACAATTCTTGGGTGTTTGCTTCGGACATCCATGCTAGGAGACTTATCCGTGCGTATCATAGAACTCATCCTGACCGACCTGGTTGTTCAAATGAGGGTTTGGTGACCCCTCCTCAAGGGGGGGTACTGTTGTGAATGGGTTTGAGATGAGTCCTGAGCAGAGGCTCCCTCTGGTGGTTACAAGCGGTACTAGTGAAGATTGTGAAGACTGGAATCAGGTGTTACTGACTGGTCTTATATAAGGGAGTCATTTTCCCATCAGGGTTGCCGGTGATCAATTGTTCTGGTCTGAATCCTTCATTCCAGTTTCCCTTGTAGCCTGCTGTGTCGTGTCTGCTTCTCCTGCTAACAGATAAGTCTTTTTCTGCTTTTGTGTTTGTGCTATATTTTTGCATTTTGTCCTGCACTTCTTTGGGGCCTTCAGGGTCCCCTCCGGGGGCTTCTGCCCTCTCAGTTTAGTTCAGCCACTGAGTTTTGTACTTTTGCTTTTTCCAGTTTTTTCAGTGGCTGCTGTTTTGATTTTGTTACACCAGAGAACTAATTTAGGTGGTAGAGGTCGTGTGATCTCAGGTGATTTTGAAATTAGTAGAGTTGGTGCTTTTCAGGGTTTTCTGGGATTGCAGTAAGTATCCTTCCTATCCTTTTCTATTTAGATAGTTTGGGCCCCAGCGTTTGCTCATACTATTTTCTTTCTGTGTCAGTATTTCCTCTTGTCTAACCGCCATTACTTGTTTGGGGGCTTTCTATTATCTTTGGGGTTCTGCTCCGGGGCAGATAGCTTTCCTATTTCTATCTTTAGGTGTAGTTAGTTTCTCAGGCTGTGACGAGGCGTCTAGGACCAACGTAGGAACGCTCCACGGCTGCCTCTAGTTGCGGTGGTTAGTCAGGGTACTGCAATCTCATAGATTCCAACTGCTCTGGTGTATTGCCTTTTTTGCCTGCTCTCCTCAGCTACCGAAACATAACACCCAGTGTTTGCTCAATCTACAGTGTCTGTGTTCGTGTTTTCATCTTGTCTAACCGCCATTATATGTTTGGGGGCTTCCTATTTCATTGGGGCTCTACTCCGGGGCAGTTAGCTTTCCTCTTTCCTTCTTCAGGGGTAGCTAATCTCTCCCGCTGTGACGAGGCATCTAGGGCACCGTAAGAACGTCCCACGGCTACTTCTAGTTGTGCGGTTAGTTTAGGGTCTGTAACCTATTAGATCCCAACCTCTCTGGTGTTTGGCTGCCTTCGCGTTTTTTTGCTCCTGCCCTCCTCAGCTACCAAAGCATAACACCCACCCCTTTGTGCCTGCAGCCTTTCTCCAGCTCACACCAGTGTAACCTGAACTACTAGTCTTTGGTTTCCCGCCTCCCAGCAAGAGGGCCCCTTTGTCTCCAAAACATGTGCTTTTTCTCTCATAGACAATAATGAGAATTCATTCATTCGGTCATAAAACACTGCGAGTTTATGATAGAAACACGAAAGTTACAGTCTGCAACATGCTCCTATCAGGCTTCGCTACAGTGGTTCTGGCCAAGTTCTAGCCCCAACAGAACCAGAGAAATGAATTTCTCTGGAGCAGAGTGTAATAACTAATCTGAGTTTGAACTCATTAGAACACTAATTTCAGAATAAGGTGCATGATGGTTCTGCCGAGATTCTGCTAGGTTCTCAAGGCAATTTATGGTCGTTATAAGTTTTCAGAACCAAAATTGCAATTTACAGGAAAGGGGAGGACCCTGGTAACTCAGCCCCTTTAACGATGTCATGGCCAGAGGTCTATAAGGCAGGGCCAGGTAATTCTGCCTCAGTTTTGTCCTGGACACCAGATGTAGAGCACATCTGTTATGCATTGCGACGTGTCGCCCATCCCCCAACCGCATGGCTTGCATGCAATGATCTAAGAACTGTAAGTTGATCTTTCTTATGTTAACCCCTTTTATTTTGTAACCGTATTGTACATATTTTTAATTGTCTCACTTTTGTAAAACCTGTTTTTAAATCTTTATAAACACTGCCTAACTTTTTTGGAGTAAAAATATAAAATTACTAGTTCATTTCTCTATGCGCTATAACAAATTTGCACGTGCCTGACGTAAACTACGCTACTAAATTGGGGTGGCCTCTGCCCCACATTCTAGACCCAGAGGCTGGTGGCAGCCTGGTTTCTTAAAGTAATGATGGCCACTCATTTTTCTTTACTTAGCTGCTTTTTTCTTGCCATAATACAAATTCTAACAGTCTATTCAGTAGGACTATCAGCTGTGTATCCACCAGACTTCTGCACAACACAACTGATGGTCCCAACCCCATTTATAAGGCCAGAAATCCCACTTATTAAACCTGACAGGGCACACCTGTGAAGTGAAAACCATTTTCGGTGACTACCTCTTGAAGCTCATCAATAGAATGCCAAGAGTGTGCAAAGCAGTCATCAAAGCAAAAGGTGGCTACTTTGAAGAACCTAGAATATAAGACATATTTTCAGTTATTTCACACTTTTTTGTTAAGTATATAATTCCACATGTGTTAATTCATAGTTTTGATGCCTTCAGTGTGAATGTACAATTTTCATAGTCATGAAAATACAGAAAAATCTTTAAATGAGAAGGTGTGTCCAAACTTTTGGTCTGTACTGTATATATATATTACCTTTCAATACAGCACAGCAACATTTTTTTCTTATCTAAACAAGGATGAATTCTCATCGCCACACAATAAGAGAAAAGAGAATGGACCTACCTGTGGCCAAACATTATGGCATGCCTAATCACAGCACCATGGACATGAAATTACTTGTATTGAAAGGTAATTTCACATCTCAGAGAAACAGGAGAGTTTGTGAATACAAACTGATCTCGACCTTTGACACTCTCAATGCCGGAATGAACATATCGCATGGATTTATGGCTTTTTACATCAATTAAGGAATTTGCTCCTAAGACCCTGTGGGAGCATCACAAAACATTACCAGACCCCAATCAGAGGGCAATAAAACTTTCACACTCCTCATCTATGAACTGGTCCAATATTTATTGCCACAACTGTTCATCCCTCACCCATATTGATAGTTCTGCTTTACGTCACTTGTCTTATCTATTGCACTATTCCTGTGTCCTGTTGTGTATAAATATGTGATTCTTCAGATGTTGTATTAGTCTTCGCCTAATGAAGAGACCTGAGTAGTCTCGAAAGCTTGCAATTTGTTACCATCTTTTCAGTTAGCCATTAAAAGGTATCAACCACTGAGTACTCTAAATATTTAGCTTTTTTCCTGACATTTTCTCAGAATTTGGATCATATTGATGTGTTGACTATCCTTTCCAGTGACGCCATCCATCTTTGATTTTTGTATCCAGGGACGCTACCGGCCAGTGCGCCCCTGGCTCTACGCACACGGCTTCCCTCTTTTATTTTGCTGCTTCCCCAACAGCCTTCGGCTGCATTTCTCCTCGTACCCACAGACACCTCTTTCTCCTTGGCGGTGATCCTCCACGTATGACCTGCTGACAATGCTATTTAAAGGTGCAGTATGTACTATATCTTATTGTCAATATAACGCTGCACCACCAATGAAGATAAGCAAGATACCCACAGAAACTGACCTCCAAAATCATACTGCCAAGTCACTTTTACCATATAGTGAGCATGGAAAATAAAAAAAATAAAAAAAATTGCGGAATTGCACTTTTTTTTCCAATTTCACCGCACTTGGAATTTTTTTTCCCATTTTGTAGTACAGTATATGGTAAAATGAATGGTGCTATTCAAATGTAAAACTTGTCTGACCAAAAGCAAGCCCTGTTATGACTATATATTGATGGAAGAATTAAAAGTTATGGCTAGTGATGAGCAAACACTAAAATGCTCAGGTGCTCGTTGTTCGGGTCGAGCAAATTGGAATACTCTAATACTCGACCTGAGCAACGAGCCAATGTAAGTCTAAGGGAAAACCAAGCATTTTTGCCTCGATCCCCCCTGGGGTCCTTTTAAGGTCTAAAAACATCTGGAAATGATGGAAACACTGCTCAAATGACACGGGGACATCATGGGGATCGCCCCTGGAATCATTTCTGACTCCTAGTTCACAGCTTTAAACAATGTTGTCAGAGTGTGTCGCCATTTTTACAGGTGCGCCAAAAACATACAAAAACTAAACCAAAATGGATTTTCCTGGGAAATATGTTAAGTGTAAGGTTCTTTGTCTCTGTTGACATGTTCCTTGAAACTCAGTTTTCTGTCGGCCATTTTGCTTTCTGTCTTTCTGCAGCTCTTGCCCTCAGTTAATATGGAGTTTCCAGTTTTCATGTTCCCGCCCTGATTCTTCCCTCTTGCTTCTTAAGCAGCCTCAGCTGAACAATCAGTGCTCCTGAATCAAGCCTCAGTCAGTCTGTGACCTGACTCCTGGAAGCCTTGGACTTGTACTCCAGCTATTCCCTACTGAGGAACCTTGGAACACTTTTGGACTCTGGAAACCTGCTGTTTGGTGAATCCATATTTGCAGAGGAATTACGGTACAGAGAAGAGATCCTGAACCTGCTTTGGAGATTTATTGTAGTGCTTGAAGTTACTCTGGCCTGCTGTGTCTCCTGTCGCTGTTCCTGCAAACTGTGTGAACTTTTCAGCATGCTTGTATGAAGTAATACAAGTCATTTCATTTCAACCTATGTCTCCTGTGTTTTCCTCGCACCCAAGCACAAGACGCTATAGGAACTGTACACTATACATGACAAGATTCAGGAGCCAATGTTTAGTGTCTGCTGGGTCTGGGAAAGCCGTGTCTGCTGTGACTGTGGATATCAGATGTCCGTTTAATACCTTATGTGATGACAGTGGTTGTGACTTCTCACAACCATTCCAGCACTTCTGCCTTAAAAGATCTGGAAGATGGAGGCCCGCATAAAGGAACTTTGCGGAGTGACTGATACAATCCTTTCAGATGTACAGACTTTAAAAACCCGTTTTGCAAGCCTACAGGACCTCACTAATCATAATTTGCAAGTGTTTGGACAGACTACCCAGGAATTGCGAGCCAGGATTGAGGCTCTAGAGGAAGAGCCCAGGCTCCTGCCATAACTCCAAGTTCTGGGATCCCCAAATTACCTCCTTTTCGTTTTGGCGGTGAACGTGAGAAATTCAGGGGATTTATTAATCAATGCAATTTATTTTTCTCTGCACATGCTTCACAATTTCCCACTGAACGATCCAAAGTGCTTACTATAATCATGTTGCTTTCCAATAAGGCTTTGATGTGGGCAAACCCTCTGATTGAGACTGAGGATGATTGTTTGAATCACCTTGATGCTTTTATTTCAGCCATGGGGCAGGTGTTTGATGACCCCAATCGAGGTGCAACAGCTGAAGCAGCCATGTTAACTTTGCGCCAAGGTAAGCGTTCAGTAGCCGAATATGCCCTGGATTTCAGGAGATGGGCTCTTGATACCACTTGGGACACTTCCGCTAAAAAATCTATTTTTCGGAAAGGGTTGTCTCCACTGATTAAGGATGAACTTGCTCGTGCCGACCCTCCCACTGCGTTAGGTGACTTTATTAACTATTGTATCCGTATTGATGCTCGTCTGACTGAACGCAGACAAGAGAGATGGTTCGAAAATAATCGCACTAACCTTTTACTACCTCCCTCCTCAGCTAAGGAACCTTTGAGTAGGATCACAAGGGAACCAGAACCTGAACCCATGCAGGTGGACTCTTTACAAAGACGGGTTAGTGATGCACGCAAAGAACATCGTATAAAGGAAAATCTATGTTTCTACTGTGGTAAGTCAGGGCACTTCATTATAAACTGCCCCAGCCGTTCTCGTAAGACTACTGCAGCAGTCATTCACTGTGAGTGTTGCGAGAGGAGCTCTGTCATGTCCGAGCCTCAGGCTCCAGAGAGATCTGCTGCAAGAGATCTTGATTTCTCGGACTTAAACTCTGTTAGTTCTGGGGACGATGACGGTATAAACGCTGCAATTTTTCAAGTTTCCTCAGCGGTGTCCCAGCTGAGTTGTAAAAGAAACAATTCTCATTGCTTCCTTTCCATCAAACTCTGGGTTGACTCAATCTGGGTGTCTAGCTCTGCTATGATCGACTCAGGAGCAAGTGGAAATTTTATGGATATCTCCTTTGCTCTGAAACAGGGGATACGTTCAGTGAAGAAGGCTACTCCAGTACAGATGGAGACTGTGGATGGCTCTCTACTGACTTCTGGACCAGTGGATCAAGAAACAGAGCCTTTGAGGGTCCTTATGGGTAAAGATCATCAGGAGAAAATGTATTTTATGCTTATCTCTTCTCCCCACTTTCCCATTATTCTAGGGCTACCATGGCTGCAGGCGCAGAATCCTACGATTAACTGGGAGACCAAGGAATTACACTTTCCGGAGAAACAGATGAGTCAAGGAGTTTCAGCTTGCTCTGTTCCTAAAGGAACCATGTCAGTCCCTGAACTACCAGCTGTATACCAGGACTATGTGGATTTATGTGACAAGAAGAACGCTGATCAGCTTCCTCCTCACCGTCCATATGATTGTCCAATTGAATTATTGCCTGGAGCCGAGATACCTTTTGGTAAGATCTACCCCCTAGCGGGGCCCGAGCTAAAAGCTTTGAAGGATTATATAGACGAAAATTTAGCCAAGGGCTTCATACGCCCCTCTTCATCTCCCGCAGGTGCACCCATCTTCTTTGTGAAGAAGAAAGATGGATCTCTGAGACCCTGCATAGACTATAGGGAACTCAATAAGGTTACTATTAGAAACCGTTATCCATTGCCTTTAATCCCTGAATTGTTGGAGAGAGTGCGGCATGCCAAAATTTTCTCTAAACTGGATCTCCGTGGGGCCTATAACTTGGTCCGTATTAGACCTGGGGATTAATGGAAGACTGCTTTCAGGTCACGCTATGGACACTTTGAATATCTAGTTATGCCTTTTGGTCTGAGTACCGCCCCAGCCACTTTCCAACACTTCGTGAATGATATCTTCAGGGATCTCCTAGATACATTTGTGGTGATTTATCTGGATGATATTCTAATTTTTTCTAACTCCACAGAGGAACATCATGGACATGTGAGAATGGTCTTAGAACGCCTAAGACAAAACCATCTCTACATCAAACTTGAAAAATGTGAATTCCATAGGACCGAAATTCAATTTCTGGGGTATGTACTATCTACGCAAGGGATTAGTATGGATGGAAGCAAGACCCAAGCCATCAAGGATTGGCCAATTCCTAGAAATGTGAAGGAGGTGCAGCGTTTCATCGGGTTTGCCAACTTCTATAGACGTTTCGTTAAGAATTTTTCTGAGGTAGTGTCACCTATCACCCAACTTACCCGGAAACAGTCTAGGTTCTCCTGGACCCCGCAAGCTCAGGAAGCATTTTCCTGTTTAAAGGATAAATTTACCACCGCACCTATCTTAGTACATTCCAACCCCGAGCTTGCCTTCATAATAGAGGTGGATGCTTCAGACTTGTGCCGTTGGAGCTATACTCTCTCAGAGAACAGGTGAGAAGAATGTCTTGCATCCCTGTGCCTTCTTTTCCCAGCAGTTGTCTTCGGCTGAGAGGAACTACGATGTGGGCAATAGAGAATTGTTGGCCATTATTGCCGCCTTCAAGGAATGGAGACACCTTCTTCAGGGAGCTGCACAGCAAATAGTCGTCCTGACAGACCATCGTAACCTTGAATTTATCAGGTCGGCTAAGTGCCTGACTCCTCGCCAGGCTCGCTGGAATCTTTTCCTAAACCAATTTAATTTTGTCATTTCTTATAGACCAGGATCGCGCAATGGAAAGGCTGATGCACTCTCTAGGATTCATTCAGCAGAGACACATCCACTTACTCCTCCTAAGACTATTCTTCCTGACTCTAGATTCCTGGGAGTGATTCATAATCAAGACCTACTTAAGGACATCAAGGAAGCCTACCATGCGGATTCTTTGTTGGCTCAACCCCCAAGGGACGTAAGTCTTGTATTTAAGAATGGTGTGTGGATTCAGGGACAACGTCTGTATATACCTGAAACAGTCAGATTGAGAGTATTGCAACTCATCCACGATTCCAAGATAGCCGGGCATAGGGGAATTCTAAAGACACAAGAATTTCTTTCTCGTTTCTTTTGGTGGCCCACTTACAGGAAAGATGTCTTAAACTATGTCACTTCATGGGAAGTCTGTGCAAGATGCAAAACACCTCGCTCCTCACCAACTGGTCTGTTGCAACCTCTTCCCACCCCGTCCCGCCCGTGGGGATCCATTTCTATGGACTTCATTGTGGAGTTACCAACCTCTCAAGGGAAGAACACCATTCTATGTGGTGTTGACCGTCTAACAAAGGCAGCTCATTTTATCCCTTGTGTCGGCTTACCCACTGCAAAACAGACATCAGACTTGATGATTAAGAATGTGTTTCGCTTACATGGAGTACCGGATGAGGTCATTTCGGATCGAGGGGTGCAATTCACTTCAAGGTTTTGGCAAAATTTCTGTGCAGCATTGGACATTAAAGTAAACCTTTCTTCTGCTTTTCATCCCCAGACTAATGGACAGACAGAACGAACCAATCAGACCCTGGAGCAGTATCTCCGCTGTTTTATCTGCCACCTACAGGATGATTGGGTGGATCTACTTCCACTGGCTGAGTTCTCTTATAACAACTCTCAGAGCGCCTCCACTAAGCAGTCTCCTTTTTACTCCAATCTAGGTTATCATCCTAACATTCTTCCTCGATTTCCCATAGATACGCCCTTGCCGGCAGTGGCTGAAAGAATCACTTCTTTACAAAAGAATATGGATCTTCTAAAGGAAAATCTAGAATTGGCTCAGGAAAGGTACAAGAAAGCAGCAGATAAATTTCGTAAACCTGCACCAGCTTTCAAGGTAGGAGATTTGGTCTGGCTGTCAACCAGAAATCTTAAATTAAAGATTCCATAGTCTAAATTGGGACATAAGTACATTGGACCTTATAAGATCAGTAAAATTATAAGTGCCGTTGCTTGTCGTCTTCAACTGCCTAGAACTATGAGAATCCATCCTGTCTTTCATGTATCCCTACTAAAGGCTGCAACACCCAATACGTTTCCTGGACGTTCTTCTCCGTGCCCTGACCCAGTGCTGGTCGATGGTCAGGAAGAATTTATGGTGGAAAGGATTCTAGATTCCAGGTTGTACAGAAATCAGTTGCAATATTTGATTAAATGGCAGGGCTACCCAGTGGAGGACAACTCATGGGAACCAGTCAATAATGTAAATGCTCCTCGCCTGCTCCGCCAGTTTCATCAGAGGTACCCTGACAAGCCTGGTCTGAGGTCATCCGGAGGTTGTCCCTAAGGGGGGAGTAATGTAAGGTTCTTTGTCTCTGTGACATGTTCCTTGAAACTCAGTTTTCTGTCGGCCATTTTGCTTTCTGTCTTTTTGCAGCTCTTGCCCTCAGTTAATATGGAGTTTCCAGTTTTCATGTTCCCGCCCTGATTCTTCCCTCTTGCTTCTTAAGCAGCCTCAGCTGAACAATCAGTGCTCCTGAATCAAGCCTCAGTCAGTCTGTGACCTGACTCCTGGAAGCCTTGGACTTGTACTACAGCTATTCCCTACTGAGGAACCTTGGAACACTTTTGGACTCTGGAAACCTGCTGTTTGGTGAATCCATGTTTGCAGAGGAATTACGGTACAGAGAAGAGATCCTGAACCTGCTTTGGAGATTTATTGTAGTGCTTGAAGTTACTCTGGCCTGCTGTGTCTCCTGTCGCTGTTCCTGCAAACTGTGTGAACTTTTCAGCATGCTTGTATGAAGTAATACAAGTCATTTAATTTCAACCTGTGTCTCCTGTGTTTTCCTCGCACCCAAGCACAAGACGCTATAGGAACTGTACACTATACATGACATTAAGGAACATCCTTTCTAGGGTAATGAATTTTATATAAGGCAAATTAATTAACCCAAAACAAAAATGTTCCTCCACCACTTTGGCTATGTTCACTTGTAGTGTTTTTGATGTGTTTTTGACTTTAGCATTGCTTTCAACCAATACAAATGCATTCTATGGGAAATGTCATTTTAACATTTAACAACCTTATCTGGCCATGTGGTGTGTGAACACATCATCAGACACATCCTGTTTCATTTATGAAGGAAGGACTCTGAAAGTCACAATGACTATTTTTATAGAGGCATTAGGCGGCATTAACCTTCTTAAAGGGCCAGCAGCTGGCTATGCTTTGTTGTTCCCATTATTAAACAGTGGTCTCCTATACGGTTATTGCCTATGCAGTCAGTGGCTGGGCTGCCAAAAATTTGGACGCAGCCTCATACCTCTTTGACGAGACGTACAGGAGGGCCTCATAAAAAAGTGTTCCAAATATAAGAAAATGGATTGCATTGAATGCAAGGCCTGCCCTGCACAAAAGTAACACGCACCACAATCACATTTGAAACAGACGTCCTGGATGGCCACATGAAACCAAAGTTCCCATTTTATCCATTTGGTACTGCCATACTGTTAACCTAGGTATTTAATGCAAAGCCTGCCCTGCAGCACGCACCCATTAAGCCTTTGAACCCATGTACTGGATGGCCACATGAAAACCAAGTTCATAGTTTTTGCATTTGGTACTGTCATACTGTTTGCTTATGCATTGAATGCAAGGCCTGCCCTGTACCAAAGTAACATGCACCCCAATAAGCCTTTGAACCAACGTACTTCTGGCCACCTGAAAGCATTGTTCCTATTACTTTGGTACTCCCATATTGTTTGGCTAGCAGTGAATTGTTGAGCCTGAAAAACCTGCATTGGAGAATATCAGTGTTGAGGATGAAGACCCAGCAGTGGAGAATGTCAGTGTCTGGAAAGCCTGCAGTAGATAATTTCAGTGTGGAGGCTGAAGAACCTGCAGTAGACAATTGCAGTGTTGATGCTAAAGACCCAGCGGTGGACAATTGCAGTGTTGAGACTGAAGACCCGACAGTGGACAATTGCAGTGTTGAGGCTGAAGACCCGACAGTGGACAATTGCAGTGTTGAGGCTAAAAGACCCAGCGGTGGACAATTGCAGTGTTGAGGCTGAATACCCGGCAGTGGACAATTGCAGTGTTGACGCTAAAGACCCAGCCGTGGACAATTGCAGTGTTGAGGCTAAAGACCCAGCAGTGGACAATTGCAGTGTTGACGCTAAAGACCCTGCAGTGGACAATTGTAGTGTTGACGCTAAAGACCCTGCAGTGGACAATTGCAGTGTTGATGCTGAAGATGCGGCAGTGGACAATTGCAGTGTTGAGGCTGAATACCTGGCAGTTGACAATTGCAGTGTTGAGGCTGAAGACCCTGCATTTTAGCATTGCAGTGTTGAGGCTTGAAGAACTGACAGTGAAGAATTGCATTGCTGAAGATGAACAACCAACAAAGTTCACATTATTAGGAAGTGGGTCTCCCATACTGTTTGCCTATGCAGTGAATGCAAGACCTGCCCCAAATTTGGACAAACGAAAATATCACTTGAAGGAGACGTGGAGGAAGTCCTCCTAAAAATCTGTTTCCATTACAAAGGAGCGGGTCTCCTATACTTGTAATGCCCATACAGTAAGTGTGTGGGCTGACAAAACAATTACCCCTATGGGGTATACATCAACATACTGTCTCAACATTTTTGTTACGGGCATTATAAACACCCTTCAAAAAAATTACGTGGCTGTTGCATCACGGAACACGTTCACCCTCATGTTCCAGTGGTGGTGTCTGAAGAGAAGTGGAGGATAGCCTACGAAAAAGGTCTTCCCAATTTAATGGAGCAGGTCTCCCATACTTGGAATGCCCATACACTAAATGTATGGCTGGATACACATCAAGCTACTGATACTGAGTAAATATTTTGAATTAAAAGGGCGTCAAAAACACCATTTTACGCAATACAATAAGTTGGCTGTTGTATCACAGACCATGATCGCCATGTTGATCTAGTGGTTGTGGATGATGAGGATGAGGAGAAGGAGGATAACACACCAAGTAGCCAAAGTCAGGAAGCGTATACCCATGTGTGGGTGTGAAGAGGTACATGGTATCACTCGGAGGTGTACAGAAGTCTGCCCCAAACGAGGCCTTGTTCATTTTTATAAGAGTCAGCCTGTCAGCATTTTCAGTTGACAGGCGGATGCGCTTATCAGTTATTATTCCACCAGCGGCACTAAAAACCCGCTCTGACAAAACGCTAGTGGCAGGGCAAGCCAGGACTTCCAAGGCGTAGAGAGCCAGTTCATGCCACGTGTCCAGCTTGGATACCCAATAATTAAAAGGCACAGAGGAATCACTGAGGACATTGGTACGGTCAGCAAGGTACTCCTTCAACATCTTCCCAAACTTTCCAACCTTTGTGACAGTACCCTGTGACTCTGGGCCAGGTCGATGGGAGGGTGTGAGAAATGTGTCCCAGAGCTTTGCCAGTCTTACCCTGCCTCTGCTGGATTGTAGTTGTGTCTCTCTCGCCTCTACTCCTTGGTTGTCCAATGGACTGTGACCTCTCCCTGTGGCGTTTTCAGATGGGAATTTTTTTCAGTAATTCCGCAGCAATGGCCCTCTGGTACTGCATCATTTTAATACATCTATCTGACTCTGGAAGAAGAGATTGAAAGTTCTCCTTGTAGCGTGGGTCTAGAAGTGTCATCAACCAGTAATGAGTGTCAGCACAAATTTTGATAATGCGAGGGTTACGTGAAAGGGAACGTGTAACGGGTCTGGTAGGTGGAACTACTGACGGAAACGGGTCTGGTTGATGGAACCACTAAGCTTTATTATACAAGACAATTTACTTGCAAGAGAGTGGGTGGCATCCGGGAATAGGACAGGGAATCACGGCAATTAGCCAGGCAGTCTCTGGACAGGCAGGTTGTCACAATAAGTGACCAAGGAAGTCTCTGGACAGGCAGGTTGTCACGGCAAGTGACCTGGGCAGTCTCTGGACAAGCAGGTTGTCATGGCAAGTGACCAGGGCAGTCTCTGGACAGGCAGGTTGTCACGGCTAGTGACCAGGGCAGTCTCTGGGCAGGCAGGTTTGTCACGGCAAGTGACCAGGGCAGTCTCTGGACAGGCAGGTTGTCACGGCAAGTGACCAGGGCAGTCTCTGGACAGGCAGGTTGTCACGGCAAGTGACCAGGGCAGTCTCTGGGCAGGCAGGTTTGTCACGACAAGTGACCAGGGTAGTCTCTGGGCAGGCAGGTTGTCACGGCAAGTGACCAGGGTAGTCTCTGGGCAGGCAGGTTGTCACGGCAAGTGACCAGGGCAGTCTCTGGACAGGCAGGTTTGTCACGGTAAGTGACCAAGGCAGTCTCTAGACAAACAGGCATA
This sequence comes from Oophaga sylvatica, assembly GCA_033576555.1. Classification (NCBI taxonomy): domain Eukaryota; kingdom Metazoa; phylum Chordata; class Amphibia; order Anura; family Dendrobatidae; genus Oophaga; species Oophaga sylvatica. The sequence goes on along the minus strand of JARQOD010000008.1, from coordinate 168,905,034 downwards.
TACGACCTGAGCTGGTGGAGCCTCCTGGTAGGCTGCAGTCGGATGGCAGATAATCGCTCCCAGGTGAGCAGGCAAGAGTCTCTGGAATAGCCGGGGATCTCTGCTGATGATGTCCGAACCTCTAGATAGAGCTGCAGTCGGATGGCAGATGATCGCTCCCAGGTGAGCAGGCAAGAGTCTCAGCAATAGCCGGGGATCTCCGCAGATGATGTCCGAACCTCTGGATAGAGCTGCAGTCGGATGGCAGATGATCGCTCCCAGGTGAGCAGGCAACAGCCGGGGATCTCTGCTGAAGATGTCCGAACCTCTGGATAGAGCTGCAGTCAGATGGCCGACAGGCAAACAGACAGGTAACAGGCAGGCAACTGGAAACAGGAGCTGATGGCTGAAGCAGAGTTAGACTGCACAGAAACAACATTGTTCGGGCACCTCCATTAAGGAGGAAGCCCTTAATATAGGGTGGAGTCCACCAGCATTGGCTGGAGACTGATTTGGAAAATGCGCGCGGCTCCTTTAAGAGCGGGGGAGGGTGCGGGCGCGCGCCCTAAGGCCAGCAGCAGGGAAGGAGCGCGCGGGACCAGCAGGGCGGAAGGAGGACGCCGAGGATGCCAGAGGCGCAGAGGAGGCTGGGAGCACTGAGGACGCTGAGCGCAGGTGAGGAGAGCGACGTCCCTGTCTGGCAGCAGGCAGGGACGCAGGCGCTACAGTACCCCCCCCTCTAGGCCCCCCCTTTTTAGGCCAGAAAAAAATTTAGCTAGGATGAGAGGGGCATGGATGTTCTCCCGAGGTTCCCAGGTTCTCTCCTCAGGACCAAACCCCTTCCAATCCACCAAAAAATAAGTCTTTTTTCCTACCCTTTTTGTGGCCAGAATGTTCTCTACCTCAAATTCATCATCAGCAGACACTGGAGCAGGAGGTGTACCTGTAGACTTAAAAAAAGAGTTAAGAACCACAGGTTTGAGGAGAGATACATGAAAAGAATTAGGAATTCGCAAATTGACCGGGAGTTTCAATTTATAGGACACCGGGTTGATCTGACTGATGATCTCAAAAGGACCGATGAACCGAGGACCTAACTTGTAGGACGGAATTTTGAGTCGAACATATTTGGACGAAAGCCATACTTTGTCCCTGGACGGAATTGAGGAGGATCCAGACGTTTTTTGTCAGCATGTCTTTTCATGCGCTCGGATGACTGAATGAGTGCGGACCGGGTACTCTCCCAGATGGAGGAGAATTCTCTAACCAGAGATTCCGCAGCTGGATTGTCCACAGAGATGGAAACAGGGACAGGGATCCGAGGGTGCTGACCGAAGACTACAAAAAACGGAGACTTGGTGGAAGATTCGCTCTCATGATTATTGTAGGAGAATTCGGCCCAAGGCAGGAGCTCCACCCAGTCAGAATGGTGGGCATTAACGAAGTGTCGAAGATAACTGGTCAAATTCTGATTTATTCGTTCAACTTGTCCATTGGACTGTGGGTGGTAAGCGGAGGAAAAATCCAGGGTGACGTCTAGCAACTTACAAGTGGCTCTCCAGAAACGTGAGGTGAACTGAACCCCACGATCCGACACAATGTGACGAGGCAGACCATGAAGACGGAAGATGTGGCGGATAAAGTCTTTAGCCAACTCGGATGCAGACGGAAGACCTGGCAGAGGAATGAAGTGAGCCATCTTGGAAAAGCGGTCAGCGACCACCCAAATGACTGTACAACCAGCAGAGACGGGAAGATCAGTAATGAAGTCCATGGCTATATGTTGCCAGGGAGCAGTGGTTACAGGAAGCGGAAGAAGACGGCCGGCAGGCAGGTGTCTCGGAACTTTGTTGCGGGCACAGGAAACACAGGCAGAAACAAAGTCTATTACGTCTTTGTGCAGGGTAGGCCACCAATAATGCCGGGTAATGAGTTGGAGGGTCTTTTTTTGACCAGCGTGGCCAGCGAGTTTAGATGAATGACCCCAATGTAGGATTCTCTTCTGATCAGTTTCTGATACGAACGTCTTACCAGGAGGGAGACGATTTAAACTCACGGGAGCCACCTGCATCACTCTGGCGGGATCGATGATATGCTTAGGTTCCTCCTCGAGATCCGACACCAGGAAAGACCGAGACAAGGCATCCGCCTTGATGTTTTTGTCAGCTGGGCGAAAATGCAAAAGAAAATCGAAGCGGGCAAAAAACAAGGACCACCGGGCTTGGCGAGGGTTAAGTCTCTGGGCATGCTGGAGGTATGCCAGATTCTTGTGGTCCGTGTAAATGATTACCGGATGAAGAGCCCTTCGAGTAGGTAACGCCACTCCTCCAATGCCAACTTGATGGCCAATAACTCTCGGTCTCCTATGGAGTAGTTGCGCTCGGAGGAGGAGAAGAGTTTGGAGAAGAAACCGCAGGATACCATCCTCCCGGATGAAGCTTTTTGGGTAAGTACCGCTCCGGCTCCAGCAGAGGAAGCGTCCACCTCCAGGAAGAACTGCTTGTTGCCATCCGGGCGATGCAGCACTGGAGCGGAAGAGAAGGCCTGTTTTAGAGAAAGGAAGGCCTCCTCTGCTTCGGGCGTCCACTGTTTGGGGTTAGCATCCTTGCGGGTGAGCACGGAGATTGGCGCAGTCCTGGAAGAGAAGTGCGGTATGAAGAGACGGTAATAGTTGGCAAATCCCAGGAACCGCTGAATGGCCTTCAACCCCTCCGGTCGGGGCCACTTCTCGATGGCAGACAATTTCTCCGGATCCATTCGTAGGCCTGTCTGAGAAATGATGTAGCCCAGAAACGGAAGCGATGTCTGCTCAAAGAGGCACTTCTCATATTTGGCGAAGAGGTGATTCTGCCTGAGCCTGAGCAGAACCTGACGAACATCCCTCCGGTGAGACTGAAGATCCGGAGAGAAGACCAAGATGTCGTCAAGGTACACCACAACGCAGGAGTAGAGGAGGTCCCGGAAGATGTCATTGACCAACTCCTGAAAGACTGCTGGAGCATTACAGAGACCAAAGGGCATCACCAAGTACTCGTAGTGGCCGTCCCGGGTGTTGAATGCCGTCTTCCATTCATCTCCTCGACGGATACGAACCAGGTTGTATGCTCCACGAAGATCTAGTTTGGTGAAGACTCTAGCCCCTCTAAGACGATCAAACAACTCTGGAATGAGCGGAAGAGGGTACTTATTCTTCACCGTGATCAAATTTAGGCCTCTGTAGTCAATACAGGGACGGAGAGATCCGTCCTTCTTTTTTACGAAGAAGAAACCTGCTCCCGCTGGGGAGGTAGATTTCCGGATGAATCCTTTTGCTAAGTTCTCCTCGATATATTCGGACATCGACCTGGTCTCAGCAGCGGACAACGGGTAAATACGCCCACGGGGAGGCGTGGTATCGGGTAGCAGGTCGATCGGGCAATCATATGGTCTATGCGGGGGTAATGTCTCTGCTTCCTTTTTATTGAAGACATCAGCAAATGACCAATATGGAATCGGGAGTCCTGGTAGATTAGCAGGAGTAGGAGAAGGACAGACGGGATGAACAGGCACCAGACATGTTTTATGACAGTCCTGTCCCCAGCGAAGAATCTCTCCATTCTGCCAGTCAAGCACAGGTGCATGCTTTTGGAGCCAAGGCAGACCTAGTAAGAAAGCATGAGAGAGTCCAGGCAGAACATGAAATGAGATGCTCTCAGAATGCAACATTCCCACCTGCAGGGTTATGGCTTCGGTGATAAGTCGGATGGGACGAGGTAGGAGACCCCATCCACAGCAGCAACAGATACTGGTTCAACAAGAGGTTTGGTGGGAATGCGATACTTCTCTACTAGAGCCTGTGACACGAGATTCCCAGCTGCTCCAGAATCAAGTTGGGCCATCTCGAAGTAACGGTTCTTACCGAGAAGAATTGAGACCGAGAGCAGCAGAGATGAAGAGGATTTATTTTTGTCTAGATTGACCTCTCCGAGCGAACCTAGACCCAGGCGTTTCCCGACTTCTCCGGACAGGTTCGGATCCAGTGCTCCTTACTGCCGCAGTAGAAGCAACTTTTCTCGGCACGGCGTGAGTCCTGACGGGCTTTGACCATGTTGGTCTGGTCGACCTGCATAGGCTCAGCAGTGTGCACCTGGGGAGAAACGGAAGGGGTTAAAGGGTTAAATGAGGAAAGTCTTTTTCACGGGTGACCTCTTTGGCTCGTTCCTGGAACCGTAGATCAATCAGATTGGCAAGATTTATTAAATCATCAAGCGAGGTTGGAATGTCCTGACCGGCAAGTTTGTCTTTAATACGGCCGGACAGACCCTCCCAGAAGACCGAAATTAGAGCTTCATTGTCCCAAGCCAGTTCTGAGGCTAGAGTACGGAACCGTATGGCATATTGACCAACGGTGAGACTTCCCTGACGGAGACGCAACAGAGATGATGCAGAGGAGGTCTTCCGTCCAGGTTCATCGAATACCCTCCGGAAGGCCGAGAGAAAAGCAGGCAGGTCTGACCAGAGGATCTTCTCTCTCCCAGAGAGGATTAAGCCAGGCCAGAGCCTCTCCGGTGAGATGGGACATAATGAAGGCAATTTTGGCCCGGTCAGAATTAAACTGGTGTGCCAGGATTTCGAAATGCAGGGTGCACTGGTTAATGAAACCCCGAGCCATAACAGGGTCGCCTCCATACCTAGGAGGAGCTGAAAGTCGGGGACCGGGAATGGAAACCACGGAATTGGGAGTCAGCGGGGTTGCCGGATTATGAGTCATGGCTCCAGCGGTGGTTGCTGGTGATGGATTCAGAGTGTCCAAGCGGGAATTGACGTTCCGCAGGTGACCCAGGATAGCCTCCTGTTGAGACCTCTGGCGAGACAGCTCATGACACAGTTCCGGAAGTGAAGGGGTTTGGGTGCCACCGGGTTCCATGGCCCGAGCAAACTGTAACGGGTCTGGTAGGTGGAACTACTGACGGAAACGGGTCTGGTTGATGGAACCACTAAGCTTTATTATACAAGACAATTTACTTGCAAGAGAGCGGGTGGCATCCGGGAATAGGACAGGGAATCACGGCAATTAGCCAGGCAGTCTCTGGACAGGCAGGTTGTCACAATAAGTGACCAAGGAAGTCTCTGGACAGGCAGGTTGTCACGGCAAGTGACCTGGGCAGTCTCTGGACAAGCAGGTTGTCATGGCAAGTGACCAGGGCAGTCTCTGGACAGGCAGGTTGTCACGGCTAGTGACCAGGGCAGTCTCTGGGCAGGCAGGTTTGTCACGGCAAGTGACCAGGGCAGTCTCTGGACAGGCAGGTTGTCACGGCAAGTGACCAGGGCAGTCTCTGGACAGGCAGGTTGTCACGGCAAGTGACCAGGGCAGTCTCTGGGCAGGCAGGTTTGTCACGACAAGTGACCAGGGTAGTCTCTGGGCAGGCAGGTTGTCACGGCAAGTGACCAGGGTAGTCTCTGGGCAGGCAGGTTGTCACGGCAAGTGACCAGGGCAGTCTCTGGACAGGCAGGTTTGTCACGGTAAGTGACCAAGGCAGTCTCTAGACAAACAGGCATATACGACCTGAGCTGGTGGAGCCTCCTGGTAGGCTGCAGTCGGATGGCAGATGATCGCTCCCAGGTGAGCAGGCAAGAGTCTCTGGAATAGCCGGGGATCTCTGCTGATGATGTCCGAACCTCTAGATAGAGCTGCAGTCGGATGGCAGATGATCGCTCCCAGGTGAGCAGGCAAGAGTCTCAGCAATAGCCGGGGATCTCCGCAGATGATGTCCGAACCTCTGGATAGAGCTGCAGTCGGATGGCAGATGATCGCTCCCAGGTGAGCAGGCAACAGCCGGGGATCTCTGCTGAAGATGTCCGAACCTCTGGATAGAGCTGCAGTCAGATGGCCGACAGGCAAACAGACAGGTAACAGGCAGGCAACTGGAAACAGGAGCTGATGGCTGAAGCAGAGTTAGACTGCACAGAAACAACATTGTTCGGGCACCTCCATTAAGGAGGAAGCCCTTAATATAGGGTGGAGTCCACCAGCATTGGCTGGAGACTGATTTGGAAAATGCGCGCGGCTCCTTTAAGAGCGGGGGAGGGTGCGGGCGCGCGCCCTAAGGCCAGCAGCAGGGAAGGAGCGCGCGGGACCAGCAGGGCGGAAGGAGGACGCCGAGGATGCCAGAGGCGCAGAGGAGGCTGGGAGCACTGAGGACGCTGAGCGCAGGTGAGGAGAGCGACGTCCCTGTCTGGCAGCAGGCAGGGACGCAGGCGCTACAGAACGCAACATAAAGTCTGCCATGCTTGCCAGCCTGCTAACTGGCAAGACTTCCATGTCCTCACCAACAGGACGACTAACCATGCTGTCGTCCTCCCTGTCCTCAGGCCATCCACGCTGAACAGAAGGTATGACAGTTGTGCTTGTAGTATCATCTATAGCGCAAGAAAGTAGCTCCTGTTCTTCCTCCTTCTCCTTTTCCTCATTGTCAACCACTCCACGTTGGGATGACATGAGGCTGTGCTGCGTGTAATCACCCTGTATGGTTCCTTGCTCCATCTCATCATGCTCCGCCTGCAATGCATCCTCTTTCATTGTGAGCAGAGAGGTTTTCAGAATACAGAGAAACAGGATGGGACGCTAATTATGGCATCATCGCCCCTCACCATCTTGGTGGACTCCTCAAAGTTTTGTAGGATGGTACGTATGTCTGACATCAATGTTCACTCCTGAGGTCTTATGTGTGGAGTCTGAACTGAATATCGATGGCCTTGTTGATGCTGGTACTCAACAACTGCCCTTTTCTGCTCACAAATCCTGTCCAGCATATGCAGTGGTAGAGTTCCAACGTGTGGGGATATCACACACCAGTCGGTGCGCCGGAAGCTGCAAACCCTGCTGAAGCACGGCAAGAGTGGCTGAAGCTGTAGCTGACTTTTCTAAAATGGGCACACAGGCAGCGTACTTTTACAAGCAGATCCGGCATCTTTGGGTAGGTTTTGAGAAACCGCTGAAACACGAGGTTAAACACATGGGCCAGGCATGGTACGTGTGTGAGCTCGCCTCGCCTCAGAGCTGCCACGAGGTTCTGACCATTGTCACACATGACCATGCCTGGCTGTAGGTTCAGCGGTGTCAGCCACATATCTGCCTGCTCTTTCACAACCATCCACAACTCTTCAGCATTGTGAGGTTTGTCATGTAAGCATATTAGCTTCAGCACAGTCTGTTGCCGCTTGGCTGAGGCAATGCTGCAGTGCTTCCAGCTTGCGACTGATGTGGTCATTTCAGAGATGCAGGCTGAAGAGGAGGAGGAGGAGGATGAAGTGCAGGAGCTGTAGACTGTGGGGGCAACCCTGATTGACCTAAGGCCCGCAATCCTCTCTGTTGGTAGGATGTGTTCCATCCCAAGGTCTGACTGGGTCCCGGCTTCCACTATGTTAACCCAGTGTGCCGTCAGCAAGATGTACCATCCCTGCCCAGAAGCACTTGTCCACATGTCCGTGGTTAAGTGTTCTTATCCAGTAACTGCATTGTTGAGGGCACTGGTAATGTTGTGGGACGGGTAATGTTGTGGGGCTTGTGTAATGCTGGGACAGCACACAGGGAGAAATAGTGTCAGCTGGGGACAGAGTACCTTGGGACAGCTGCTGCCATCAGGTTGTAGAAAGCTTCTGTCTCCAAGAGCCCAAAAAGGCAACATTTCAAGCACAAGCAGATGAAAAATGTGTGAATTTAGTACTGTGGCCTGTGGGGTGTTAGCTGGGTATTTTCGCTTGCGTTCCAATGACTGGTGTATGGACAAGTGAAGGCTGCACTGGGACAAGGACATGGACGTGCTTGATGATGGTGGTAGTTGAGTGTGTGCAGCGACAGGTGCAGGGCAGGAGGTGTCTTCGCAGGCACCATGGACAGGGGATTGGCTTCCACGCACAACAGCAGAAGAAGCAGTGGTGTCACCCACAGACACTGTTCCTGGACCCTGGGGTTTGGCCCACAAAGTCGGGTGCTTTGCTGCCATGTGCCTGATCATGCTGTTGGTGGTCAGGCTGGTAGTATTGCTACCTCTGCTGATGCGGGCATGGCAGGTGGTGCAAATGGCCTGTATGGGGTTATCAGCAGAGTCTTTAAAAAACAACTAGACTTGGGAAGACCTAACAGTTGTAATGACAACTTATGTCGTGTTGGTGTTACGAGGAACGGTTGCCACCTTCTTTCTGCGGCCATGACAGTGCTTCTTCCTGCCTGTTGTGATGCTATGCCTCCCTCTCCTGTGTGCTGCTGTCCTCGCTCTGCATGTCCTCCTGCCAGGTTGGGTCAGTTACTATATCATCCACCACCTCCTCTTCCACTTCCGCACCCTGGTCCTCCTCCTGACTTTCTGACAATTGTGTCTCATCATCGTCCACCTCTTGTTACACGTTCCCACCCTCACCTTCGTGTGAACGTGGCTGCTCCAATATTTGGGCATCGCTACTTGCAATCTCAGTTTGCCCCGCTTCAAGTGGACCGGGCTAAAGAGGGCCGAATCTATAAATGAAAAAGTTAACAGCTCTTCGGAGTGTCCAAGTGTGGGATCAGATGTCTCCTGACACTCTGCATGGGAGGAGGAAGGAGGATCAGGGTGAGGAATATGCAGTCCAGACTCACGGCTACTCAGACTTGACCGTGTGGAAGACAGGGTGCTGGTGGTGGTGGCAAAGTGACTGGAAGATTATCTGCCATCCAACCAACTACCTTTTCATGCTGCTCTGGTGTCAAGAATGCTGTTCTGCTGTCCCCTATGAATTCTGACAGGACACTGTTACGAGAAGATGTGGGTGTTTGTTGTTGCACAGTTGCAGCTTGCCCACGGCCTCTGCCTCTGCATGCATCATCACCATCATGTCCACTTCCCTGTCCCTTGCCACGTGCCTTTCCCATTTTAAATGGAGTACAATATTTTCCACGTTCACTACAAAAGGCTGAATTGGAAGCAATCTTTGATGTGATCCGTATGCGGGAAAAACACACTTTCAAATATCTGGACTGTACTTTTTTTTAACAAACTGGTGTCAATAACTAGGGTAAGACACAGAAAAACTGTGGAATGTAGCCCTGAAATGCCACAATTTTTAGCCCACATATTGATCAGGCGTCTGACAGAGATACCACACTGTTCAATATGTGGTCTATATTTTTAATTTTTTTCTCCAAAATAGTGTTTAGAAATAGGGTAAGACACAGCAAAAAAATGGGAAAAAGGGGAATGTAGCCCTGAAATGCCACAAGTTTTAGCACACAGGTAGATCAGGCATCTGACAGATACCACACTGTTCAATATGTGGTCTGTATTTTAAAAAATTTCCCCCAAAATAGTGTATACAAACAGGTAAGACACAGAAAAGAAAGGGGAATGTAGCCTGAAATGCCATAATATTTAGCACAATGATAGATCATGCATCTGACGAAGAGAGCCCACTTTAAAATATGTGCCCTGTTTTGTTTTTATTTTGGCCAGCAAAATTGTGTCATTAAGTAGGCTATGACACAACAAAAAAATTCTATGGAGGCCTGAAATGGCAAAATTTTGAGCGCAATAATATGCAATCCATGTGGCGGACAAAACCCAGTGTAAAAATCTGCCTGTAGCTAAATATTTTTTGGGCAGCTAAATATTTTTTGAGCAGCAAAATGGTGTCAAAAAATTGTATAAGACACTCCCAAAAAATTCTACAGTGCACAAAATATGGCAGATTTTTATGCGCACTCAGATATCAGGCCTGGGACAGGCTAATGTTATTGTTTGGTAGCCGAGAAGGACAGTAGCAAAAATAGGCTTAACAGCCAGACACCTAGAGAGGTTGGTAACTAGCGGATTGCAGACCCCTAAACTGACAGCACAACTAGAAGTAGCCGTGGAACGTGCCTACGGTGCCCTAGATGCTCGACACAGCCGGAGAGCTAACTAAGCCTAAAGAGAGAAAGGGGAAAGCTAACTGCCCGGAGGAGACCCCCAAAGGAATAGGAAGCCCCCAAACATATATTGGCGGTGAGACAAGATGAAATACAAACACAGGCAGAAAATAGAGCAAGCAAATGCTGGGGCCCAAATTGTCTAGATAGGAAAGGACAGGAAAGAATACTGTCTGCAATCCGGAAAAAACTCTAAAAAACTCCAACCTATCTGATATGCAAAAATACTGAGACCAAACGATCTCTCCCCGCTAGATCAGACTCTGGTGTGCACTAGAAGCAAATCAGTGGATGCAGAAATAACAGGAAACTGAAAATACATAAACAGTGGCAAATGAGAAACAGTGTCCAGCGCAGGCCCCCGCAGGGGAACCTGGCTGCACAAATCCAAAAGGCAGAAAACTGAGATGGATAAAAACAAATGCCAAAGAAATAAACAGCAAATAACTTATCTGAAAGTTGCAGGACAAAGCAGGAAGCAAGCTGACTTCCAAAAGAGACCAGGAAGCAACAAATCACCGGCAAGGATCATGGGAATCTTGCTCACTTTTATCTCCCCAGTCAGCAACACCTGATTGCCAATTGTCCCCACCTGATAGACATCTGTCAGCCAAAGCAGCTTCATTACTACCAGCAGCCACCAGAGGGAGCCCAAACTCAGAAGTGAGATCCAGAGCGTTCACAACAGGCTAACCCCTTTAAAATAGCTGTATTTTCACGCTGTACTATGAAAAGGATCTGGCTGTATAGTGTAGTGCCAACAAGCAATTAGAGAAAAAAAGGGGGTTCTGGATTGCTTTGGAAAAAAATAATCAGGATTAAAATGCCAAAAAATGTTGCTGCCCACTGAGACCTAGAGCTGTGTAGATTCAGTCAATATATGTCATAGTCAGCAGCAGACAGTAATAGAATGGACCCTCTGGTTGTATGCAATTAAGTATGCCACATAGAATGCCAGTCTGTACTGAGATTTATATACCATATACAGTGCCTGATGCCTTGCATGTATGTATATATGCGCATACACTCTGCCTACGTAGCACTGTAATCTATATACCCGTAATTAGTCTTAAGGACTGTTGATTTAGCTGGTTTTGTGTATTCTTTGATTAGTATACTACATACCTTCAAAACCCCCAAATTGACCCTCTCTCTGCAGCGTCTTCTACACTCGCTAATTTGGAGCAGACTGTGCCGAGCATGGCGGCGCACAGGTCTATTAACCTGATGACGCTGATGACCTTATTTTCCAAGAATACAATCTCAGTTCTCAATAGATTTACCTTCATTCGAGAATAAATTTCTATTTGTGACCTTTTATAATGAGCATGATCTTAATGTTCCCAAAAATTTTTTTTAAAAGTAATCCTTCCATTATGTAGATCTTTAGAGTGAAGAGCTGTATAGATTCTTCCAAGAGAATAACTCAAATGTGCAAGCTCGATATGGGTCACTCATCAGGAGACCTTAATTAATGGTTATCTGGAGTTCACAATACTTTATGATTCACGTGTACTTGAGATGTATAGTTAGGTTAATAAGCCCAAGCACTATGATTTGTAAATGAATGGATAAAACCTCGGTAAGTGGATTGGTGACATTAGAAGAAAATTTTCTGCAAGCCCATAAATATACATTTAATGTTAGCAGATAAAGGGACCCTATGTGCAGCTTCTTTCTTCCATCTTACAATATCACTTAATTTTTGAAAAAAAAAAAAACAGTAATGCAAGAAATATTTCTGGAATTTATCAAATCAATGGAGAGTCAAATGTTTTGCCCATTCCACTGAACCAAGATAGGTTTCATAGTGTCGCATTTGGTGTAACGTATAGTGCAAGTTGAAACTTGAAATCCGCTGAATTGAAATTGCGGAATGAAGACCAAACTTTGTTCGTTAAGGAACGTTTTCATTCAATACGAAAGGTTATTTTGTAAACCAGGGTGTATTTTGTGCAAAGGGATTAATTCAATGAGCGTCTTGTACTATATTTTATGGACATTTCCATTATAGAAGAATGCATTTAATATATTAAATAGTATCAGCATACAACATACAGACTGATTGAGAAGGTGGTACATATATGTTACATAGGTTGAAAAAGGCCTAGGTCCATCAAGTTCAACTTTCTCCATCAATTGTTTTTTTTTCACTAAATTAACTGTAACCACAATGTTATGTGTATGAGGAAATCGTCCAGCCCTTTCTTAAAAGCTGCAGTGTCGGCCATCATACCTTTTTGTTGTCGGCATTCCACAGTTGACTGCTTAACTGTAAAGAACACTTTCCTATTTAGTAGTCGGAATCGCCTTTCTTCCACCCGTAATGAGTGCCCTGGTCTTTAGTATGGTTTTAGGAAGGAATAAGTCTGTTCCAGTGTTTTGTACTGAGATGAGATCCCTTTATGCGTCTTTTTCTAAGCTAAACAAGGCAATTGTAATAATAATAATAATTTTTTCGTATTTCTATAGCGCCAACATTTTTCCGCAGCACTTTAATTATAGAGGGAACTTGTCAGACAATAGACAATTGCAGCATAACAATAAACAATACGTGCCTACAAGTAGTATTCAACCCCCCGAGATTTAGCTGGTTGACACATGCGGAATTAACTTGGCATTGTGACATTTGTACTGTAGATCAGCCTGGAGTGGAAATGCACTGCAGCAAAACATTTTTTATAATTTTTTTTTTTTTTTTAAAACGTTTAAAAATTAATTCAAAGTGTCATTTATTATTCAACCACTCAAACCACAAGATTCTGTTTAGTCCCCCCAAAGTATTAAGAAGTGTTCAGGCACCAAGAATAATGAGTTCCATGTGTGGATTAATGAACTCTTTTGCCAGCCTTTTTGACTATTTAGACCCTCCAAACTTGTGAACAGCACTATACATGTAACATGGAAAGACAAAGGGCTTCAAGGCCATAGGAAAAATCGTGGGGGTCATAAGGTGGCAAGGGTTACAAAACCCTTTCAGGAGTTGGGCTACGTCCCCTTGTTGGGAGCTTCTTTTAAGGGAAGGCTTATGGAACTATGTTAGTTCGGTGGAAGTTGAAGTTTCCTCCCGTGGAGGCCCGGTTGTTGTGAATGGGTGAAATGGTTCTGGCAGAAGCTTCGGTGGTTACAAACGGTTTGGATGTCCAGTGAAGATTGTGAGGATTGGGAAAGGGTTATGATGGTCTTTATAAGGGGTCGCCTTCCATCGGGTTGCCGTGATCAATTGTTTGGTTCAATCCTTGATTTGTTTCTCTGTAGTGCTGTTGTGTCTGATCTCTGAAAGATAAGACATTTTCTTTTTTTGTTTTTGTGTTGATTTTTGCATTTGTTGCCTTTGTGGGGGCTTCGGGTCCTCGGGGGCTTTTCCCCTTTAGTTTAGTTAGCATTGATGTTTGAATTTGTTTTTTCCAGTTTTTTCGGGTTGTTTTGATTTTGTTACAAGAGAACTAATTTAGGGGTAAAGGGTGTGATTCAGGTGTTTTGAAATTGTAGAGTTTTGGGCTTTTGGGTTTTTGGGATTGCAATAATGCCCCTTCTATCCTTTTTTATTTAGGTGTTTGGGCCCAAGTTTGTATATATTTTCTGTCTGTGTTGTATTTCTTTTGTCTAACCCCATTACTGTTTGGGGGCTTTCTATGTTTTGGGGTTGTGGGGGGATAGTTTCCCCTTTTTTTTTTAGGTATAGTTTGTTTTCGGCTGTGACGAGGTGTTAGGCCAACGTAGGAACGCTCCAGGCTGCCTTAGTTGTGGTGGTTTTTCAGGGTACGAATTATAATTCCAATGTTGGTGTATTGCTTTTTTTTTGCATCCTCAGCCACCCCAAAATAACGTATCACGGCCAAAAATTGAAAATTGTGTGGTACCAGAAGGGAAAAAAAAATTGTGAAAGAAAAAAGGTTGCAGAGTTGTAGAGATTTTTTTTTTTTTTTTCTGTTTGTGGGGTTTTTTTTTTTCTCTGTATCTCTGGGTGTGGGGAGGATTTTTTTTTTTCTT
>JARQOD010000008.1:168837396-168891043 GCA_033576555.1 Oophaga sylvatica | reverse complement strand
GCTCAAAGCTCCTGAATGAATAAGTTCCTCTCCTGGCGACAGGAGAGGATGTGTTTAATGAATGAAGCTTAATTGATTGTGTCCACTTTCCCTTTAGGTCAGGTCACTAAAGTTAAATTGCCAATAAATCAATTAAGCTCCATTCATGAATCTATTCCTCTCCTTTCGCTGGGAGAGTAACTGATTCATTCAGGGGAATACAGGTCTGAGACAGCATTATTAGCTCTCTGCGACCTGTAACCTGTTAACCCTTTCTGATGGATTACAGCGTGGGACCTGACTGTACTTCGGATTGGTAAGAATCTTTTTGCTTTTTTATTTTATTTTTATTACAGCAAATGGTTTTAGCAGGAAAATAAAATATTGTCAAAAACTGTGTGATTATTTCATTAAACTTCTTTTTTATTAAAGTGTGTGTGTTTGTTTTTTTCTATCATACAATAGGATTAATAATTGATAGTTGTCTAATAAGTTTTCTGTGGATAACTTTGCTAGCTTAATTTCTTTTTTGCACTTCTTACTTAATTCTTTATACTCCTGAAATGCTATTTCTGTATACTCAGCCTTCATGATTTTGAATGCCCCATGCTTTAGTCTGATTAAACTAACTTTGTAGTGTCTTATTTATCCGTAATGGTTTCTTTTTATTCCTGAACATTTTATTCCATGAATTTTCTACAGGATTCTAGTAGTATATGTGGCGCCCCTGAGGGTCCAGTCGCCAAAGGATTACTGCACCACAGCCAGAGGTGTGGTACTCAGCTCTCGGGTAAGGAAGGGGCACTACCCAGTGCTCGCATATGTGCATCCAAAACCACACACCACCACAAGGGAGGGGGAAGGAGCCTCAGTTCAGGCGGGAAGGGAGTGTGACAGTTGGAAGGAGAGTAGTGAGAGAAGTTGAGTTGAGCAGTGGTGTAGGGAGGAGCTCCTGAGAGTTATAAGGTGTCTTAGGAGCCAGGGACATGAGGAATCCACCTGTGGTGCCCGAATCCAGGCCGACCGTAGTCAGACGGAGGGACCAAGACGCAGTGGGGGGACCAGCCCCAAACTAGTGGAGAACTATAGGACAAAGCTAGCAAACCGGAGGCTGTTGTGACTGTATGTGCAATAGCCAAATCCACACACATTCGCTGAAAAGGTAGACCCATAGGATCAAGGGGAACAGGAGGACTTCGCCCTATAGGATCTGAGGCTGCTGGCTTGGGACACTGTGAGGCTCAGGGTAGGAGAGGTGTAAGCCAGCGCAGGGAGAGGCGACTGTAGAAGGTACACAAGAAGGGGGTCCCGTTAAGGTGTACCCCAAACTTCCCGAGAGCTGGCTGGACCACCGACCCGGAGGACACAGCACCTGCTGTTGTTTGTAATCTAAAGACCGTGAGTAAAGTGTGAAGACTGTACCCTGCTGTGTCCTCGGATTTATTTACTGTGACACCTGCCCTGTTCTACAACAGTTACCATCAACAAATTAACCCTATAACTGCCCTGGGGCCTAGCTCTACCCGTGGAGAGCTGTGGCGTCTCTGCTGCATCATCAGCTGCTCCAGTGGACCTGGGTGGTGCTGTCGGCCATCTGTTGCCGAGTACCACGAGTGGTGTCATGAACTTATTCCCCTATAAACTTATCTCCTCCTCATTTTATTGCACGCCCAGGGCCACAGACCGGGTCACGGCCCTGTGACTTCTCCAAAGAACTGTCTGACTCGGACTGAGTACCCCACGGCCCTGGGGGCGTCGTATATATCCTTAATCATGCCCCATTTATGGTCTGTATGCCCTTTTACCATGAGATGGTCCCAGTTTTACAGAACCAGATCCAGCAGATTACCTCCCCTGGTCAGTTCATCCACTAGCTGAGAGATGTAATTGTCCTGAACTGTGGATAAGAAATTGCAGCTTTTAGCACAACTAGAAGATTCTGTGTCCCATTGAATGTCTGCATAGTATAAATCCCCCCATAATAAGGACTTTATTATCATTTGCTGCCTTTTTAATTTGGTGCCGCATTTCCTCCTTTACCTGTTCAGCTATATTGGGAGGCTTGTAGCAAACTCCAAATAGCAGCTTTCCATTATTGCCGTCTCACTGTACATTTACCCATACTGACTCTTGATTGCTGACATAAGAGCCTTCAGATCATTCATTTTGTTTTAAGACTTTTTGCATTTGCCAGTAGACATTTAATACTATTAGCACATGTATTACTCCTTCTCACCTTCCTATGTTCCTTGCATGTCCCAGCCCCCTTAATCCTCAATGACCCCAACTGTCTCACTCTCTTTATCTACTCTATCCCATTTTTAGCACATCTACCCTCCCTCGCCCCAGATCCTAGTTTAAAAGCTCCTTCATCCGTCTGACCATTTTTCCCCAAGCACAGCCGCATCATCTGCAAGTCCAGAGTCCAAACTCAATAGTGGTATTTCAGAGGCTACCATTAGTGTTCACGGGTAGCGAGAACACCGGAGGTCAAGCAATTGTAACTACAGACATTAATAAAGTTCTTACCCATAGTCTCCACACAGGACCTATTGTGGCTTTAGATAATTGAGGCACACTGTGAACTGGATAGGAATAATATGAAGCGCTGGCACTTTACATTTAATGCTGCTGCTTTCATTTGTCTTCCATCCACTTTATATTTGTAGGTCTGGGTGCTTTTTGCTCTTTGTTCCACACTATCCATTTTTTGTCATTTTTCATTGTAATCGTGTTTATACACTGTTGTTCTAAATTATGTGTTTAATAAAATTGGCTACTTTTTATCCTGTACTATCCCTCCCATGTCCAACATGTTTTGCTATGCCTAATTGGCATCAATGGGGGCGGCCAACAAGTAGAACTCTTACAGATCAGGTCTGACAATGGCCACATGTAAACATTAAACAGTGCCGCGCTAAATTATTTTATTGAAAGTGTAGCAACCACAACCGAGTGCTGCAGAACAGCTCCTATTCTCTTGAAGCTGATCTGCAGTACTCGGCAAACGCTGCTACACATTGAAAGAAGCGGTGTAATGCGGTTGCGGAGATAAAATAGCAAACAAAAATAAAGCTTGTGTTAGCAGGGGTGGTATGGTATATGTTGAAGGAGAAATGCGCTGCTAACACAAGCCTTATTTTTGCATTCTATATTCTCACCGCAATCCTGTAAGATTTATGTTTTTTATTTTCATCCTTATTATCATTTCATCTCTCTTTTTTCTAACTTACCTGCTCGAGTTCTATATTCCCTGATCCTTGGCTGATGGGATCAACTGTTTTCTTAACAAGGTTTCACACGCTGTCTATATGACTCATTACCTCTTTTGAGACCTATCATCTATTGTGGGATCTTATGACCTACTATTATGCTGTTTTCCTGCTTAATAACCCACTGAAATTCGCTATATGATCTTATATGAAATATTGTTTGTTTTCTTGGCATTCTATCTATTGGTCCTTCTTAGAGTTGAGCGATACTTTCCGATATCCTAAAGTATCGGAATCGGAATGGTATCGCCGATATCACTAAAATATCGGCGATACCCGATACCGATACCGGAAGTCCCATGTAAGTCTATGGGAACAAAATATCGCAACTAAAAAAAACCCATTCTTTCCTTGTAAACACTAAATATACACACATAGAATACATATATATATATATACATGTCATTGTGACATATATATATATACATATATGTATAGTTTATACACTTCTACATAGTAAAATATCCTCTCATTCAATTGCCGGGTAAAGCCGGCTTCAGTGAAAAGACAGAAGCACCCGACATGAAATGACACTTGGTGTACATAGGGTTAACCATGTCTTTTCATGTCGTTTGCTATCTGATTTGCACAAACAATTAAATCAGACTATGTGTGCAAAATTTCACACCTGTAGGGGTTAATTAAAGGTGTAAATTCGTTGTAAAAAAAACGGACTTTTTTTGCTACGAATTTACACCTTTAATTAACCCCTACAGGTGTGAAATTTTGCACACATAGTCTGATTTAATTGTTTGTGCAAATTAGGCTGGAGTCACACACAACCACAAAAAATCGGTCCGTTTTAGACGGTCGACAATCGGATCAAAATAAAAACATCACACATCCTTCTGGCATCCGATTTTCCTTCAAAGATGCGATTTAATCGCATGTGTGTGTACCTTGTAACATCCGATTTTCATCCGACTTGCGAGATTTTCTCGCAGGCTTGCAAAACTGACATATAATGGATCCAAAAGAATAGTATTTAAATGCCAAAAGAAAGAATAGATATATACACATATATATATATATATATATATATATGTCATTGTGACATATATATATATACATATATTTATAGTTCTTACACTTCTACATACTGTTATAGCCGCTAATTCAATTGCCGGCTTCAGTGAAATCACAGAAGCCGACATGAAATGATACATTGTTTCCACACATTTAACCATGTAATTTCATGTATTTTTATATATGTTTGAAACATACAATTACATGAGTATATGTGTGCTAAATTTCAGACATGTAGGGGTTAATTAAAGGTGTAAATTCGTTGTAAAAAAAACGGACTTTTTTTGCTACGAATTTACACCTTTAATTAACCCCTACAGGTGTGAAATTTTGCACACATAGTCTGATTTAATTGTTTGTGCAAATTAGGCTGGAGTCACACACAACCACAAAAAATCGGTCCGTTTTAGACGGTCGACAATCGGATCAAAATAAAAACATCACACATCCTTCTGGCATCCGATTTTCCTTCAAAGATGCGATTTAATCGCATGTGTGTGTACCTTGTAACATCCGATTTTCATCCGACTTGCGAGATTTTCTCGCAGGCTTGCAAAACTGACATATAATGGATCCAAAAGAATAGTATTTAAATGCCAAAAGAAAGAATAGATATATACACATATATATATATATATATTATATATATATATATATATATATATGTCATTGTGACATATATATATATACATATATTTATAGTTCTTACACTTCTACATACTGTTATAGCCGCTAATTCAATTGCCGGCTTCAGTGAAATCACAGAAGCCGACATGAAATGATACATTGTTTCCACACATTTAACCATGTAATTTCATGTATTTTTATATATGTTTGAAACATACAATTACATGAGTATATGTGTGCTAAATTTCAGACATGTAGGGGTTAATTAAAGGTGTAAATTCGTTAAAAAAAAATGCGTGGGCTCCGCTGTATTTTCTCCACCAGACAGACAAAGCAAGCGAGTGGGGGCAGATAATAATAGCCTAGGGAGGGTACATTTTTTTGTGCCCCCCCTGGCTACTAACATCTGCCCCCAGACACCCAGAAAGGGCAAATCTATAATTAGATTCGCCCTTTCTGGCACTTTGCCCGTCTATTCCCATTGCCCTGTAGCGGTGGCGAATGGGTTAATAAGGGGTTAAAATGACCTTGCAATTGAAAGGTCACTTTAAGCCAGGTTAATAATTGATAGCTGTCAATTAGGCAACTATCAATTATTAATCCTATTGTATGAAAGAAAAATCAAACACACACACTTTAATAAAAAATAAGTTTAATTAAATAATCACACAGTTTTTGACCATATTTTATTTTCCTGCTAAAACCATTTCCTGTAATAAAAATAAAATAAAAAAGCAAAATTATACTTACCAATCCGATGTACAGTCAGGTCCCACGGTGTAATCCATCAGAAAGGGTTAACAGGTTAAAGGTCGCAGAGAGCTAATAATGCTGTCTCAGACCTGTATTCCCCTGAATGAATAACTTCCTCTCCCAGCGAAAGTAGAGGAATAGATTCATGAATGGAGCTTAATTGATTTCTTGCCAATTTAACTGTAGTGACCTGACCTAAAGGGAAAGTGGACACAATCAATTAAGCTTCATTCATGAAACACATCCTCTCCTGTCGCCAGGAGAGGAACTTATTCATTCATGAGCTTTGAGCTGAGCATGCAGGATTACTTGCACTGCTTGGCTCAAAGCTAGTTAACCCTTTGTGAAGGATTACAGCGTGGGACGTGACAGATCGGCGGAATAGGTAAGAATAATGTTGTTTTATTTCTTTTTCTTTATTTTAGGAGATCAATGGCTTCGCACGGATTTAGTGTAAAATAAAATATGGTCAAAAAAATGTGTTTTTATTTCATTAAAATTATTTATTCTTAAAGTGTGTGTGTTTTTTTATTTACTTCAATAGGATTAATAATTGATAGTTGTCTAATTGACAGCTATCAATCATTAACCTGCCTTAAGGTCACCTTTCAATTGCAAGGTGACAGTAAGGTGAGATTAACCCATTCGCCACCGCTACAGGGCAATGGGAATAGACGGGCAAAGTGCCAGAAAGGGCGAATCTAATTATAGATTTGCCCTTTCTGGGGTGTCTGGGGGCAGATGTTAGTAGCCAGGGGGGGCACAAAAAAATGCACCCTCCCTGGGCTATTATTATCTGCCCCCACTCGCTTTGCTTTGTCTGTCTGGTGGAGAAAATACAGCGGGAGCCCACGCATTTTTTTTCAACGAAATTACACCTTTAATTAACCCCTACATGTCTGAAATTTTGCACAAATACACTCATGTAATTGTATGTTTCAAACATATATAAAAATACATGAAATTACATGGTTAAATGTGTGGAAACAATGTATCATTTCATGTCGGCTTCTGTGATTTCACAAAACCCGGCAATTGAATTAGCGGCTATTACAGTATGTAGAAGTCTAGGAACTATAAATATATGTATATATACATGTCACAATGACATGTATATATATATGTATGTGTTCTATGTGTATATATCTATTCTTTCTAGTCTTTATTAAAGCTGTCAGTGTGATTTTACAGTATAGGCGGGGATGAATTGCCGGCTTTTCTAAAGGACACCGATGCGATTTCATCGCAAGTCACACAGTGTGGTCCGTTTGTAATCAGATTTTTCATCGCTCCCATAGACTTGCATTGGCGATTGTCGACCGACAATCGGTGACAATCGCAGCATGCTGCGATTGTACACGGACGTTTAAAACGGACCACAAAAAATCTGATACTGGGAGCTGCTCCATAGATTAACATAGGTCCGACTGCAATGCGATATTTCATCGCATTGCAGTCGTCCGATTTTGTCGCCAGTGTGACTCCGGCCTTAGATAGCAAAGGACATGAAAAGACATGGTTAACCCTATGTACACCAAGTGTCATTTCATGTCACCCGACATGAAATGACACTTGGTGTACATAGGGTTAACCATGTCTTTTCATGTCCTTTGCTATCTAATTTGCACAAACAATTAAATCAGACTATGTGTGCAAAATTTCACACCTGTAGGGGTTAATTAAAGGTGTAAATTCGTTGTAAAAAAAACGGACTTTTTTGCTACGAATTTACACCTTTAATTAACCCTACAGGTGTGAAATTTTGCACACATAGTCTGATTTAATTGTTTGTGCAAATTAGATAGCAAAGGACATGAAAAGACATGGTTAACCCTATGTACACCAAGTGTCATTTCATGTCGGGTTCTGCATTTTCACAAAAGCCGGCAATTGAATTAGCGGCTATTATACTATGTAGAAGTGTATGAACTACAAATATAAATATATATATATATGTGTCACAAATTCAATGACATGTATATATATATATGAGGTGTAAAATTGCTG
This sequence comes from Oophaga sylvatica, assembly GCA_033576555.1. Classification (NCBI taxonomy): domain Eukaryota; kingdom Metazoa; phylum Chordata; class Amphibia; order Anura; family Dendrobatidae; genus Oophaga; species Oophaga sylvatica. Next base: position 168,883,379 of record JARQOD010000008.1, on the reverse strand, counting down.
AAAAAAAATGCGTGGGCTCCCGCCCTATTTTCGCAACCAGACAGACAAAGCCAGTGAGTGGGGGCAGATAATAATAGCCCAGAGAGGGACCATTATTTTTGCCCCCCCCAGCTACTAACATCTGCCCCAGACACCCCAGGAAAGACAAATCTATAATTAGATTCGCCCTTTCTGGCACTTTGCCCGTCTATTCCCATTGCCCTGTAGCGGTGGCGAATGGGTTAATATGGGGTTAAAGCCACCTTGCTATTGAAAGGTGACCTTAAGCCAGGTTAATAATTGAGAGCTGTCAATTAGACAACTATCAATTATTAATCCTATTGCATGAAATAAAAATAAAACACACACACTTTAATTAAAAATCATTTTAATGAAATAAAGACACATGTTTTTGACCATCTTTTATTTTACTGCAAAAACCATTTCCTGTAATAAAAATAAAATAAAAAAGCAAAATTATTCTTACCTATCCCATGCACAGTCAGGTCCCACGGTGTAATCCTTCAGAAAGGGTTAATGTTTACTGCAGGGACCGCAGCTAATGCTGCAGCCTCACAGTAAACCCCAAATGAATGAGTTCCTCTCCTGCCTGACAGGAGAGTAAAGGCTGGGTGTCACATAACGATACACCAGCGATCCCGACAACGATATGCACTTGTCAGGATCGCTGGTGTATCGCTACATGATCGCTGCTGAGCTGCCAAACAGGCAGCGATCTGGGACAGCGACACTGCGGGTAACATCGCTTAAGGGCCCGTCTCACATAGCGAGATCGCTGCTGAGTCACTAGTTTTGTGACGCAGCAGCGAGCTCACCAGCGATATCGCTGTGTGTGACATTCAGCGACGATCAGCCCCCTGCCGGGTATCGCTGATCGTCGCAGAAATGTCAGGACCTTTTTTTGATCGCTGGTTTCCCTCTGACAGGCACGCATCGCTGCGTGTGACAGGCGGGAGACCAGCGATCCGCTGGTAACCAAGGTACACAGCGGGTTTCCAGGCACCGCGCAGCGCTTGGAAACCCGCTGTGTACCTTGGATACCAGCTCCCTGCATCAGGGCGCTGGTATCCAAGGTACACAGCGGGTTTCTAGGCACAGCCCCGCGCCTGGAAACCCGCTGTGTACCTTGGTTACCAGCGGATCGCTGGTCTCCCGCCTGTCACACGCAGCGATGTGTGCCTGTCAGCGGGAAACCAGCGATCAAAGGTCCTGACATTTCAGCGACGATCAGCGATACCCGGCAGGGGGCTGATCGTCGCTGAATGTCACACACAGCGATATCGCTGGTGAGCTTGCTGCTGCGTCACAAAACTAGTGACTCAGCAGCGATCTCGGTAGCGATATCGCTATGTGAGACGGGCCCTTAAGTGGAAAGCTTAATTGATTGCTTTCCACTTTCACTTCAGGTCAGCCAGGGACACAATCAGTGACGTCAGAGGGAACTGATTAACAAAAATAGGGGTTCCCTTCGAAAAAAAATGGCGTGGGGTCCCCCCTATTTTTGTTAACCAGCCAGATGAAGCAGACCGCTGAGGCCTGGATTTTCAGGCTGTTAAGGAGCCAAGATCCATGGACCTTGCCAGCCTGATAATACCAGGCCACAGCAGTCTGTATATCTTGGCTGATTAACAAAAATAGGGGATCCCCTCGAAAAAATTGGCGTGGGGTCCCCCCTATTTTTGTTAACCAGCCAGATGAAGAAAACCGCTGAGGCCTGGATTTTCAGGCTGTTAAGGAGCCAAGATCCATGGACCTTGCCAGCCTGATAATACCAGGCCACAGCAGTCTGTATATCTTGGCTGATTAAAAAAAATAGGGGATCCCCTCGAAAAAAATTGGCGTGGGGTCCCCCCTATTTTTGTTAACCAGCCAGATGAAGAAAACCGCTGAGGCCTGGATTTTCAGGCTGTTAAGGAGTCAAGATCCATGGACCTTGCCAGCCTGATAATACCAGGCCACAGCAGTCTGCATATCTTGGCTGATTAACAAAAATAGGGGATCCCCTCGAAAAAAATTGGCGTGGGGTCCCCCCTATTTTTGTTAACCAGCCAGATGAAGCAGACCGCTGAGGCCTGGATTTTCAGGCTGTTAAGGAGCCAAGATCCATGGACCTTGCCAGCCTGATAATACCAGGCCACAGCAGTCTGCATATCTTGGCTGATTAACAAAAATAGGGATCCCCTTGAAAAAAATTGGCGTGGGGTCCCCCCTATTTTTGTTAACCAGCCAGATGAAGCAGACCGCTGAGGCCTGGTTTTTCAGGCTGGTAAGGATCCAATATCCATGGACCTTGCAAGCCTGATAATACCAGGCCACAGCAGTCTGCTTAGCTTGGCTGGTTAACAAAAATAGGGGATCCCCTCGAAAAAAAAACGGCGTGGGGATCCCCCCTATTTTTGTTAACCAGCCAAGTAAAATGCAGACTGCTGCGGCCTGGTATTAAAAGACTGTCAAGGCCCATGGATTTTGGCCCTCAACAGCCTGATAATACCAGGCTACAGCAGCCCCACATTTGGCGCATCAAAAGATGTGCCAATTGTGGCACTTTACCCGGCTCTTCCCACTTGCCCTGTAGCGGTGGCAAGCGGGGTAATAAGGGGTTATTGTCACCGTTGATTGCACGGTGACAATAAGCCCGGTTAATAATGGATAGGCGTCAATAAGACACCGATCCATTATTAATCCCAAAGTTATTAAATGTATAAAAAAAAGACACAGCAAGAAAAAAGTCTTTTAATGAAATAAAAGAGACAACACAGTTTTCATTTCTTTTATTACTCTCTCATTCCTGCGACGCCATCGATCTCCTGTAAAAAAAGAAAAAAAACAAACCAACAGTATACCACCTGTCCGACGCAGTCCATAACGATAGTCCCACGACGATCCAGCTCTGCTACATCGCAATGACAGGCAGAGCCTGTCATTGCAACGCAGCACAGCTGATTACCTGCTTCCCCGGCGGTGACGTCATCGGACTGACTGCTTTACGGCCGCGATTACCCAGCAGTCACTGCAGTTATCGCGAGAAACTGCATGTGACCGCCGGGGAAAGAAGATGGCGGCCATGAAGCAGTGCAGGACGTGACCGCCGGAGATCTTCTGCCAGGTAAGTGCCGCTGACTCCTGACAGACCCGACCGACGGACACTGACAGTGACAGTGACAATCCCGATTCCGGTATCCGATAAGACGAAAATATCGGAACTCGGAATCGGAATTCCGATACAGCTAATATCGGCCGATACCCGATATTTGCAGTATCGGAATGCTCAACACTAGTCCTTCTGCATAACAATTAAAAACAGATTGTACATTTCTCGGTTCCTTTACTGTTTTGGACATTGTAGTATCTGATGAAGGTCTATTGATAGACCGAAACTTTTATATATTGGATTGCGTTTACAAGTGTAATAAAATAATTTACTACTTGCATCAATTTTGGAGCACAAGTTTCTTTATAGCTATTACTTTGGAGTGCAATCCTACCTGAGCACTGATCTTGCGGAGTGCCATACATCTTCTAGTTTCCATACTATCCTATGGATACGTCATCGTTATCGTGAGATCCTTTAAAGCACTCACTTTTAAATGAGACTATAGTTACACCTTTTATTTTTTTTGGATTAGGAAATTTAGAGTGTTTCTTTGTTATTAATTTGGAAGCGAGTCTAGTATCAATTCCATCATCTGGATGGTCAGAAATATGTGTGTGAACCTGGCTTAAATCTAACCTGTTTATCTGTCTGCTTTACCTTGTCAGGTTGCTGATTGATGGATAAGACAAAGTATTAATACAATTAACAAACATGGTCAAGATGGAAAACCATCAAACACTCAAGACTGGAAAAGAGAACGTATGAACTTCTGAGAATTATTGCCTTATTCAAGATGGGAAAGTGTTGACCTCATTTGTCTATAATCATTTAAGGGTAAAGCCCTCTTCATTTAGCCAGCAGTGTATAAATATGGCCCACAGCGAATTTGGTTCACATAATACCCCCCATGTTGACATTTTCCTTTTTTCAACAATTTTGTTAAAGACCACAAGAAGAAACCCAAAACAAATATACTAAATTGGATCCTCAATTTTTAGGATTTTTTTTTGTTTGGAGCATGAGTTGGAGGAACTTGGTTGTAAGTGTTCAATTCTCCTAGGAAGAAGACACCATAGGTGAAATCCAACAGTACACAGTATCTGCAGAAATCTATGATCTGTACAAGTACTACATGGATTTAGTTATTCCTACAGAGCTAAAATTGCTCTTCCCCCTGGCTAATAAGAGAGCAAGTAGAGATGAGAAAATCGATTTGCCGGACGAAGGACCAGTGGCCACATGGGTAATATGTGGCTGCCGAACAGGATTCCTGCAAACTGCCGACATCCTGAGCTTCTTTTCCAATTAATAGGTGGGAGGACATGCACGCGTAACACTGTAACAATGATGTCGTACCTACAAATCTTAGAAAACACTGAGGATTCTGGCTGATTGATGCAGTTTGCATGGTTCTCGTAGACGTTGGTTCGTTGTTATATGAATCAATATGCTTTTTTTTTATTGCTGCAAGCGGGATCCTTGCAATTATGGTTTCTTTATCCTATGCCTTGACACGGACATTACAGAAATTGTACTTGTTAAAAAAGCATGTTTGGGATTTGCATTTGTTTAGACGCTATAACATTACATCTAAAGAAGCCCTTTTCATTCTGCTTCCTAAATAGTATAGTCTTCGCTAGAAAGTTTTCTACCATTTTGCTGCTGCAGAGTGTCTGTAGATTTTGCAAGACAGATACAAAATCAGAGCCCCTGCTTAAGGTTTTCTTTGCTCTTTCCTCCCTTTCCTCAGTGTTAGAGATAGCAGGAGGGAAAGTTGTTGTTCACAGATCTGCAGAGGAAGAGAAAATTACAGCTCTAGAGCTGCGCTAATTCAAGAGTACTGTGCAAATGCAGTATACTATACATCAGCATTCTGGAAACATGCAGAAATCACATCCAGCCTATATTACAGGGAGGGAAACTCCCACAAGAGGAAAATCTGAAACTTGTATATGAAAGTCCTCTCATATCAGTGGGCCTAAAAATTAAATAAGATTGAAGATTCTTTTTGAAGGAAAAAAATACGTTTTGCTGGTTTTCTACAACTCTTTTAATTATTTGAACTCAATACACTACATTATTGGGTTTGTTTATGACGCTTATAATAGTCTCTGCATATATTTAACAGTAACTGAGTAATTTTGGCTCATTGCTAGGCTGTGTACATGCTGTCTGTTACCCTGTATATGGTATACATTAGTACACGGACAAATGGCTATCACAGCTTGTCTCAAGAATAATTGGACTTGTAAATCTAGAAAGGACCAGAAGTCTCTGTATGGTGGCTGAACGGTTTTCTCTTAAACTGGTTGATGACTGGCTCACCAACTTAGGAGTTTATTCTCATCTACAGAACCGAAAAACAAAAACGGCTCTCCAAAAGTGAATCTTTTCATTTTTTTTATGTGCTGTAAATATTAAACAATCATTGTAAATGCTATGTTGTATTATATCCCTTTGTATTCTTTATAGTGTTGTGTTATCTCATCCCATCTGCCTAAGCAAATGTTTGTCACAAACCTCTTTTTCGTCTGCCCACAGTCTAGTTTGGAGGCTGTTATTACTTTTTTTTTTCATCAGAAACCTAGAAAAATTTGATGAATGTATTTTACTAGACTCCTACTTTCTGTTCTGTACAGATTCAGTGGGGGAAATAAGTATTTGATCCCTTGCTGATTTTGTAAGTTTTCCCACTGACACAGACATGAACAGTCTATAATTTTAAGGGTCGGTTAATTTTAACATTGAGAGATAGAATATCAAAAATAAAATCCAGAAAATCACATTATATATAAATTATATAAATTTATTTGCATTTTGCAGTGAGAAAAAAGTATTTGATCCCCTACCAACCATTAAGAGTTCTGGCTCCTACAGACCAGTTAGACGCTCCTAATCAACTCATTACCTGTATTATAGACAGCTGTCTTACATAGTCACCTTTGTAAAAGACTCCTGTCCACAGACTCCATTAACCTCTACAACATGGGCAAGACCAAAGAGCTTTATAAGGATGTCAGGGACAAGATCATAAACCTGCAGAAAACTGGAATGGGCTACAAAACCATAAGTAAGAGACTGGGTGAGAAGGAGACAACTGTTGGTGCAATAGTAAGAAAATGGAAAAAATCAAAATGACTGTCAATCGACATTGATCTGGGGCACCATGCAAAATCTCACCTCGTGGGATATCATTGATCATAAGGAAGGTGAGAGATCAGCCAAAAAACTACAAGGGGGAGATTTTGTGAATGATCTCAAGGCTGCTTGGACCACAGTCACCAAGAAAACCATTGCTAACTCATTATGCCGTAAAGGTTTAAAATCCTGTAGTGCCCGCAAGGTCCCCCTGCTCAAGAAGGTGTAGGGAGAGCCAGGACCGTAGTCGTGGCTGACAGCGGTTGCTCAATCACACCCTGGTTTCTCTCACATACACACAATGTCCCCTTTGATCTGTACCTTGCGTCCCGCTCTTGGTTCCATCCGGATCACTTCTGAGCTGCTGATAACTGCTTTCTGGTGATTTCAGACAAAGAGAGTCTGAGTCCAGTTCCAACTTAACAAAAATGAGTTTACTTGTTTCCATTCTCAGTATGTCCAGTTAATTCACAGTTGCATAACAGGGATCTTCACAGAGTACATTCCTTTCTTGCCTGTGCTTTCCCTCGCTTCTTCCAAAATGTCCCAGGGTCGTACAGGCTCGTTCGGTACCGCAGCATTCCTTTTGGCCAGCCTAACTATCTTCAGGAGTTCCCCTGTCCGTTTCACCCCAGACAAAATGGCATCATCCCATGTGTTACACTCGGTCCCAGCGCTGGCTCTGTACTCCGTTCTGCTCACTCACCTGTTCCTCTAGCTGTCCCTCTGCAGCAGTCTGCGCGCGGGCTGGGGTCTCCTGTCCCATCTGCTCTTCGGCGTCCTGTGTCCTCCTCCACTTCCTGGCACGCTGCTGGCAGGCCTCCAGATAGACTGCTTAGGACGCAAGGCCGCGCCCACCGTCTCTCTTAAAGGGGCAGCGTGCATTTTTTGAAATAGCTAATTAACCAATGGCTGCGCACTCAGTACTATATCTGGTCACTCCACCATTAGGGGAGTGCCGGAGCAACGTGTTCTATCATTGCTACATCCGGTTCTGTTCCTGATCTGTCTGTGCTGCGTCTGCAGTCTCTGTGCTTCGCTTACACTGTTTGTCTCCTCAGAGCATTGCTAACCTGTATCTGGCTAACCTGGACAATCTCGGCTATTACTGGCGCAAGTGTCATCCCGTTCCGCCATCAGCCATCCGTACCCGTGGACCGTGACAAGGTCACTAAAGCCATCCTACTACCATCCGTTCTGGACCAGGACCTTACCCTTCTCCGTCAAGAACCCTCCACGGACTCTGTAAATACCTGTTACCCTTTTGGTCCCTCTGGGACAGCTGCCACGTGTCCGGGGTCTAACTGGAGGTAGCACCTGTGTCCTCCGGGTATTCCATTCTGGTCCTGTTCGAGGGGCCTTACTACGGGTACCCGGGGCTCACTAGTTACGCCCCCTTCGGAGCCCCCCGGACCGCGGTCTCGAGGTTCCACATTAAAAAATAAAAACGAATGTGAACTTCACCACCTCTGCCTCCGCTTCCATTCGTTACAGATTGCTCCGGCCATGGAACCCGCTGGATCCCAGAGATCTCCGACCACGGATCTGTGCCAGGAGGTGACCCGTTTGGGAGTTCTACAGGACAAGATCACGACTTATCTACACAGCTTGTCTACCCGCATGGATTCCTTGGGGTCCTCGTCTGCACCTGACTCTTCTATCAATAATCAGGTACCAGTTCCCATGGCAAGTCAAGGTCCCCGTCTGGCGGCTCCTACCCGTTTCCAGGGTGACCCTACTCTGTGTCGGGGTTTTCTCAATCAGTGCACTCTACACTTCGAAATCTTGGGGCATATGTTTGCTTCTGACCGAGCCAAGGTGGGCTTCATCATGTCACACCTGGGAGGAGAGGCCTTCGCCTGGCTAAACCCGCTATGGGAGAGAGGGGATCCGCTGGTTAACGATCTTCAATCTTTCCTAGAGGCTTTTCGCAGGACTTTCGATGAACCTGGTCACACCACTTCGACTGCCTCAGCTCTGCTCCGCCTGCGCCAAGGTACTCTCACGGTAGCTCAGTATGCTGTTAAATTCCACACCCTCTTGTCTGAATTATCGTGGAACAATGGGGCCCTGGTTGCTAACTTCTGGGAAGGCCTATCCGGAAGAATCAAGGATGAACTGGCGGGACGGGACAGACCTACCCTCTTGGAAGAGCTAATATCCTTGGCAACCCGAATTGACCTGCGTTTTCAGTAGCGCTCCATGGAGATCAAGCGGGACAAAAGGTCCTATCACCTGGACTCTAGTTTGTACAAAACAGGTACCTTGCCATCCGCATCCGAGGCCATGGAGGTGGACCATGTAAGTTTGGCCACCCGCCGCCGGGAGGCATGTCGCAAGGAGGGAAGTTGTTACTACTGCGGTAGTTCTGAACATTTGATCCATTTCTGTCCTAAAAAGTCGGGAAACTCCAGTGCCTAGGTCCGGTAGGAGGGGCCAACCTAGGTAGAGAACAGTCCTCTCCCTCTTTACACATCTCAGTCTCCGTGTCCTATGGAGCAATAAAATTCTCCGAACATTGTCTACTGGATTCTGGAGCTGCAGGGAACTTCATCCAGCAGGCGGTTGTGGATCATTACCGCTTACCAGTCCAGCGTCTTCCTGATCCGTTACAGGTGTCCGCCGTGGATGGCAAACCGCTGACCGAGCCCGTCCAGTTTCAAACCGAGTTGGTGGAACTCCGGGTAGGTCTAATGCATACTGAACGAATGCGATTTTATGTATATCACGGTTTATCCCATCCCATGCTTTTAGGTTTACCTTGGCTCCAAATGCATGAACCAGTCCTTAATTGGAAAACTGGAGAAGTTCTGCGTTGGGGAGATACCTGCATGAATCGTTGCTTAACCCGGATTCAACCTGTTTCGCCTCCAGTCCAGCCTGATACCCTGCCAGGGTTGCCTTCCGCCTATTGGTCCTTCTCTGACGTCTTTGGGAAAAAGGAGGCTGAGAGACTACCTCCACACAGGTCGTATGACTGTCAGATAGAGCTTCTTCCTGGAGCATCTCCTCCTCGCGGGAGAGTTTATCCCCTTTCACAGGCAGAGACTCAGGCCATGTCGGACTACATCCAAGAGAATCTGACTAGAGGATTTATCCGAAAGTCATCGTCACCGGCAGGAGCTGGATTCTTCTTTGTGAAGAAAAAGGATGGATCCTTGCGGCCCTGCATTGACTATCGGGGTCTAAATCAGATCACGGTAAAAAACAGGTATCCATTACCTCTTATTTCAGAGCTGTTTGATCGTCTCCGAGGGGCCAAGATCTTCACCAAATTGGACCTCAGAGGGGCCTACAACCTGATCCGAGTCAGAGAGGGGGACGAATGGAAAACAGCCTTCAACACCCGTGACGGCCACTATGAATACCTGGTAATGCCATTCGGCCTAAGCAATGCACCTGCGGTCTTTCAGGAATTTGTTAATGACATTTTCAGGGACTTGCTCTATACTTGTGTCGTGGTTTACCTGGACAATATTTTGATTTTCTCTGCTGACTTGACGTCACACTGGAGGCAAGTATGCCTGGTCTTATAAAGACTGAGAGAGAACAGGCTATATGCCAAATATGAGAAATGCCTCCTTGAGCAGTCTTCTTTGCCTTTCCTTGGGTACATTGTATCTTCCACAGGATTAAAGATGGATCCGGAGAAGTTGTCTGTCTCAACTGGCCTCGTCCGTCTGGGCTAAAAGCCATACAAAGGTTCCTAGGGTTCGCCAATTACTACCGGCAATTTATTCCACACTTTTCCACCCGAGTGGCTCCAATCACAGCCTTAACCCGGAAAGGTGTAAACTCTAAGGAATGGTCCTCCGAGGCAGAAGAGGCCTTTGTTTCTCTCAAAAAAGCCTTCGCTTCCGCACCCGTTCTCCATCGTCCTAATTCAAGTGAGCAATTTTTTCTTGAGGTTGACGCTTCTTCCATAGGTGCAGGAGCAGTTCTGACCCAGAAGTCGTCTACCGGGCGGATGATCTCGTGTGGTTTTTTTTCCAAGGTTTTTTCTCCTGCAGAAAGGAACTACTCTGTCGGTGATCGCGAACTGTTGGCCATCAAATTGGCTCTGCAAGAATGGAGACATCTTCTTGAAGGAGCTCATCACCAGGTAATCATATTCACCGACCATAAAAACCTTGCCTATCTCCAATGTGCTTTAAGACTGAATCCCCGTCAGGCCCGTTGGGCATTATTTTTTGCCCGTTTCAATTTTGTACTTCATTTCCATTCAGCTGACAAGAACATCAAGGCAGACGCACTCTCTAGAGCCTTCTTGCCTCCTGAACTGGAGGAAGAACCTCAGCACATTATTGAACCTTCTAAGTTAGTCTCTGTTGCCTCCACTGATCTGGCCCGGCTTCCTCCTGGGAAGACTTTCGTGTCCGCTTCTGATCGTAGTCGTGTTCTGCGCTGGGGTCATTCTTCTAAGTTGGCTGGCCATGCTGGTCAGAGAAAGACGCAGCAACTCATCTCCCGTTATTACTGGTGGCCTACCATGGGCAAGGATATCCAGGAGTTCGTCGCAGCCTGTCCTTCATGTGCCCGTAACAAAACTGTTAAACATCTACCAGCCGGCAGGCTTCTGCCTCTTCCAATTCCGTCTGCTCCCTGGCAGCACATCGCGATGGATTTCATCACGGATCTTCCCATTTCTTCTGGCTGCTCAGTGGTATGGGTTGTGGTGGATCGCTTCTCTAAAATGGCCCACTTTGTTCCGCTATCTGGCCTCCCGTCTGCTCCAGAACTGGCTGCTCACATCATTCAGCACATCTTCCGTCTACATGGATTTCCTTTCCACATCGTGTCCGACAGGGGCGTCCAGTTCACCTCTAAGTTCTGGAGAGGACTCTGTAAAATGGTAAAAATTGAACTAGATTTTTCTTCTGCATATCATCCCCAGTCTAATGGGCAAGTGGAGAGGATCAGTCAAATCCTGGCTGGATACCTGCGTCACTTCGTCAACGCTCATCATAATGACTGGGTAGAATTACTGCCCTGGGCGGAATTCTCCTACAACAACCAAGTAAGTGAATCTTCTGGAAAGTCTCCCTTTCAGATTGTGTTTGGACTGCAACCCAGAATTCTTCTTCCTGTCTCGGGATTGTCTGATGTTCCGGCAGTCGATACCTTGTCTAAGAATTTCTCGGACATTTGGAGAGAGACCAGGTCGACTTTGGAGAAAGCTTCTCAATGTATGAAAACGCATGCGGACAAAAGACGTTTGGAGGCTCCCATCTTTCGTCCAGGAGACAAGGTATGGCTCTCCTCCAAGTACATCCGTCTGAAGTTACCATCGTACAAATTGGGTCCCCGTTTCATTGGTCCCTTTGAAGTCTTGAGACAAATCAACCCGGTCTCTTATAAACTGAAATTGCCTAATTCTCTACGAGTACCTAACTCCTTTCATGTTTCCCTCCTCAAACCAGTAGTGTTGAGCTCCTTCTTTAAGGACCCGGGTACCACTCCTGATCCGGTCTCTGAGGATGATGTTTTTGAGGTAAAACATATCTTGGCCTCTAAGAGAGTAAGAGGTAGGATCTATTACCTGGTGGACTGGAAAGGTTTTGGTCCTGAGGAGAGGTCTTGGGAGCCTAAAGAGAACATCCAGGCTCCTCTTCTTCTTAAAAGATTTCACGCAGGCTTGAGAAAGAGGGGGAGTAAAGAGGTGGATACTGTTACACTCGGTCCCAGCGCTGGCTCTGCACTCCGTTCTGCTCACTCACCTGTTCCTCTAGCTGTCCCTCTGCAGCAGTCTGCGCGCGGGCTGGTGTCTCCTGTCCCATCTGCTCTTCGGCGTCCTGTGTCCTCCTCCACTTCCTGGCACACTGCTGGCAGGCCTCCAGATAGACTGCTTAGGACGCGAGGCCGCGCCCACCGTCTCTCTTAAAGGGGCAGCGTGCATTTTTTGAAATAGCTAATTAACCAATGGCTGCGCACTCAGTACTATATCTGGTCACTCCACCATTAGGGGAGTGCCGGAGCAACGTGTTCTATCATTGCTACATCCGGTTCTGTTCCTGATCTGTCTGCGCTGCGTCTGCAGTCTCTGTGCTTCGCTTACACTGTTTGTCTCCTCAGAGCATTGCTAACCTGTATCTGGCTAACCTGGACAATCTCGGCTATTACTGGCGCAAGTGTCATCCCGTTCCGCCATCAGCCATCCGTACCTGTGGACCGTGACAAGGTCACTGAAGCCATCCTACTACCATCCGTTCTGGACCAGGACCTTACCCTTCTCTGTCAAGAACCCTCCACGGACTCTGTAAATACCTATTACCCTTTTGGTCCCTCTGGGACAGCTGCCACGTGTCCGGGGTCTAACTGGAGGTAGCACCTGTGTCCTCCGGGTATTCCATTCTGGTCCTGTTCGAGGGACCTTACTACGGGTACCCGGGGCTCACTAGTTACGCCCCCTTCGGAGCCCCCCGGACCGCGGTCTCGAGGTTCCACATAAAAAAATAAAAACGAATGTGAACTTCACCACCTCTGCCTCCGCTTCCATTCGTTACACCATGTAGTTAGCTGCCACATACTGGAGCTGCCCTGCATTCTCAAGTTTGTGACCTTTGGCCCTCAGGCCCTGGACAACTGATCTCAGTGCTTAAACGTTAAGGGGTCCACCTGCCCTGTCTGGGCTCTCAGTGTTATGTTTCGGTAACAGGAGAAATGGCAAAAAATAGCAAAAGCGGTAATACACCAGAGAGGCTGGAACCTATTGGATTGCAGTAACCTGAACTAAACACACAACTAGAGGTAGCCGTGGAGCGTTCCTACGTTGATTCTAGATGCCTCGTCACAGCCTGAGAGATAACTACACCTAAAGGCAGAAAGATGAAAGCTATCTGCCCAGGAGCAGATCCCCAAAGAAAATAGGAAGCCCCCAAACATGTAATGGCGGTTAGACAAGAAGAAAGCACGGACACAGACAGAAAATAGAATGAGCAAACGCTGGGGCCCAATCTGTCTAGACAGAAAAGTACAGGAAAGAATTCTGACTGCAATCCAGCAAAAACCCTAACAAAAATACCAACACTTCTGATTGCCAAAAAACCTGAGATCACATGACCTCTTCCACCTAAATCAGATCTCTGGTGTAACAAAACGCTATTCAGCAAATTAAAAGTAACAAAAGAGCAAAGCAAAAGTGCAGACACAAACGGAGCACAATTGCAGCGCCAGACCCCCAAAAGGGGACAGGCTGCAATCCACTGCAGGCAGCAAACCAACAGAGAAAATCAAACAGAGAAAAAAAAACTGCAAACACTTATCTGAAGGAGAGCAGGAAACTAGCAGTGCTTCAAGCAAGACCAGAAGAACAATTGATAACCGGCAGGGCTGCTGGGAAATCAGGCAACTTATATCCTACCATTCAGCGCCAGCTGAAGACCATTCATTAATCAGTTCATTACCCTCAGCAACCACTGGAGGGATCCCCAGCTCAGAAGCCGCGTCCAGCATATTCAAAACATCTCAGACTCTACTGACGAAACTACAGGAAATCTTCCTAACTTACCCACAGATGGCCCCTCCTATCCCAACTAATTCCTATTCTATTCTATGTTCCTATTCCCATCCTACAATATCCCCCTCTAGTGGCTTACCTTATAACATCACTTTCCCTATCTACACATTATACATATACATAGCAGCATTAAGTACATAAGAATATATATATATAGATTAAAAAATTCAGAGTTAACCGGGACGTGTTTGGGGGAATAGGTTTGTCTCTGTAAGCCCTTACAAAGGCACATGTGCAGGCCCATCTGAAGTTTGCCAATGAACACCTGGTTGATTCTGTGATTGATTGGGAGAAGGTGCTGTGGTCAGATGAGCTCTTTGGCATTAACTCAACTCGCTGTGCTTGGAGCAAGAGAAATGCTGACTTGCACCCAAAAAACACCGTCCCCACTGTCGAGCATGGAGGTGGAAACATTATGCTTTGGGGTGTTTCTCTGCTAGGAGCACAGGACTACTTCACCACATCAATGGGAGAATGGATGGAGCCATGTACCGTAAAATCCTGAGTGACAACCTCCTTACCTCCGCCAGGAAATTAAAAATGGGTTGTGGTTGGGTCTTCCAGCAAGACAATGACCCAAAAACACACAGCCAATGCAACAAAGGAGGGGCTCAAAAAAGAAGCACACTAAGGTCATGGGGTGGCCTAGCCAGTCTCCAGACCTTCATCCCATAGAAAACTTATGGAGGGAGTTGAAACTCCGAATTGCCAAGCGACATCCCAAAATCTTACTGATTTAGAGATGATCTGCAAAGAGGAGAGGAGCAAAATTCCCCCTGACATGTGCGCAAACCTCATCATCAACTACAAGAAACGTCTGACGGCTGTGCTGCCAACAAGGATTTTACCACCAAATATTCAGTCTTGTTTGCTAGACGGATCAAATACTTATTTCCCACTGCAAAATGCAAATAAATGTATATAATTTATACAATGTGATTTTCTGGATTTTATTTTTGATATTCTATCTCTCAATGTTAAAATTAACCTTCCCTTAAAATTATAGACTGTTCATGTCTGTGTCAGTGGGAAACTTACAAAATCAGCAAAGGGTCATATACTTATTTCCCCCACTGTACCTTTCAGCAGTTTCATTATCACAGCAGACAGGAATACAGTGATAGATAACACCTGTATATACAGTAGATAACACAATATCAAACTGATTAAACGATGATTACAGATCATGATTACAGTATTTTTTTACATATACAGTACATATAACTATATGTGATATAAACAATTAAAAGTAAACTTATTATATTTTTAATTTAGTGTCTATGCCCTTTTTAACAAACCTGCTGATAGGGGACTTGGTTCTCAGACACCCAATGATTTTCTCAAAAAAATAAATGCTCTGCTCAGCAGAGGTGTACAGGCTCAAGAATAAGTCTGCAAATCTGTACTCGACTCTGTGCACGGGCTCATTAACTTTCTTTTGTACACTTACTTTAATTATAAAAATCTGCCTTAATAGATCATTTTATGATCGCATATTCTGTTTAAGTACAAAATGATCAGGCATGTTGAAGTCAATCAGCCTCATCATTCCATAGACTTAGTGGTTTTATGGTGATTATTTGTGAGACAAAATATAGGATTGTTGACCAGACGTTCCAGAATACACCAAGAATGTATCGGTTCTCCTAATTTTTAGCTATTTCCCTGGTATGCACCATTCCAGTTAGCCAGTTTGTCTATACATTTATACACATACAAAGAGAGTACAGTATTCGGTTCTTTGTCCTATATAACTTAATAAGCAAATGTTATACATAGTGAAAAATATGAACTTGTTAGATGTTTATATATGTAATTTCTCTCCAGCTCCACATCTCTGTTGTTTCCCTACTAATAAAGAGTGTAAAGTAAATGCATTTGACTATTACCATGTTATGATTACTAGTATTATGATTTTTTGGTGTTTTGTATATTTTTGCCATATTTTAGATCTTTCAGAGAAACAGTGACATCAGAATTTCTTAGGTGCCAACAGGTATCTCAGTTCTCCTATGCTCCCAGTCTGAAGGCAGCACAGAATTCAGGGTAGGGTCACTGCGCAATATATCGCTTTACATTAGTATTGTTACATAAAAGTCTAATTACTATTAGGTTTTAAGTTCTATTTTCGATTTCTTAGTCATCCTATGCTTTCATATAGCTTTTCAGTTAACTGGCATGTGTGTACAGTTGAAACCTGAAGTTTCCATCCACTGTGTAAAAAGACACATCTGCAGGTTTCTCTCAATATCTGACATGAAGTCAGAATAAACCTTTCCCGATTTACGTCAGTTAAGATTACCATAATTATTAATATTTGCCAAATGCCAGAATAATGAGAGAGAATGTTATAAGGCATTTTATTACTTACTGCAAAGTCAGAAGTTTCCATCCATTTCATTAGTATAAATTCTGACCAACTATTGTGAGAAGCTTGTGGAAGGAGATACCAAACGTCTGACCCAAGTCATTCAGGTTAAGGGCAATGGCACCAAATACTAATGAAATGGAGGGAAACTTCTGACTTTGCTGTAAGTAATAAAATGCCTTAAACCACTCTCTATCTCTCTCTCTCTCTCTCTCATTATTCTGGCATTTGGCAAATATTAATAATTATGGTAATCCTAACTGACGTAAATCGGGAAAGGTTTATTCTGATTTAATGTCAGATATTGAGAACAACCTGCAGATGTGTCTTTATATATAGAGTATGTAACATAGTAACATAGTTATTAAGGTTGAAGGAAGACTTTAAGTCCATCTAGTTCTCCCCATATCCTATCCTAACCTGCCCTAACATGTTGATCCAGAGGAAGGTAAAAAAAAACCAAGTGGCAAACAGTAAGCTTCACATTGGGGAAAAAAATTCCTTCCCGACTCCACATACAGCAATCAGACTAGCTCCCTGGATCAACGCAGTATCTAGGAAACTAGTGAATATAGCCTGTAATATTATACTTTACATCCAGTCCCTTCTTACATGTTAGTAGGGAATCACTCATTACAACATTAGACGGCAGAGAGTTCCATAGTCTCACTGCTCTTACAGTAAAGAATCTGCGTCTGTGATTATGGCTAAACCTTCTTTCCTCCAGACGTAGAGGATGCCCCCTCGTCCCCGTCACAGGTCTAAGAGTAAAAAGATCATTAGAAAGGTCTTTGTACTGTCCCCTCATATATTTATACATTGTAAAAAGATCGCCCCTAAGCCTTCGTTTTTCCAAACTAAATAACCCCAAGTGTAATAACCTGTCCTGGTATTGCAGACCCCCCAGTTCTCTAATAACCTTGGTCGCTCTTCTCTGCACCCGCTCCAGTTCAGCTATGTCTTTCTTATACACCGGAGACCAGAACTGCACACAGTATTCTAAGTGTGGTCGCACCAGTGACTTGTATAGAGGTAAAATTATGTTCTCCTCATGAGCATCTATGCCTCTTTTAATGCATCCCATTATTTTATTTGCCTTGGCAGCAGCTGCCTGACATTGTGAGTTTGTCGTCCACCCATACACCCAGGTCTTTTTCAGTGACAGTTTTGCCCAATGTTTTACAATTAAGCACATAATTATACATCTTATTTGTTCTACCCAAGTGCATGACCTTACATTTATCCCCATTAAAGTTCATTTGCCATTTATCAGCCCAAGCTTCTAGTTTACATAAATCCTCCTGTAATATAAAATTATCCTCCTCTGTATTTATTACCCTGCAGAGTTTAGTGTCATCTGCAAATATTGCAATACTACTCTGTATGCCCCCTACAAGGTCATTAATAAATATGTTAAAGAGAAGCGGCCCCAATACTGACCCCTGTGGTACCCCACTGCTAACCGTGACCCAGTCCAAGTGTGCTCCATTAATAACCACCCTTTGTTTTCTATCCATGAGCCAGTCCTTAACCCACTTACACATATTTTCCCCTATCCCCATTGTTCTCATTTTATGTATCAACCTTTTGTGTGGCACCCTGTTATGATTTGGTAGCTGAGGAGAGCAGGCAAAAAAGGCAATACACCAGAGAGGTTGGAATCTACTGGATTGCAGTACCCTGACTAACCACCACAACTAAAGGCAGCCGTGGAGCGTACCTACGTTGGTCCTAGACGCCTCTTCACAGCCTGAGAAGCTAACTACACCTAAAGATAGAAAAAGGAAAACTATCTGCCCCGGAGCAGATCCCCAAAGAACATAGGAAGCCCCCAAACATGTAATGGCGGTTAGACAAGAGGAAAATACAGACACAGACAGAAAATAGTATGAGCAAACGTTGGGGCCCAATCTTCCTAGAAAGAAAAGGATAGGAAGGACACTTACTGCAATCCAAAAAACCCTAAAAAATATCAACACACTAATTGCAAAAACACCTGAGATCACACGACCTCTACCACCTAAAATTAGCTCTCCGGTGTAACAAAACCAAGCAGCAGCCACCGAAAAAACTGGAAAAGGCAAACGAACAAACAACAGTGGCTCAGATAAACTGAGAGGAGCACAAGCCCCCGGAGGGGACCTGGCTGACCTCCACAGAAGTGCAGGACAAAATGCAAAAAGCAAGTACAAAAATAAAAGCAGAAAAAATCTTATCTGTTAGCAGAAGATGCAGGTGTGATGAAACGTGCACACGGTCCGCCACACGGTAGCCCGGGGTATCACGGCTTGTGATCCCTCTGTGCCGCAAATGTGACGAAAACGCGCACACACACGACGGCTGCTGCCGTCCGACCCAGTAAACTGCAGGGATTTATAATTATCCCACTTCCACTTAGGAACTTGCAGCTCTCTGGCGCCCCCCTTACCCTCAGGTCAGTCAGGGAACTGCACCTAGGATAATTGGTCGCCAGACGGGTCACTTGGATGTGTGCTGGCTATTGGGCACGCTGCAGTGAGGGAATTATAATTACTCCTGGCTGCAGCCAGGCAGTACCCTTATAAACCCCGCTCCGTCACTGCCAGCGTCACCCAATAGATTAACACTTTACACCCCTTCCTTTTAGCTGCCACCAGCTACGGCTTTTGATGAACAATTTATCAAGAGGGTCCGTAGCAACCCCAAAACAGTAGCGTAGTGCTTCAGGCACGTGCAAATTCGTTTATAGAGCAGGAGAAACAAACTAATAAATTTATAGGTTTATTCCTTAAAAACCAGGCAGTGCTTATATAATATAAAAAGATGTAACAAACTGAGACAATATCGTTATATACAGATGCAGTTATAAAATAAAATGGGATTAAGAATGAAAGATAACTCACATGGTTGTTAGATCATTACAGGCAAGCCAGGCTGGGGGAAGGAGCCACACGTCATAGTTCATTGGTAGATCTCTTACTCAGGACATCCCAGCAGAAAAGTGTGCCTAAGGAACTTCACTGCAAGACTTATGCATGTCAGCTTCTGACCTCACAAAAAGGGCTGGTCCTCTGGCCACCTCCCCTGGCTGCAAGCTATGGTTTGAGCTCTGCAATATCATAAGGTTCATAACTCGTCCTGTGAACCTAGCAGAATAACGGCAGACCTATCAATGATCTCACTCCAAAATGACGGTTCCAATGAGCCCACACTTGGGTGGGCTAGTACATGGGGCACCCGAGAATTCCATTTCTCGGGTTCTGTTGGAGTTACGGGTTTACCAGTACCACGGGAACGATGCCCGTCGGCGCATGGTTCAACACAGTAACTTTCATGTTTCTAGCGAATGCTCCCACCGTGTTATTAACCAAAAAAGAATGAATTCTCCAAAATGGCTGCTATAGGACTTTTGCAGGGTTTGCAAAGACAAAGGAAAATTCCTGAGGTGGGAGGGATGAGAGATCGAGTTAGCTGCAGAGAGAAGGAGGGAGGGGTAACTTTGCCCTGTGCTTGCAAACGGTGGGGGTTGTAGTTCTAGCAACAGCACAAGACATGAAGCTTGCAATATCATCACACCTCCCCCCTTTAGAGGGCGCTACGGAGGCATGACCTGTCGGTAATCCGACATGCGCACCTCAGCGGGTTCGCCACGTCGTGATAACCCATTGGCCATGGCTCCAGCGTAGCAACCTACCATTGGTTCCGGACACTGTGTGCAGCCAGCTCAGAGGGTTGTGGTCGGTGACCACCTTGAAGGTGCGCCCGTACAGGTAGGGCTGCAAACGTTGCAGTGCCCAGACCATGGCCAGGCACTCCTTCTCGATGGTGGAGTATGCCACTTCCCTCGGCAGAAGTTTCCGGCTCAGGTACAACACGGGGTGCTCCTGGTTCCCCGAGTCAACCTGGCTGAGTACAGCACCGAGGCCAAATTCGCTGGCGTCAGTCTGTACCAGGAATGGCCGACTGCTGTCGACGGCTTTCAACACTGAAGAGCTGCACAGGGCTGTTTTCAAAGCTCGGAATGCCGCCTCACAGCCATCTGTCCAGCTGACTGTTTGGGGTAGACCGCCCTTGGTGAGGTCCGTCAAGGGTTTTGCAATGGCGCTATAGTTCGGCACGAAACGCCTATAGTACCCTGCAGTGCCCAGGAAGGACTTCACCTGCTTTTTGGTCCTGGGGGTGGGCCAGGACACGATCGCGTCTACTTTCTCGGGCTCTGGACTCATGGAACCCCCGCCTACCCGGTGCCCCAGGTAGTGGACCTCCCTCATGCCCATCTGGCATTTTCCCGACTTGATGGTCAGACCTGCCTGGTGAATACGCTTGAGCACCTCCTGGAGATGCTGAAGGTGTTCCTCCCAGGTGGAACTGAAGACGGCAATGTCGTCCAGGTACGCCACAGCGTACTCCTCCAGTCCCTGAAGCCGGTGGTTGACCATCCGCTGGAAAGTGGCAGGGGCATTCTTCATGCCGAAAGGCATGACAGTGGACTCGTACAGTCCAAAAGGGGTGATAAAGGCGGATTTCTCCTGCGCCTCAGGGCTCAGGGGAATCTGCCAGTATCCCCGGCTTAAATCCATGATGGATATGTACTTGGCATTCGCCAACCGCTCCAGCAGATCCTCGATGCGTGGCATTGGGTGCGCATCAGAGGTAGTGATGGCGTTGAGCCCCCTGTAGTCCACGCAGAACCGGGTGGTCCGATCCTTTTTTGGCACGAGAACTACAGGTGAGGCCCACGCGCTTTTGGACGGCCGGATCACCCCCAGCTGCAACATCTCAGGGATCTCCTGGCGCATAATCTGCTGCACCTCCTCAGAGATCCGATAAGGTGTCCGCCGTAACGGGGCGTGATCCCCGGTGTCCACCTCATGGACTGCCAACTTGGTCCTTCCGGCTCGGTTAGTGAACACGGCCCGAAAGGATTCCAGAGTGGTCAGCAACTGCAGCCGCTGGGAGGCGGTTAGCGAGGCATTTACCTCCATGTCCTCAATGGACCCATTGGCCTGGGCTTGGGCCAGCATGTCCAGGAGGGGATCCTCCTCCCCGTCCTCGGGCAGGTTGCAGACCGGTAGGACGCAGGCTTCACGTTCGTGATGGGCCTTCATCATGTTGACGTGAAAGGCCTTGCGCCTACCACGAGTGTGGTCAAGCGTGACCACGTAGGTGACTGGGTTGAGCCGTTGGTGCACGACGTACGGGCCTTCCCAGGCTGCCTGAAGCTTATCCTTTGGTACGGGTACCAGCACCCACACCTTTTGACCCACCTGGTAGGTCCGCTCCCGGGCGTTCTGGTCGTACCAGTGCTTCTGGTCAGCCTGAGCCTGCGTCATGTTGTCATGCACCAACTGCGTCAAGGTCTGCATCTTGTCGAGGAAGCGCATGACATAATCCACGATGGACACTTCTGTGGGGTTTGGCTCATCTTCCCAGGATTCTCTTATCAACCCGAGGGGTCCCCGGACTCGCCTGCCATACAGGAGCTCAAAGGGGGAGAACCCCGTCGAGGCCTGCGGGACTTCTCTGTAGGCAAACAGCAGGTGTGGGTGGTACCGCTCCCAATCGCGTCCCTGGGTATCAACCAGCATGCGGAGCATTTGTTTGAGGGTACCGTTAAAGCGTTCACACAAACCATTGGTCTGTGGGTGATACGCACTCGATACCATACGCGTCACCTGCATTTTGCTGCAGAGAGCCTTCATTAGGCGAGACATAAATTGGGTCCCTCGATCGGTAAGCATCTCCCTGGGAAATCCTACCCGTGAAAAGATGGTCACCAGTGCATTCACCACCTTATCTGCCTTAGTTGAGGACAGAGCTACTGCCTCCGGGTACCGGGTAGCGTAGTCTACCACAGTAAGGATGTATTGCTTTCCAGAGCGGCTGGGGAACGCCAGTGGGCTCACAATGTCCACCGCGATCCTCTGGAAAGGCTCCTCTATCACTGGCAACGGGATCAGGGGAGCCTTAAGAGCAGGCCCCGCCTTCCCCACTCTTTGACAGGTGATACAGGAGCGGCAGTAGTTAGTCACATCTGTCCCCATCTTGGGCCAATAGAAGTGTTGAGACAGCCGTGCCTTAGTTTTGCTGATCCCCAAGTGTCCAGCAAGTGGAATCTCATGGGCAATCCTCAACAACTCACCTCGGAACTGGTGCGGGACGACCAGCTGTTTTTCCCTCAACCACTCCTTTTGGGAATCTCCGGGTACTGTCTCCCGGTACAACCTTCCTCGTTCCCAGAACACCCTCTCCTTATCAGTCACGGAGGTGGGCGTCTCGGCGAGGTGCCTCAAGTTCTCCAGGCTCGCATCTGAGTGCAGAGCGGCCTGGAACTCCTGGCTGGAGGCAGCCAGAAGTGACGTCAGGGTTCCTTCCTCACTGGGACCCTCTGGGACCGGCTCTGGGTCCACCTCTGGTTCAGTCTCTCCTGTAGCGGAGGAGGGTCCAGATGGCAGGGCGCTACCTGCGATCCGGGCACTCTGACTGCGGGTGACAGCAGCTACATATGCAGTCTCCCCGGGGATTTCTATAGACCCATCAGCCTGCGCTGCTATGGGCTCTACCTCCCCATCCACCCCCAACACTTCAGGAGCAGTGCTACTTATGGGCCAGTTACCTTCCTCGGTGGCACTGGTCAGTGTCATGGCGTCACCTTCCTCACGGTTCCCATGCACCTCCCCATTTCCTTGAGCACTGTCGCTTGCTCCTGCTAGGGGTTCCTCAGCCGTCTCACTCCGCAGAGCGACGTGGCTGAACGCTCCTGTACCTGTGGACACATCTACCACTTCAGAGAAAGGGTTAACAGGTTCAGATGGCACAGATACATCACTATCAGCATCATTCCTAGGGAAAGAAAGGTTATCAGTTGCATCATCACTTAGCAAAGCATTGGCAGGTAACACAATCAGTTTCCCATCATCATCAACATCAACATCATGGTTAATGTTAACCTTATTATCAGATTGGGAAGGGGTGTCAGGGACATAGTACGCGACCATCCTCCCCAGATCAGTCCCCAATAAAACATCAGTGGGCAGGTTTTCGGACACCCCCACTTCCTTCACCCCGCTCCCGGCACCCCAGTCAATGAAAACTCGGGCTATCGGCAAGGGGTAGTGGACGCCCCAAATCCCGGTGACAGTTAAGGTTTTCCCCGGAATCAACTCTTCAGGGGCCGCCAGTTCGGGTCGGATGAGGGTTCGTTCTGCCCCGGTGTCCTTGAGGCCTGTAGCAAGACGGGCCCCCATGCGGACGGGCTGCACGTTGTCATCAACCCTCCCCACCACACCACCCACCAAAAGAACAGAGGCGTTGGGCCCGGAGGCCTTGACTGGGGGGTTCTTCTGCCTCTCCGGACAGGTGGCGCTGATGTGTCCAGTCCTTTTACAGGAGAAACACTGGCAGGGGTCTGATGTAGGCCTGGCGCTGGCAAAGGGGATAGTGCCTCCAGAGGGACGACTGGCAGGGGCACTGGGGTTGGTTGCAGGCTTACCCCCTCCCCAGCTGGCGGTGACGGGCTTCCGCACCTCGGTTTTCCGGTTGGCCTCATAGCTGTCGGCGATCCGTGCTGTTCTGACCGCGTCCTCCGGTTCTCGGTCCAGGATGTGCTGTCGGACCTCAGCTGGGCACAGATGCAGGAACTGGTCTTTGATCATCAGGTCCCTCAGGTTCTCAAAGGTGTCAACTGACAGTCCATGGATCCACTGGTCAAAGTGGTTCCTGAGTCCTTGCACCACATCGCTATAACTGTCGTGTGGGCCACGTTGGAGGTTCCGGAACTTCTTTCGGTATACCTCAAGGGTTAGCTGGTACTTGGCGATCAGGGCTTGCTTGATGGCCTGATAGTTGTCATCTTGATCCGGCGTGAGTGAAGCAAACGCCTCCAGAGCTTTGTCCTTTAGCCCGGGGGTCAAGTACCTGGCCCATTGGTTGTCAGGCAGCCGGTACTGTCTGCAGACTTTCTCAAAGGCCCGCAGAAAAGTGTCCAAGTCTCCGTCCTTTTCCATCACGGGAAAGTGCTCCGGCCGGGGCTTGGGACTCTGAGCGCTGCTGGGCACACTGCTCTGGGCTGTGGAGGGCATTGCCCCTTGTCTGAGCAGCTCCAGTTCATGGGCTCTCTGAGCTTCCCGCTCGGCTCTCTCAGCCTCCCGCTGGGCTTGGGCCTCGGCTCTCTCAGCCTCTCGCTGGGCTTTGGCCTCCTGCTGGTATCGCTGGATCAGCTCCAGGCGCTCATCACGGTCGTCGGTTGGGAGTGCCTCCAGGGCCGCCTGCAGGTAAGGGTCCAACCCGCACTGGGTGAATCGTGCAGGGTTTGGGCCTCTGCTGCAGCACCACCTTGGCTGGGGCCGGCTCCTGCGCCCGCCTCGCTCTCAGCGTGGTCCCGTGCCATCAGGGCCTGGATCACTTCGGCCTTGGTTTGGGCCATGGGGACAATCTCCCTCCACTCGCACATGGCAAGAAGAGCTTCCTTGCTATTCCGATTATACCAGTCGTATCCCCTCGTAGCCATGGTTGCCAAATAAAAGATAGGATAGAAAAACCAAAGAGAAGGGAGGGGTAACCGCAAGTACACACAATTGTCTCAGGACTAATAAACACTGAGCTTGTTCTCCAAAACTTTAGATGCAGGGTCCCTGAAGAACCGTGCAAGTTTTTTAGTGAGAGGAATGATTGCTCAGACCAGATCACTAATGCTCTATAATCCCACCGCTCTGCCACCACATGTGATGAAACGTGCACACGGTCCGCCACACGGTAGCCCGGGGTATCACGGCTTGTGATCCCTCCGTGCCGCAAATGTGACGAAAACGCGCACACACACGACGGCTGCTGCCGTCCGACCCAGTAAACTGCAGGGATTTATAATTATCCCACTTCCATTAGGAACTTGCAGCTCTCTGGTGCCCCCTTACCTCAGGTCAGTCAGGTAACTGCACCTAGGATAATTAGTCGCCAGACGGGTCACTTGGATGTGTGCTGGCTATTGGGCACGCTGCAGTGAGGGAATTATAATTACTCCGGGCCGCAGCCAGGCAATACACTTATAAAACCCGCTCCGTCACTGCCAACGCCACCCCATAGGTCAACACTTTACACCCCTTCTTTTAAGCTGCCACCAGCTACGGTTTACTTGGAACAATTTATCAAGAGGGTCCGTAGCAACCCCAAAACAGTAGCGTAGTACTTCAGGCACGTGTAAATTCGTTTATAGAGCAGGAGAAACAAACTAATAATTTTATAGGTTTATTCCTTAAAAATGCAGACAGTGCTTATAGTTTAAAAAAACGGTAACAAGCTGAGACAATATCGTTATGTACAATATGGTTACAGAAAATAAAAGGGGTTAACATAAGGAAGATCAACTTACAGTTCTTAGATCATAGTAGGCAAGCCATGCGGTCGGGGGAGGGGAGACACATCACAATGCATCACAGAGCTGCTATAAGTCTGGTGTCCAGGGCAGATCTGAGGCAGAATACCTGGCCCCTACCTTATAGACCTGTGGCCGTGACATCATAAATGGGGTGGAGTTACCAGGGTCTTCCTCTTGCTCTAAGTGGTGATCTTAGTTCAGAAAACTAATAACTATCATAACTTAGAGATGGCGTCTCTTACGGCGATGCAGAGCATACCATTGTACTCCGCAAGATGTTGGCGTGCATTTAAGTCTAAACGCAGAGTGCCTGGGTGGATCGGCTAAGCAGAAATCTGTTTCTTAGGTTCTGCTGGTGCCAGTGCTTAGAAAATTCACTGATCCCTGGATTCACCGATGAATTGGCAGATATGAAAATTTCATACTTATAACATACACAGGAGCCAAGATTTTTGATCTTGAATAACTACCATACAACAAAGGAACAGACCATGTGGCTTGTCAGCCACTTTCAGCCGGCCTTCCTGTGGGGGCTAGCCACCTGGAATCAGATTACACAGAGTGTGTAGTGAGCTGAAGGGGGGGGGAAGCCCACAGGCTGCAAAGCCTAATGATTGCAGTAGTTGTGGAAAGTTCAAGGGAAGCACAGGATATGGAGCTTGCAGTATCATCACAGCAGGCAAGACACAGCAGGCTTCCAAGTGAACCAGAAACCAAAGTTGAGACAAGAACAATTGATCACCGGCAACCCTGATGGGAGGGAACCTCCCTTATATAAGACCAGTCTGCAACACCTGATTGCCATTCTTCACAATCTTCATTGAATAGTTCAGTACTGTATGTAACCACCAGAGGGAGCTTCTGCTCAGAATTCATTTCTAACACATTCACAACAGTACCCCCCCTTGAGGAGGGGTCACCGAACCCTCATTTGGGCAACCAGGTCGGTCAGGATGAGCTCTGTGATACGCACGGATCAGTCTCCTAGCATGGATGTCCGAAGCAAACACCCAAGAATTGTCCTCCTGACCATAACCTCTTCACTTAACCAAATACTGGAGTTTCCGTCTAGAAAAACGAGAATCCAATATTTTCTCAACCACATACTCCAGATTGCCCTCAACCAAAACAGGGTCAGGGGGCGCAGCCATAGGAACCACTGGCTCAACAAACCTCTTCAATAAGGACTTGTGGAACACATTATGGATCTTAAATGTCCCTGGAAGATAAGGTCCAGTGAACCTAGGCCCAAACTTAGGAGATGCAACTCTCATAGGGATATTTCTTGAGGACAACCAGACCAAGTCCCCCACCTCAAACCGAGGACCATCAGTCCTATGCCGGTTGGCAAACCGCTGGGCCCTCTCCTGAGAGAGGGACAACCTCTCCACTACCTGGTCCCAAATCTGCTGCATACGCTCCACAACAGAGTCAATACCTGGACAGACAGAAGCCTCCGTCTGTCCCGAAGAAAATCGAGGGTGAAACCCAAAATTGCAGAAAAATGGAGACATCAAAGTGGCAGAGCTAGCCCTATTATTAAGAGCAAACTCAGCCAAAGGCAAAAAAGAGACCCAGTCATCCTGATCAGCAGACACAAAGCATCTCAGATAAGTCTCCAATGTCTGGTATGTTCTCTCAGTTTGTCCATTGGTCTGAGGATGAAAAGCCGAGGAGAAAGACAATTGAACACCAAGTTTAGAACAAAAAGTCCTCCAAAATCTGGAAACAAACTGGACTCCTCTGTCAGACACAATGTTCTCAGGAATGCCGTGTATCCGAACCACGTGCTGAAGGAACAAAGGCACCAATTCGGAGGAGGAAGGCAACTTAGGTAATGGCACAAGATGTATCATTTTGGAAAACCTATCACAAATCACCCAGATAACGGTCATTCTCTGAGAAACAGGGAGGTCGGAAATGAAATCCATAGAGATATGGGTCCATGGTCTCTTGGGCACAGGCAATGGCATCAACAAACCCTAGAGCGAGAGCAAGGCTTGGAGCGAGAGCAAGTCCCGCAGGACTGCACAAATTCGCTGACGTCACAAGACAAAGTAGGCCACCAAAAGGACCGACTAATCAAGTCTCTGGTACCAAAAATTCCGGGATGACCGGCCAACGCGGAACAATGAATCTCAGACATCACACTCTTTTTCCACCGGTCTGGGACAAACAATTTCCCAATAAGGCAGCTCTCGGGTTTATCCTCCTGACACCCTTCCAGAGCCAGTCTCAAATTGGGCGAGATGGCGGAAAGAACTACACCCTCTTTCAAAATAACAGCAGGATCAGATAACTCAGGAGAGTCCGCAAGGAAACTCCTCGAGAGGGCATCCGCTTTAACATTCTTAGTGCCAGGAAGAAAGGAAACCACAAAATTAAAACGTGTGAAAAACAAGGCCCACCTGGCCTGTCTAGGATTAAGTCGCTTGGCTGATTCCAGATAAACCAGATTCTTATGGTCCGTGAGGACCACCACCTGATGTTTAGCTCCTCCAGCCAATGTCTCCACCCTTCAAAAGCCCACTTCATGGCCAATAACTCCCGATTACCCACGTCATAATTACGTTCAGTTGGAGAAAATTTTCGAGAGAAAAAGGCACAAGGGTTACTTTTAGAGGTCTCTGGATCTCTTTGGGACAAAATGGCACCTGCCCCAATTTCAGAGGCATCAACCTCCACCTGAAATGGCAGAGAAACATCAGGCTGCCGTAGAACAGGAGCATAAGTGAATCTCTGCTTAAGTTCCTGAAACGCAGAGACTGCCTCAGGAGGCCAATTCACCACATCAGAACCCTTCTTGGTCAAATCAGTCAATGGTTTAACAATAACAGAGAAATTACCAATAAATTTACGATAAAAATTGGCAAAACCCAAGAATCTCTGAAAAAGCCTTTAATGAAGTAGGTTGGACCCAATCACAGATGGCCTGAACCTTGACCGGGTCCATTTCAATAACAGATGGGGACAAAATGAATCCCAGAAATGAGATCCTCTGTACACCAAAAAGACACTTTGATCCCTTCACATACAGAGCATTCTCTCTCAAAATCTGGAACACATGTTTCACATGAGAGTCCCAGTCATTTGAAAAAATCAAGATATCATCCAAATAAACAATCAGAAATTTGTCCACAAAATCCCTGAAAATGTCATTCATGAAGGACTGGAAGACGGAAGGAGCATTAGTGAGCCCAAAGGGCATCACTAGGTACTCAAAATGCCCTCTGGGGTATTAAATGCCGTCTTCCATTCATCCCCGTGCTTAATGCGAATAAGGTTATACGCCCCCCTGAGGTCAAGCTTGGTAAACCAAGTAGCACTTTTCACCCTGGAAAACAGGTCAGAAATCAAGGGTAACGGGTATTGATATTTCACAGTAATATTGTTCAAGAGACGATAATCAATACACGGCCTTAATGAACCATCCTTTTTGGCCACAAAGAAAAAACCGGCACCTAAGGGTGAAGAGGATGGTCTGATATGACCCTTCTCCAATGATTCCTTGATATAAGACCGCATAGCGTCATGTTCAGGTACAGACAAGTTAAAAAGGCGACCTTTAGGGAATTTACTACCCGGCACTAATTCAATAGCGCAGTCATAGCTCCTATGGGGAGGCAAGGATGCAGATTTACTTTCGCTAAACACATCAGAAAAATCAATCAAAAAGTCAGGAACATCCTGAGCCTGGGGGGAGGCAGAAAAAACAGGAGTGTTGGTATTAACACATTGCAGCCCCAACTGGTTACAGACACAGATTTCCAATCCAAAACAGGATTATGAGACTGTAACCAAGGGAAACCCAGTACAACAATGTCATGCAGATTATACAGCACCAAAAATTTGCAACTCTCCTGATGATCAGGTTCAACCCTCATTATCACCTGAGTAGAGAACTGAGGTTTATTCTCAGCCAAAGGGGTAGAATCAATCCCCAGTAGGGGAATAGACTTCCGTAGGGGTATCAAGGGAAGCCCACAACGTTTAGCAAAATCAAAATCCATCAGGTTAATAGCTGCTCCCGAATCAACAAAAGCCTGAGCAGAAAATGTGGACAGTGAGCAAATCAGGGTAACAGTCAACAGAAATTTAGTCTGAACACTACCCAAGACAACTGAGCGTGCAAAACGTCTTCCCCGCTTAGGGCAGACTGAAATAGCATGAGAGGCGTCACCACAGTAGAAACATAACCCATTGCGTTTTCGAAACTCATGACGCTGTGCCCCAGAAGCCACTCTATCACACTGCATGGGCTTAGAAGCTGGTTCACAAGGCAACACTATTCCATGCATACCTCTACGCTCACGCAAACGTCTGTCAATTTGAATCGCTAATGACATAGAATCATTGAGACCAGAGGGGACAGGGAATCCCACCATAACATCTTTTACATTCTCTGACAGACCCTTCCGAAAAAGGGCTGCCAAAGCATCATCATTCCATTTGGTCAGGACTGCCCACTTTCAAAATTTCTGACAGTATAACTCAGCGTCCTCAAGCCCCTGATTTAATGCCAACAAGGCTTTTTCAGCTTGATCAGTGACATTAGGCTCATCGTACAATAACCCCAGAGCCTGAAAAAATACATCAACATCATTCAAAACAGGATCCCTAGGTGTCAGGGAAAAAGCTCAATCCTGAGGATCGCCGCGCAGGAGAGAGATGACAATTTGAACCTGCTGTGCTGCGTTCCCTGAGGACTTAGGTTTTAAGGCAAAAAACAACTTAGTTATTTTTGAAATTCAGAAATTTAGCTCTATCCCCCAAAAATAAATCTGGCATGGGGATCCTAGGTTCCACAACCGGCAACCTTGCAAGATAGATAGCAATACTCCGAACTTCAGTGGCAAGCTGATCCACACAGCCAGACAACTGTGCAAACTCCATTGAGAGAAAAAAAAATCCTTAGCACCCAGAGAAAAAGAGGGAAAGAAAAAAAAATATATATATATATATCTCTGACAACTCTGACAACTTTTTTTTTTTTTTTTACACTATCTTTTCCTTCTGTGAGTACCATATAATTTTCAGTTTGGCCGGTGATACTGTTATGATTTGGTAGCTGAGGAGAGCAGACAAAAAAGGCAATACACCAGAGAGGTTGGAATCTACTGGATTGCAGTACCCTGACTAACCACCACAACTAAAGGCAGCCGTGGAGCGTACCTACGTTGGTCCTAGACGCCTCGTCACAGCCTGAGAAGCTAACTACACCTAAAGATAGAAAGAGGAAAACTATCTGCCCTGGAGCAGATCCCCAAAGAACATAGGAAGCCCCCAAACATGTAATGGCGGTTAGACAAGAGGAAAATACAGACACAGACAGAAAATAGTATGAGCAAACGTTGGGGCCCAATCTTCCTAGAAAGAAAAGGATAGGAAGGACACTTACTGCAATCCAAAAAACCCTAAAAAATATCAACACACTAATTGCAAAAACACCTGAGATCACACGACCTCTACCACCTAAAATTAGCTCTCCGGTGTAACAAAACCAAGCAGCAGCCACCGAAAAAACTGGAAAAGGCAAACGAACAAACAACAGTGGCTCAGATAAACTGAGAGGAGCACAAGCCCCCGGAGGGGACCTGGCTGACCTCCACAGAAGTGCAGGACAAAATGCAAAAAGCAAGTACAAAAATAAAAGCAGAAAAAATCTTATGTTAGCAGAAGATGCAGGCAAGACACAGCAAGCTTCCAAGTGAACCAGGAACCAAAGTTGAATCAAGAACAATTGATCACCGGCAACCCTGATGGGAGGGAACCTCCCTTATATAAGACCAGTCTGCAACACCTGATTGCCATTCTTCACAATCTTCATTGAATAGTTCAGTACTGTTTGTAACCACCAGAGGGAGCTTCTGCTCAGAATTCATTTCTAACACATTCACAACAGCACCCTATCAAAAGCTTTTGAGAAGTCCATGAACACCACGTCCACTGCGTTCCCTTGGTCCAGTCCAGAACTTACCCCTTCATAAAAGCTTATCAGATTAGTCTGACAAGAACGGTCCATCGTAAACCCATGCTGATACTGTGTCATGAGGTTATTCAGCCTCAGATACTCCAATATAGTATCCCTTAAAAAACCCTCCAGGATTTTACCCACAGGTACAGACCCGTTATTATGGAATCTTTAAAGATTAAAAATAATGGTCTATCTATAACTGTACTTAATTCCTGCAGTACTCGGCGGTGTATCCCATCCGGGCCCGGGGATTTCTCTGCTTCAGTGATTTTTAGACGCCGCCGTACTTCCTGCTGGGTTAAGCAGGTGACATTTAATAGAGAAATTTTTTTTATCACTGATCATGTTATCTGTCATGGGATTTGCTTGTGTAAATACAGTTGAAAAAAAGTCATTTAGCATATTGGCTTTTTCCTCATCCTCATCCACCATTTCACCCAGACTATTTTTAAGGGGACCAACACTATCATTTTTTAGTTTCTTGCTATTTATGTAAAGAATATTTTGGGATTATTTTTACTTTCTCTGGCAATGAGTCTCTCTGCCTCAATCTTTGCTGTCTTGATTTGCTTTTTACAGAATTTATTCAATCTTCTGTATTTATTTAATGCCTCTTCACTACCTACTTGCTTTAATTCCCTAAACGCTTTCTTTTTGTCCCTTATTGCGCCCCTTACAGCTCTATTTAGCCATAGTGGTTTCCTCCTAATTCTAGCATGTTTATTCCCATAGGGTATATACTGTGCACACGTCCCATTCAGGATACTAATAAACGTCTCCCATTTTCTTTGTGTATTTTTATGTCTCAGGATATCGTCCCAGTTTATTGCACCAAGATCATCTCTCATCCGTTGGAAATTTGCCTTCCTGAAGTTTAGTGTACTTGTAACCCCTCGACTACACATCTTATTAAAGGATACATGAAAGCTTATTATTTTGTGATCACTATTACCCAAGTGCCCCCAACCCTTATATTTGATCTGCGGTCTGGCCTGTTGGATAATATTAGGTCTAGCAGTGCCCCCTCTTGTTGGGTCCTGAACTAGTTGTGAAAGGTAATTGTCTCTCATAGTTGCCAAAAACTTATTACCTTTGCTGGAACTGCAGGTTTCTGTTCCCCAATGTATTTCAGGGTAGTTGAAGTCCCCCATAATAATGACTTCTCCTGGAGTCACTGCTTCATCTATTTGCTTTACGAGGATATTCTCTGTTGCTTCCATTATTTTAGGAGACTTATAACAAACCCCTATCAGTAATTTATTATTTTTCCCCCCTCCCCTAATCTCCACCCACAGAGACTCTACATCTTCATTAGATTCACAGATATCACGAAGGATGGGATTAAGGATGATTTTACATATAAACACACCCCCCACCTCGCTTATTTTTACGGTAATTTCTAAACAGACTATAGCCCTGTAAATTAACCGCCCAGTCGTGGCTCTCATCCCGCCAAGTCTCAGATATCCCCACCGTGTCTCAGATATCCCCGCCATGTCTCAGATATCCCCACCATTTCTCAGATATCCCCACCATGTCTCAGATATCCCCGCCATGTCTCAGATATCCCCACCATGTCTCAGATATCCCCACCATGTCTCAGATATCCCCACCATTTCTCAGATATCCCCACCATGTCTCAGATATCCCCACCGTGTCTCAGATATCCCCGCCATGTCTCAGATATCCCCACCATGTCATAATTATGTTCCAACAAAATTAATTCTAATTTCGCCATTTTGTTGGTGAGGCTTCTAGCATTAGTGTACATGCACTTTATGTATCTCTCTGAACCTCTATTCTTTCTTAAATTATTAACTGTTCTAACCCCACCCCCCATGCCACCCCACCCCCAATTTCATTATTTGTGCCCAGGTCTCTATCTGCACTGCCTTCCCCTCCTATAAAATGAATACCCTCCCCCCCAGTCCCTAGTTTAAAGACTCCTCCAACCTTCTAGCCATTTTCTCCCCCAGCACAGCTGCCCCCTCCCCATTGAGGTGCAGCCCGTCCCTAGCATAGAACCTGTAGCCAACTGAGAAGTCGGCCCAGTTCTCCAGGAACCCAAACCCCTCCTTCCTACACCAATTCTTGAGCCACTTATTAACCTCCCCAATCTCCCGTTGCCTCTCTGGTGTGGCACGTGGTACAGGCAGTATTTCAGAAAATACCACGTTGGAGGTCCTTGCTTTAATCTTGCAGCCTAATTCACTGAAATCGTCTTTAAGGACCTTCCACCTACCTCTAACTTTGTCATTTGTGCCAATGTGCACCATGTAAACTGGTTTCAACTGTGTATCCATTAATTTATGGCCATTCTATGACTTTTACTCTGCATTGTTCACCTGTTTTTCTCTCATGAAGTACTCTCTAATTTGTAATGGACTTTGACAGATTCCTGCTCTTCTTTGCACAGACAAAAGTAGCAGAGATATGGAGAACATTATACAACAGTACTAAGCGTTGTAACTGTGGATCCAGCAAAGGGATAAACTAATGGCAGGCACTGTACTATTTAAGGAGCGTGCCTCTGACTTATGTACCCCTCCCCTGCTTCTGCTAGTGGTGCACCCTGGTGTCTTCCCACCCACCCCTATAGTAATGGAATGGGGTGGTTATGATAAGCTCCTGTTGGGCCAATGGATATTTGAAGGGGCTAGTATAGCCCCTTCCTAGTATTTAAGTGGGCACCAAGCCATTTTCCTCCTCTTCCCCCTGTCGGGTCCTGGAGGTGCTCGTCCCACCCTTTCTCCCCTTGCTGATTTCACTTTATACGATTGTTAATGAATGTGTTATTTTTTTCTAGATTTACAAGTCACAGCAGCAGTAAATGACAGAAGGGACATATTGTTACGTTACGTCTCGTTGGCTCACTTGCCTGTGAATACACAACATGGCATTTGGCGATGAGAGCGGTTTAAGAAAGTTAAGTGCCTTTCTTGTTGATAAAGCAAAATAAAATTAATAAAGCTGTGAACGACCTTCACCTATCAATCTGTGTACTTGTTTTATTGTTATTACACAGTAGTTGTGGGTGGGAAGGCGCGCTGGTGAGCTTTAGTCTTGAAACTGCAGCACAATCTGTGTCTCTGACTCTGCATTGTTACACTCGGTCCCTGTGCTGGCTCTGCTCTCCGTTCTGGTCACTTACCTTCTGCTCCCTCTGCTTCCCAGCGTCCTGCTTCCTCTCCCAGTTCCTGGCACGCTGCCAGCAGGCCTCCAGAAAGAATACTTAGGACGCGAGGCCGTCTCCACCCTCTCTCTTAAAGGGGCAGCGTGCATTTTTTGAAAATGTCAATCAACCAATGGCAATGCACTGATTACTATATCTGGCCACTCCACCATAGGGGGCGTGCCGGAGCAACGTGTTTCTATCATTGCTACATCCGGTTCTGACTCTGATCTGTCTGCGCTGCGTTAGCAGTCTCTGTGTTTCGCTTATTCTATTTGTCTCCACAGATCATTGGGATCCTGTATCCGGCTATCTCTGACAATCTCGGCTATCACTGGCGCAAGTGTCATCCCGTTCCGCCATGAGCCATCCGTGTCCGTGGACTGTGACAATGTTACTGGAGCCAGCCTGCTACCATCCACTCTGAACCAGGACCTTCCTCATCTACGTTTTACCCTCCACGGTTTCTGCTATCTTATCTGTTACCCCTTTTGGTCCCTCTGGGACAGCTGCCACATGTCCGGGGTCTAACTGGAGGTAGCACCTGTGTCCTCCGGGTATTCCATTCTGGTCCTGTTCGAGGGGCCTTACTACGGGTACCCGGGGCTTACTAGTCACGCCCCCTTCGGAGCCCCCTGGACCGCGGTCTCGAGGATCCACTTCAAAAATAAAAGACGAATGTGAACTTCACCATCTCTGCCTCCGCTTCCATTCGTTACAGATTGCTCCGGCCATGGAACCCACTGGATCCCCGAGACCTCTGACCACGGAACTGTGCCAAGAGGTGGCCCATTTAGGAATCCAACAGGACAAGATCACGACTTATCTACGCAGCTTGTCTACCCGCATGGATTCCCAGGTGTCCTCGTCTGCACCTAACTCTTCTATCAGCACTCAGGTACCAGTCCCCATGGCAAGTAAAGGACCTTGCCTTGCAGCTCCTACCCACTTCCAGGGTAATCCTACTCAGTGTCG
Organism: Oophaga sylvatica; assembly: GCA_033576555.1. Taxonomy (NCBI): domain Eukaryota; kingdom Metazoa; phylum Chordata; class Amphibia; order Anura; family Dendrobatidae; genus Oophaga; species Oophaga sylvatica. The sequence goes on along the minus strand of JARQOD010000008.1, from coordinate 168,847,790 downwards.
GGTTTTCTTAATCAGTGCACTCTATGCTTCGAAATCTTGGGGCATATGTTTGCTTCTGACCGAGCCAAGGTGGGCTTCATCATGTCACATCTGGGAGGAGAGGCTCTCGCCTGGCTAAACCCGCTATGGGAGAGAGGGGACCCACTGGTTAATGATCTTCAATCTTTCCTAGAGGCTTTTTGCAGGACCTTCGATGAACCTGGTTGCACCACTTCGACAGCTTCAGCCTTGCTTCACCTGCTCCAAGGAACTCTCACGGTGGCTCAGTATGCGGTTAAGTTCCACACCCTCTCGTCTGAATTATCTTGGAATAATGAAGCCTTGGTAGCTAACTTCTGCGAAGGCCTGTCAGGAAGAATCAAGGATGAGCTGGCGGGACGGGACAGACCTACCACCTTGGAAGAGCTAATATCCTTTGCAACCCAAATTGACCTGCGTTTTCAGGAGCGTTCCAGGGAGATCAAGCGGAATAAAGGCCCTATCACCTGGACTCTAGCATGTTCAAAACAGGTACCTCGCCTTCCTCTCCAGAGGCCATGGAGGTAGACCGTGTAAGTTTGGCCACCCGCCGCCAGGAGGCGCATCGCAAGGAGGGAAGTTGTTACAACTGCGGTAGTTCTGAGCATCTGATCCATTCCTGCTCTAAGAAGTCGGGAAACTCCAGTGCCTAGGTTCGGTAGGAGAGGCCACCCTAGTTAGAGAACAGTCCTCTCCCTCATTGCAAATCCTCTGTCTCTGTGTCTTGCGGAGCAATAAAATTCTCCGAACATTGTTTACTGGATTCTGGAGCTGCAGGGAACTTCATCCAGCAGGCGGTTGTGGATCATTACCGCTTACCAGTCCAGCGTCTTCCTGATCCATTACGGGTGACTGCAGTAGATGGCAAACCACTGACCGAGCCCGTCCAGTTTCAGACCGAGCTGGTGGAACTCCAGGTAGGTCTAATGCATGCTGAAAGAATCCGTTTTTATGTATATCCCGGTTTCTCTCATCCCTTGCTTTTAGGTTTACCCTGGCTCCAGATGCATGAACCGGTCTTAAATTGGAGAACTGGAGAGATTCTGCGTTGGGGAGATACCTGCATGAATCGATGCCTAATCCGGATTCAACCTGTCTCGCCTCCAGTCCAGCCCGATACCCTGCCAGGGTTGCCTTCCTCCTATTAGTCCTTCTCTGATGTCTTTGAAAAAAAGGAGGCTGAGAAGCTACCTCCACACAGGTCGTATGACTGTCAGATAGAGCTTCTACCTGGAACATCTCCTCCTCCCGGGAGAGTTTATCCTCTTTCTCATGCAGAGACTCAGGCTATGTCGAACTACATCCAAGAGAACCTGGCAAGAGGATTTATCCGGAAGTCATCTTCACCGGCAGGGGCAGGATTCTTCTTTGTGAAGAAGGATGGATCCTTGCGGCCCTGTATCGACTACCGGGGTCTAAACCAGATCACGGTAAAAAACAGGTATCCATTACCTCTTATTTCAGAGCTGTTTGATCGTCTCAGAGGGGCCAAGATCTTCACTAAATTGGATCTCAGAGGGGCCTACAACCTGATCCGAATCAGAGAAGGAGACGAATGGAAAACAGCCTTCAACACCCGTGATGGCCACTACGAATACCTGGTAATGCCGTTTGGCCTAAGCAATGCACCTGCGGTCTTTCAGGAATTTGTTAATGACATTTTCAGAGACCTGCTCTATACTTGTGTCGTTGTCTACCTGGACGACATTTTGATTTTCTCTGGAGACCTGGCCTCACACCGGAGGCAAGTACGCCTGTTCTTACAAAGACTGAGAGAGAACAGGCTATATGCCAAATATGAGAAAAGCCTCTTTGAGCAATCTTCTTTGCCTTTCCTTGGGTACATTGTATCTTCCACAGGATTAAAGATGGACCCGGAGAAGTTGTCTGCCATCCTCAAGTGGCCTCGTCATACAACGGTTCCTGGGGTTCACCAACTACTACCGGGAATTCATTCCACACTTTTCCACCCGAGTGGCTCCCCTCACAGCTTTAACCCGGAAGAGTGTAAACTCCAAGGAATGGTCCTCTGAGGCAGAAGAGGCCTTTGTTTCTCTCAAAAAAACCTTCGCTTCCGCACCCGTTCTTCATCGTCCTAATTCTAATGAGCAATTTTTTCTTGAGGTAGACACTTCTTCCATAGGTGCAGGAGCAGTTCTCACCCAGAAGGCATCTAACGGTCGGATGATCTCTTGCGTTTTTTTTTCCAAGGTTTTTTCTCCTGCAGAAAGGAACTACTCCGTTGGAGATCGGGAACTGTTGGCTATCAAGTTGGCTCTGCAAGAATGGAGACATCTGCTTGAGGGAGCTCATCACCAGGTAGTCATATTGTAATGTATGTAGTACAGTTCATATAGCGTCTTGTGCTTGGGTGCGATGAAAACACAGGAGTCACAGGTTTGATATAGAAAAGTCCTGTATTACTTCATACAAGTTGGCAGAAATAGTCACACAGTTTGCAGACACAAAAACAGGAGACACAGCAGGCCAGAGTAATCCAAGCTCAGCAATCACTCTCCAATACAGATTCAGGATCTTCTTCTCTGTTACCGTAAGTCCATGCAAACGTGGGTCTTTCAAAGAGCAGGGTTCAGAGTCCACAAGTGCTTCAGAGCTCCTCAGTAGGAATAGCTGGAGTACAAGGTCCAAGGCTTACAGGAGTCAAGTCACAGGTTCACTGCAGGCTAGATTCTGAAGCACTGATTGCTCAGCTGTGGCTGCTTAAGAAGCAAAGGAGAGAATCAGGGCGGGAACATGCAAGCTGGAAACTCCATTTTGACTGAGGGCAAGATAGCTGCAGCAAGACAGAAAGTAAAATGGCTGACGAACAAACTGAGTTTCAGGAATATATACATAGAACCTTACATTACTCCCCCTTAAGGACAACCTCCGGATGACCTCAGACCAGGCTTGTGTGGGTACCTCTGATGAAACTGACGGAGCAAGCGAGGAGCATTAACGTTATTGACTGGTTCCCATGAGTTGTCCTCCACTGGGTAGCCCTGCCATTTAATCAGATATTGTAACTGATTTCTATACAACCTGGAATCTAAAATCCTTTCCACCACAAATTCTTCCTGACCATCGACTAGCACTGGGTCAGGGCAAGGAGAGGAACGTCCAGGAAACGTATTGGGTGTCGCAGCCTTTAGTAGGGATACATGAAAGACAGGGTGGATTCTCATAGTTCTGGGCAGTTGAAGACGACAAGCAACGGCACTTATAATTTTACTGATTTTATAGGGTCCAATGTACTTATGTCCCAACTTAGACGATGGAATCCTTAACTTAAGATTTCTGGTTGACAGCCAGACCAAGTCTCCTACCTTGAAAGCTGGTGCAGGTTTACGAAATTTATCTGCTGCTTTCTTGTACCTTTCTTGAGCCGATTCCAGATTTTCCTTTAGATGATCCATATTCTTCTGTAAAGACGTGATTCTTTCAGCCACTGCTGGTAAAGGCGTTTCTATGGGAAATCGTGGTAGAATGTTAGGATGATAACCTAGATTAGAGTAAAAAGGAGACTGTTTAGTGGAGGCACTCTGAGAGTTGTTATACGAGAACTCAGCTAATGGAAGTAGATCCACCCAATCATCCTGTAGGTGGCAGATAAAGCAGCGGAGATACTGCTCCAGGGTTTGATTGGTTCGTTCGGTCTGTCCATTAGTCTGGGGATGAAAAGCAGAAGAAAGGTTTACTTTAATGTCCAATGCTGCACAGAAATTTTGCCAAAACCTAGAAGTGAATTGCACCCCTCGATCCGAAATAACCTCATCCGGTACTCCATGTAAGCGAAAACACATCTTTAATCATCAAATCTGATGTCTGTTTTGCAGTGGGTAAGCCGACACAAGGGATAAAATGAGCTGCCTTTGTTAGACGGTCAACCACCACTAGAATGGTGTTCTTCCCTGAGAGGTTGGTAACTCCACAATGAAGTCCATAGAAATGGATCCCCACGGGCGGGACGGGGTGGGAAGAGGCTGTAACAGACCAGTTGGTGAGGAGCGAGGTGTTTTGCATCTTGCACAGACCTCACATGAAGTGACATAATTCAAAACATCCTTCCTGCAAGTGGGCCACCAAAAGAAACTAGAAAGAAATTCCTGTGTCTTTAGAATTCCTCTATGCCCAGCTATCTTGGAATCGTGAATGAGTTGCAATACTCTTAATCTGACTGTTTCAGGAATATACAGACGTTGTCCCTGAATCCACACACCATTCTTAAAGACAAGACTTACGTCCCTTGGGGGTTGTGCCAACCAGGAATCCGCATGGTATGCTTCCTTGATGTCCTTAAGTAGGTCTTGATTATGAATTACTCCTAGGAATCTAGAGTCAGGAAGAATAGTCTTAGGAGGAGTAATTGGACGTGTCTCTGCTGAGTAAATCCTAGAGAGTGCATCAGCCTTTCCATTGCGCGATCCTGGTCTATAAGAGATGATAAAATTAAATTGGTTTAAGAAAAGATTCCAGCGAGACTGGCGAGGAGTCAGGCACTTAGCCGACCTGATAAACTCAAGGTTACGATGGTCTGTCAGGACGACTATTTGCTGTGCAGCTCCCTGAAGAAGGTGTCTCCATTCTTTGAAGGCGGCAATAATGGCCAACAACTCTCTATTGCCCACATCGTAGTTCCTCTCAGCCGAAGACAACTGCTGGGAAAAGAAGGCACAGGGATGCAAGACATTCTTCTCACCTGTTCTCTGAGAGAGTATAGCTCCAACGGCACAATCTGAAGCATCCACCTCTATTATGAAGGCAAGTTAGGGGTTGGGATGTACCAAGATAGGTGCAGTGGTAAATTTATCTTTTAGACGGGAAAATGCTTCCTGGGCTTGGGGAGTCCAGGAAAACCTAGACTCTTTCCGGGTAAGTTGAGTGATAGGTGACACTACCTCAGAGAAATTTCTAATGAAACGTCTATAGAAGTTGGCAAACCCGATGAAGCGCTGTACCTCCTTCACATTTCTAGGACTTGGCCAATCCTTGATGGCTTGGGTTTTGCTTCCATCCATACTAATTCCTTGTGTAGACAGTACATACCCCAGAAATTTAATTTCGGTCCTATGGAATTCACACTTTTCAAGTTTGATGTAAAGATGATTTTGTCTTAGACGTTCCAAGACCATTCTCACATGTCCATGATGTTCCTCTGTGGAGTTAGAAAAAATTAGAATATCATCCAAATAAATTACCACGAATGTATCTAGGAGATCCCTGAAGATGTCATTCACCAAGTGTTGGAAAGTGGCTGGGGCGGTACTCAGACCAAAAGGCATAACTAGATATTCAAAGTGTCCATAGCGTGACCTGAATGCAGTCTTCCATTCATCCCAAGGTCTAATACGGACTAAGTTATAGGCCCCACGAAGATCTAGTTTAGAAAAAATTTTGGCATGTCGCACTCTCTCCAATAACTCAGGGATTAAAGGCAATGGATAACGGTTTCTAATAGTAACCTTATTGAGTTCCCTATAGTCTACGCATGGTCTCAGAGATCCATCTTTCTTCTTTACAAAGAAGATGGGTGCACCTGCAGGAGATGAAGAGGGGCGTATGAAGCCCTTGGCTAGATTTTCATCTATGTAATCCTTTAAAGCCTTTAGCTCGGGCCCCGCCAGGGGGTAGATCTTACCAAAAGGTATCTCTGCTCCAGGCAATAATTCAATTGGACAATCATATGGACGGTGAGGAGGAAGCTGGTCAGCGTTCTTCTTGTCATATAAATCCACATAGTCCTGGTATACAGCTGGTAGTTCAGGGACTGACATGATTCCTTTAGGAACAGAGCAAGCTGAAACTTTTGGACTCATCTGTTTCTCTGGAAAGTGTAATTCCTTGGTCTCCCAGTTAATGGTAGGATTCTGAGCCTGCAGCCATGGTAGCCCTAGAATAATGGGAAAGTGGGGAGAAGAGATAAGCATAAAGGACAGTTTCTCTTGATGATCTTTACCCATAAGAACCCTCAAAGGCTCTGTTTCCTGATCCACTGGTCCAGAGGTCAGCAGGGAGCCATCCACAGTTTCCATCTGTACTGGAGTAGCCTTCTTCACTGAACGTATTCCCTGTATCAGAGCAAAGGAGACATCCATAAAATTTCCACTTGCCCCTGAGTCGATCATAGCAGAGCTAGACACGCAAGCTGAGTCAACCCAGAGTTTGATGGAAAGAAAGCAATGAGAATTGTTTTTCTTACAACTCAGCTGGGACACCGCTGAGGAAACTTGAAAAATGGCAGCGTTTACACAGTCAACGTCCTCAGAGGTAACGGAGTTTAAGTCAGAGAAATCAAGATCTGTTGCTGCAGATCTCTCTGGAGCCTGAGGCTCGGACCTGACAGATCCCCTCTCGCAACACTCACAATGAATGAGTGCTGCAGTAGTCTTACGAGAACGGCTGGGGCAGTTTATAATGAAGTGCCCTGACTTACCACAATAGAAACATAGATTCTCCTTAAAACGATGTTCCTTGCGTGCATCACTAACCCGTCGTTGTAAAGAGTCTACCTGCATGGGTTCAGGTTCAGGTTCCCGTGTAATCCTACTCAAAGGTTCCTTAGCTGGAGAGGAAGGTAGGAAAAGGTTAGTACGATTGCTTTCGAACCATCTCTCTTGCCTGCGTTCAGTCAGACGAGTATCAATACGGATGCAGTAGTTAATAAAGTCACCTAACGCAGTGGGAGGGTCGGCACGAGCAAGTTCATCCTTAATCAGTGGAGATAACCCCTTTCGAAAAATAGATTTTTTGGCGGAACTGTCCCAGGTGGTATCAAGGGCCCATCTCCTGAAATCCAAGGCATATTCAGCTACCGAGTGCTTACCTTGGCGCAAAGCTAACATGGCTGCTTCAGCTGTTGCACCTCGATTGGGGTCATCAAACACCTGCCCCATGGCTGAAATAAAATCATCAAGGTGATTCAAACAATCATCCTCAGTCTCAATCAGAGGGTTTGCCCACATTAAAGCCTTGTTGGTAAGCAACATAATTATAGTAAGCACCTTAGATCGTTCAGTGGGAAATTGTGAAGCATGTGCAGAAAAAAAAAGATTGCATTGATTAATAAATCCCCTGAATTTCTCACGTTCACCGCCAAAACGAAAAGGGGGCAACTTGGGAATCCCAGCACTCGGGGCTACGGCAGGAGCCTGGACTCGCCCCTCTAGAACCTCAATCCTGGCTCGCAAATCCTGGGTAGTCTGTCCAACCATTTGCAAATTGTGATTATTGAGGTCCTGTAGATTTGTAAAACGGGTCTTTATATTCTGCAAATCTGCAAGGATATTATCAGTCACTCCGCAAAGTTCCTTTATGCGGGCCTCCATTTTCCAGATCTTTTAAGACAGGATTACTGGAAGAAGAGGAGAGAAAAAAAAAACAATAGTGTTCACCTGTGGCAACACTGCAGAGAGAAAAAAAAATTAAGGGAACTGCTCACCTGGAATGGTTGTGAGAAGTCACAACCACTATCATCACAGAAAGTTCAACCAGACATCTGATATCCAGAGTTACAGCAGACAAAAAAGAGAAAAGAAAAAAAAAAAAAAAAAAAAAAACAATAGTGTTTACCTGTGGTAACACTGCAAAAAGAAAAACTTAGGGAATTGCTCACCTGGAATGGTTGTGAGAAGTCACAACCACTGTCATCACAGAAGTACAACCCGGACGTCTGATATCCACAGTACAGCAGACACAGCCTTCAGACCCAGCAGACACTAACGTTTTGGCTTCAGAATCTTGTAATGTATGTAGTACAGTTCATATAGCGTCTTGTGCTTGGGTGCGATGAACATACATGAGACACAGGTTTGATATAGAAAAGTCCTGTATTACTTCATACAAGTTGGCAGAAATAGTCACACAGTTTGCAGACACAGAAACAGGAGACACAGCAGGCCAGAGTAATCCAAGCTCAGCAATCACTCTCCAATACAGATTCAGGATCTTCTTCTCTGTTACCGTAAGTCCATGCAAACGTGGGTCTTTCAAAGAGCAGGGTTCAGAGTCCACAAGTGCTTCAGAGCTCCTCAGTAGGAATAGCTGGAGTACAAGGTCCAAGGCTTACAGGAGTCAAGTCACAGGTTCACTGCAGGCTAGATTCTGAAGCACTGATTGCTCAGCTGTGGCTGCTTAAGAAGCAAAGGAGAGAATCAGGGCGGGAACATGCAAGCTGGAAACTCCATTTTGACTGAGGGCAAGATAGCTGCAGCAAGACAGAAAGTAAAATGGCTGACGAACAAACTGAGTTTCAGGAATATATACATAGAACCTTACACATATTCACCAACCATAAAAACCTTGCCTACCTCCAATCTGCTCTCAGGCTGAATCCCCGTCAGGCCCGGTGGGCGTTGTTTTTTGCTCGTTTCAATTTTGTCCTTCATTTCCGCCCAGCTGACAAGAACATCAAGGCAGACGCACTCTCCAGAGCTTTTTTGCCTCCTGAACTGGAGGAGGAACCTCAGCACATTATTGAACCTTCAAGGTTAGTCTCTGTTGCCTCCATTGATCTTGCCCGGCTTCTTCCAGGGAAGACTCTCGTGTCCACTTCTGAACGTAATCGTGTCCTGCGGTGGGGTCATTCTTCTAAGTTGGCTGGCCATGCCGGTCAGAAAAAGACTCAGCAACTCATCACCCGTTACTACTGGTGGCCTACCATGGGTAAGGATATCCAGGAGTACGTCGCAGTCTGTCCTTCATGTGCCCGTAACAAGACTGATAAACGTCTACCAGCTCGCAGGCTTTTGCCTTTTTTGATTCCGTCCGCTCCCTGGCAGCACATCGCGATGGATTTCATCACGGATCTTCCCACTTCTTCTGGCTGCTCAGTGGTATGGGTTGTGGTGGACCGCTTCTCTAAAATGGCTCACTTCGTTCCGCTATCTGGTCTTCCGTCAGCTCCAGAACTGGCCGCTCACTTCATTCAGCACATCTTCCATCTACATGGATTTCCTCTCCACATCGTGTCTGACAGGGGCGTCCAGTTCACCTCTAAGTTCTGGAAAGCAGTCTGTAAAATGGTAAAAATAGAACTAGATTTTTCTTCGGCATACCTTCCCCAGTCCAATGGGCAAGTGGAGAGGATCAATCAAATTCTGGCTGGATACCTGCGTCACTTCGTCAACGCTCATCATGACGACTGGGTGGAATTACTGCCCTGGGCGGAATTCTCCTACAACAACAAAGTAAGTGAATCTTCTGGAAAATCTCCCTTTCAGATTGTGTTTGTACTCCAACCCGGAATTCCTCTTCCTTTCTCTGGACCGTCTGGTGTTCCGGCAGCCGATACCTTTTCCAGAGATTTCTCGAACATTTGGAAAGATACCAAGACTGCTTTGGAGAGAGCCTCTCAACGTATGAAAAGGCATGCAGACAAAAGACGCTTGGATGCTCCCATCTTTCGTCCTGGAGACAAGGTATGGCTCTCCTCCAAGTACATCCGTTTGAAGTTGCCTTCGTACAAATTGGGTCCCCGTTTCATTGGTCCCTTTGAAGTCTTGAGAAAAATCAACCCGGTCTCTTACAAACTGAAATTGCCTACTTCCCTACGTGTGTCTAACTCCTTTCATGTTTCCCTCCTCAAACCAGTAGTTTTGAGCTCCTTCTTTAAGGACCCGGGTACCACTCCAGATCCGGTCTCTGAGGATGATGTTTTTGAGGTAAAACATATCTTGGCCACTAAGAAAGTAAGAGGTAGGACCTATTACCTGGTGGACTGGAAAGGTTTTGGTCCTGAGGAGATGTCTTGGGAGCCTAAAGAGAACATCCAAGCTCCTCTTCTTCTTAAAAAATTCCATGCAGGCTTGAAAAAGGGGGGGTAAAGAGGGGGATACTGTTACACTCGGTCCCCGTGCTGGCTCTGCTCTCCGTTCTGGTCACTTACCTTCTGCTCCCTCTGCTTCCCAGCATCCTGCTTCCTCTCCCAGTTCCTGGCACGCTGCCAGCAGGCCTCCAGAAATAATACTTAGGACGCGAGGCCGTCTCCACCCTCTCTCTTAAAGGGGCAGCGTGCATTTTTTGAAAATGTCAATCAACCAATGGCAACGCACTGATTACTATATCTGGCCACTCCACCATAGGGGGAGTGCCGGAGCAACGTGTTTCTATCATTGCTACATCCGGTTCTGACTCTGATCTGTCTGCGCTGCGTTAGCAGTCTCCGTGTTTCGCTTATTCTATTTGTCTCCACAGATCATTGGGATCCTGTATCCGGCTATCTCTGACAATCTCGGCTATCACTGGCGCAAGTGTCATCCCGTTCCGCCATCAGCCATCCGTGTCCGTGGACTGTGACAAGGTCACTGGAGCCAGCCTGCTACCATCCACTCTGAACCAGGACCTTCCTCATCTACGTTTAACCCTCCACGGTTTCTGCT
>JARQOD010000008.1:168778632-168837296 GCA_033576555.1 Oophaga sylvatica | reverse complement strand
AATCAAAGGGCCCCCGGTTTCAGACAGTTTTTTTTTAATTGGGGTACCTTAAAGGGGGCTTGTTCGGCCTTAGGGTACAAATCGCAGTCACTCTCTTGATTTAGACTTGGAACCCCACACAGACTGCTTGGCAGAGAAGGCGAGCACTACTAATATGTGATTTTCATACAGGGGTTGTTGCCCAGCTTCTGAATCCACACCTTTGCAGAGGAACTTCACAAGCAGGTTGCATGGGATAACAAGGTTTCTTCTCTGAACATAGGAAAAAGAATAACACAGTATTACAGCATTGCATCAGCAAACAGAACAAAACGAAAGTGAAACAAACAGAAGAGAGAAATTCTATACAATACATTAAGAAGGAAAGGGTTACACAACTCCCATTAAATCAGGTCACATAAACCCTCCTTTTACTTATAATATAGAAGTCCTAATCTGTGCATAGGGACAACCCCTTTTTTCTCAACAGTAAGGACTTATTCAAACCAAACCCAAGTTTTTATTATCTCGATGTTTACCCGCATTCAACGCCCTTCGTGAAAATGTCTCTTCTTTCTTCAGTAGGACAATACCCCAACTTCCAAACTCCTTGGTCCTGATGATCTCTCAAAAAGAAATTTCACATCAATAGCTTTTTTTTGGGATTGACTCTTTCCATCTAGCAAGAACAAGACATCCTTGATTGTCCTCTTTTAGTTTTTTTGGGTTTTCCAACTGTGGTTGTCCTAGGTCTGTTAACAATTGCTTAACCACAGTACTTCTTGACTCGCATGGCTGCGCAACATATTCTGCTTCTGTTGAAGACAGTGTCACAATTTGCTGTTTCTTCTTTCCAATTATTGGTCCACCGAGAAAAAAAAATATGTCCACTGGTAGATCTTCTGTCAGTTGGATCTCCACCCCAACTGCACAACATAACCCCTGTTTAAAAATGCAATTACACCTGTGGGTAATTTCAGCTTAACATTGTAGTTCCTTTCAAATAACGTTTACTCCTTCACGGCATTCCAATCAGCTTTATTTGGTTTTGATACCTTTCTTACTCAGGTTCCTACGCGCGGCGATTCTGGTCTTTAAGGGTCGCTAGATCCCGTAGTTTTCCTATTGCTTTCTGTATTCTTTTTGTTTTGTACATATTTTCTTCACTGTTCACTCTTTTGGATAATTAGTTTCCATTGGAGATTTACTGTTTTGCATCCTTTATCCAAATTTTTCTGTTATGTCTTGAACAGTATTTTGATTCAGTAGGAAAAATTCCGTCTTCTTCCTTTCTATTTTGTTTCCTAGTTTTTTTTTTACATTTCCCAAGTCTTTGATTTCAAAATGTTGTTTCAGGTTTTTAGAATGTTTTCTTTATCCTTTCTTGTTTAAAACAAATCAAAATGTCGTCTACTATATGAGTACATAAATCCATCTTTACTCAGCCTTTTGTGTACAAGCATGGTCAGCTTTGCTTCTTTGAAATTTTTCATTTGTTAGTACCTCCTAATTTTTTTTCATTCCACCTTTACTGCTTGTTTTAAACCATATTCTTTTCTGATTTGAAACTTTGATTCTTTCACCCTTGAATCCTGGGGTTGTTCCATGTAATGTCTTCTGTTAAATCTCCATTCAAAAAAGCTGTCTTTACATCCAATGTCTTAGTTCCATCTTTCCATTGCTGCAACTGTAATAAAGTTCTTTTTATGTGTTTGACAACTGGGCAAAGTTTCATCTATCTTCTCCATATTTTTGAGAATACCTTTACTACGAGTCTGCTCGATATCTTTCAGGTTGCCATCTGTTTGGTATTTTACTTTAAAAATCCATTTACATCCTATGGCTTTTTTCCTACTGGCAAATTTTTATGTCCAGTATTTGAATCATGCATGGGATTTAAATTTCTGTTTCTGTTGCTTCTACCATTTAATTAGCTTCTTCTTCAAAAGTTTAGATAGTCTTCCCAAGGGTAGGCTCATATTTTTCTTAACTTGTTCTTGTTGAGAGGCGTTTTGGTGGTTTTCCTTTGTTTTCTCTTATTGAACGTCTTGGTTCTGTGTCGTTTGTAGTTTTGTGTTCTTCACTTTCAGTATTTTGTTCTTCATTCATTTCTACTTCTTTCTCATCAGATTTTCTTCAGTTATGTCCTATTGTTTTTCTCATTTTTGTTTCAACGAAATCATAATGTCTTCATTTAAATCTTCAATGAATGTCAAAAGTTACTCCTGAACCTGTCTGTTTTGGGATCTAGGATTCTATATCCTTTGAGTTTTCATATATCCAACGAATATTCTTTCCTGGTCTGATTTGAAGTTTGGAAAATTTTTTTTTGTTGGAATGAAAAAAAACTTTACACCAAAAACTTTTAAATGATTGACCCTTTGGGTTTCATACCTTCCACAGTTCATATGGAGTTTTCTTCATTTTCTGGAAAAAGTCGGTTCGAGATATGTACTGTCATTGCTGCCTCCCCCAATATTTCTCTGGTAGTTTAAATCTGTCAGCATCATCTCATCATTTCTGTTAGAGTTATGTTTTTCCTTTCTGCTACTCCTTTTGTTCGGGTGTAGGAACATTTTCTGATTTCTTTTCCATTTTGTCTTAAGTATCTTCTATTCGTGACCTGTAAATTCACCTCCATTATCACTTCTGATACAATTGCTTCCTTTAAATTTGTTCTTGATCTTGTTCATAGTCTACAAGATATCAAAAACTTCACTTTTGGGTTTTTAATAAGTAGTGACTGTTACTTAGTAGTCCTATAAAAGTCAACTTGTATCTATTGCCTCCTGATGTAGTCACTTTCAGGGTCCCCCCATGCACCAAATCAATGGTCTTTCGCTTTTCATCTCACTTTCTTTTGGAATAAAATCCTTGTGGCTTTGGATTTTTACAACATTACTTTACGGTAATTAGCAATCGATATCTTTAAATCTTTTGTCAAATTTTTTTCTCTGTATTCCCTATACTGTCCGGTGTCTATTCCTAGACGTCTAGCACCTTTAATACAGTTTTTGGACATCTTACATACGTAAATTCATCTGTTCCTTTGGTTTTCAACATGATAAACTGTTCATCTGCCTTGACTTTGGTTTCACTTTTTCCTGCAATAATTGCACACTCATTGTCTTTGAATTTTCTGAAGTCCTTTTGCTGTTAAAACTTTTCACAGATAATAATCCGCCTTCCAATTTTGGAACATACAACACATCCTGTACAAATACTTTGAATCTTGTTTTCCGAACTTGTTTAACAATTTGCATACCGTCCGATACCTTCTGCTTATTTTGCTTCCACGCAAGATAAATGGCTTCTTTTCTTTTTTAAATCAAATAGAAAAAAAATTTTGTCCTTGTCGTATACTCTTGCTCCTGAATCAAAAACCAACCAATGATGATTTCTTATCATTCTTTAAATGTGCCATTCCAATTATTTTCACAGAATCAAATTGTTTTTTCACCTCTTATATTATCTTTAGGTGTAATTTTTTTTTCTCTTTCCATTAGTACATCTTTCTTTAAAAGACATTTTTTCTTACATCAAACATTCTCTTGTCTCTTTTTATAGGGTTTTTTATTTCTGTACTTTTAAGACATTTTTCCTTATCTTTTCCATAGAAGAACATTTGTTTCTCTTTTTTCTTATATTCACTATGATCGGTCTTCCAAACTCTAATTAATTCATTTCTGGTCTTGTCTCTAGTGCATTTATTAAAGCGTTTAATCTGGTAAACGCACAATAAAATTGCTGCTATACTCTGAACGCTTCAACAAGTCTTCGCGATTCTGAGATTGTTTTTCTCGTGACATATTGTACTTCATGTTAGTGGTAAAATTTCTTCGATGTAACTGCGTTTATTTTTGAAAAAAACGCAAATATGGCGAAAATTTTTAAAATTTTGCAATTTTCAAACTTGAATTTTTATTTTAAAACAGAGAAATATATCACATAAAATAGTTAAGAAATAACATTTCCCACATGTCTACTTTACATCAGCACAATTTTGGAACCAAAATTTTTTTTTTAGGAAGTTATAAGGGTTAAAAGTTTACCAGCGATTTCTCATTTTTACAGCAAAATTTACAAAGCCATTTTTTTTAGGGACCACCTCACATTTGAAGTCACTTTGAGGGGTCTATATGGCAGAAAATACCCAAAAGTGACACCATTCTAAAAACTGCACCCCTCAAGGTACTCAAAACCACATTCAAGAAGTTTATTAACCCTTCAGGTGCTTCACAGTAACTAAAGCAACGTGGAAGGAAAAAATGAATATTTTACTTTTTAGCCACAAAAATGATCTTTTACAAACTTTTTTTTATTTTCACAAGGGTAAAAGGAGAAAATGGACAGATAAGGTTGTTATGCAATTTCTCCTGAGTACGCCAATACCCCATATGTGGGGGAAAACCACTGTTTGGGCACACGGCAGAGCTCGTAAGGGAAGGAGCGACGTTTGACTTTTTCAAACTAAAATTGGCTGGAATTTAGATTGGATGCCATGTCGCGTTTGGAGAGCCCCTGATGCGCCTAAACAGTGGAAACCCCCCACAAGTGACACCATTTTGGAAACTAGACCCCCTAAGGTACTTATCTAGATCTGTTGTGAGCACTTTGAACCCTCAAGTGTTTCACAAAAGTTTATAAAGCCTGGGTGTGAAAAAAAAAAAAAATCAATTTTCCACAAAAATTATTTTTTAGTCCCAAATTTTTGAATTTTCCCAAGGAAATTGGACCCCAAAAGTTGTTGTCCAATTTGTCCTGAGTACGCTGATACCCCATATGTGGGGGGAGGGGGGAACTGTTTGGGCGCACGGCAGGGCTTGGAAAGGAAGTAGTAACGTTTTGGAATGCAGACGTTAATGGGGGTCATGTTCCGTTTGCAGTGCCCCAGATGAGCCTAAACAGTGGAAACCCCCCACAAGTGACCCCATTTTGGAAACTAGACCCCCTAAGGAACTTATCTAGATCTTTGGTGAGCACTTTGAACCCCCAAGTGCTTCACACAAGTTTATAATGCCCGGCATGAAAATAAAAAATCCTATTTTTTTCCCACAAAAATTATCTTTTAGTCACTAATTTTTTATTTTCCCAAGGATAACAGGAGAAATTGGACCACATAAGTTGTTGTACAATTTGTCCTGAGTACGCTGATACCCCATATGTGGGGGGAACCACTGTTTGGGCGCACGGCAGAGCTCGGAATGGAAGGAGCACCATTTGACTTTTTCCAACCAAAATTGGCTGGAATTGAGTTTGGATGCCATGTTGCATTTGGAGAGCCCCTGATGTGCCTAAACAGTGGAAACCCCCCACAAATGACCCCATTTGGGAAACTAGACCCCCTAAGGAACTTATCTAGATTTTTGATGAGCAATTTGAACCCCCAAGTGCTTCACACAAGTTTATAACGTAGAGCCGTAAAACTTAAAAATCATATTTTTTCCACAAAATGATCTTTTCACCCCAATTTTTATTTTTCCAAGGGTAACAAGACTCCAAAAGTTATTGTGCAATTTGTCCTGAGTGCGCTGATACCCCATATGTGGGGGTAAACCACTGTTTGGGTGCATGGCAGAGTTTGGAAGGGAAGGAGCGCAGTCTGACTTTTTCAACGCAGAATTGGCTGGACGCCATGTCGTGTTTGGAGAGCTCCTGATCTGCCTAAACAGTGGAAACCCCCATAAATGACACCATTTTGGAAACTAGACCCCTCAAGGAACTTATCTAGATGTGTGGTGAGAACTTTGAACCCCCAGGTGTTTCACTAAAGTTTATAACGTACAGCCGTAAAATAAAAAATCTTTTTTTTTTTTACAAAAATGATTTTTTCGCCCCCAATATTTTATTTTCACAAGGGTAACAGAAGAAATTGGAACCCAAAAGTTGTTGTCCAATTTGTCCTGAGTACACTGATACCCAATATGTGGGCGAAAACTACTGTATGGGCACACGTCGGGGCTCGGAAGGGAAGTAGTGACGTTTTGGATTGCAGACTTTGATGGAATGGTCTGGGGGCGTCATGTCACATTTGGAGAGCCCCTGATGCACCTAAACAGTGGAAACCCCCCACAAGTGACCCCATTTTGGCAAATAGACCCCACAAGGAACTTATCTAGATGTGTGGTGAGCACTTTGAACCCCGAAGTGCTTCATAGAAGTTTATAACGCACAGCCATAAAAATAAAAAATCATTTTTTTTTTACAAAAATGATTTTTTCGCCCCCAATATTTTATTTTCACAAGGGTAACAGAAGAAATTGGACCCCAAAAGTTGTTGTCCAATTTGTCCTGAGTACGCTGATACCCAATATGTGGGCGAAAACTACTGTATGGGCGCACGTCAGGGCTCGGAAGGGAAGTAGTGACGTTTTGGATTGCAGACTTTGATGGAATGGTCTGGGTGCGTCATGTCGCATTTGGAGAGCCCCTGATGCGCCTAAACAGTGGAAACCCCCCACAAGTGACCCCATTTTGGAAAATAGACCCCACAAGGAACTTATCTAGATGTGTGGTGAGCACTTTGAACCCCGAAGTGCTTCACAGAAGTTTATAACGCACAGCCGTAAAAATAAAAAATCCTTTTTTTTTTTTTGCAAAATTGATTTTTTCGCCCCAATATTTTATTTTTACAAGGGTAACAGGAGAAATTGGACCCCAAAAGTTGTTGCCCAATTTGTCCTGAGTACGCTGATACCCAATATGTGGGAGAAAACTACTGTATGGGTACACGTTGGGGCTCGGAAGGGAAGTAGTGACGTTTTGGATTGCAGACTTTGATGGAATGGTCTGGGGGCGTCATGTCGCATTTGGAGAGCCCCTGATGCGCCTAAACAGTGGAAATCCCCAACAAGTGACCCCATTTTGGAAAATAGACCCCACAAGGAACTTATCTAGGTGTGTGGTGAGCGCTATGAAGCCCCAAGTGCTTCACAGAAGTTTATAATGTACAGCCGTAAAAACAAAAAAATATTTTTTTTTGTACAAAAATGATATTTTCGCCCCCAGTTTTTTATTTTCCCAAGGGTAACAGAAGAAATAGGACAAATTGCACAATAACTCTTGGGGTCCAGAGTACGCTGATACCCCATATGTGGGGATAAACTACTGTTTGGACGCATGGCAGAGCTCAGAAGTGAAGGAGCACCGTTTGACTTTTTCAACGCAGAATTGGCTGGAATTGAGATCAGACGCCATGTCACATTTGGAGAGCCCCTGATGTGCCTAAACAGCGTAAACCCCCCAATTCTAACTCCAACCCTAACCCCAACACACCCCTAACCCTAGTCCCAACCCTAACCACAAACCTAACCCTAACACACCCCTAATCCCAACCCTAACCCTAATCCTAACTTTAGTGCCAACCCTAACCCTAACTTTAGCCGCAACCCTAACCCTAACCCTAATGGAAAATGGAAATAAATACATTTTTTTAATTTTATTATTTTTCCCTAACTAAGGGGGTGATAAAGGGGGGTTTGATTTACTATTTATAGCGGGTTTTTATGATTGGCAGCTGTCACGCTAAAAGACGCTTTTATTGCAAAAATAGTTTTTTGCATCGCCACATTTTGAGAGCTATAATTTTTGCATATTTTGGCCCACAGAGTCATGTGAGGTCTTATTTTTTGCGGTATGAGTTGACGTTTTTATTGGTACCATTTTTGAGCAGGTGACATTTTTTGATCGCTTTTTATTTCGATTTTTGGGAGGTTAGAATGAACCAAAATCAGCAATTCATGAATTTCTTTTGGGGTGGGGTGTTTATACCGTTCCGCGTGTGGTAAAATTGATAAAGCGATTTTATTCTTCGGGTCAGTACGATTATGGCGATACCTCATTTATGTAATTTTTTCATGTTTTGGCGCTTTTATAGAATAAAAACAATTTTATATAAAAAATAATTATTTTTGCATCGCTTTATTCTGCGAGCTATAACTTTTTTATTTTTTCGCTGATGATGCTGTATGGCAGCTCGTTTTTTGCGTGACAAGATGATGTTTTCAGCGGTACCATGTTTATTTATATCGGTCTTTTTGATCGCGCGTTATTCCACTTTTTGTTCGGCGGTATGATGATAAAGCATTGATTTTTTGCTTCGTTTTTTTATTTTTTAAGGGGTTCACTAAAGGGGTTAACTAGTGGGACAGTTTTATAGGGGGGGTCGTTACGGACCCGGCGATACCAAATATGTGTACTTTTATTGTTTTGTTTTTTTTATTTACAGGAAGAAATGAATTTATTGGGGAATATTTTTTTTTTTTTTAATTTATTTTGGATTTTTTTTTATAACATGTTTATTTTTATTTTTTTAACTTTTTTACTTTGTCCCAGGGTGGGACATCACAGTATTTTATCAAATCGCTGGTGTGACAGTGTGCACAGCACACTGTCACACCAGCGATCGCTCAGGCAGTGCAGCAGGCTTCTCAGTGCCTGCTCTCAGCAGGCACTGAGGAAGCCGCCTCCCTCCAGGACCCCGGCGCCATCTTGGATCCGGGTCCTGGGAAGGAGGAAGCCCTCAGAACAGCGCGATCACATCGCGCTGGTCTGAGGGTCTCAGGGGGCGCGCAGGGAGCAGGCCCTGAGAAGACTGCAGCTATGCCTGAGCGATCGCTGGTGTGACAGAGTGCTGTGCACACTGTCACACCAGCGATCTGATAAAATACAGTGATGTCCCACCCTGGGACAAAGTAAAAAAGTTAAAAAAATAAAAATAAACATGTTATAAAAAAAAATCCAAAATAAATAAAAAAAAAAAAAATATTCCCCAATAAATTCATTTCTTCCTGTAAATAAAAAAAACAAAACGATAAAAGTACACATATTTGGTATCGCCGCGTCCGTAACGACCCCCCCTATAAAACTGTCCCACTAGTTAACCCCTTTAGTGAACCCCTTAAAAAAAAAAAACAAAGCAAAAAATCAATCCTTTATCATCATACCGCCGAACAAAAAGTGGAATAACGCGCGATCAAAAAGACCGATATAAATAAACATGGTACCGCTGAAAACGTCATCTTGTCCCGCAAAAAACGAGCTGCCATACAGCATCATCAGCAAAAAAATTAAAAAGTTATAGCTCGCAGAATAAAGCGATACAAAAATAATTATTTTTTATATAAAATTGTTTTTATTCTATAAAAGCGCCAAAACATAAAAAAAGATATAAATGAGGTATCGCCATAATCGTACTGACCCGAAGAATAAAACTGCTTTATCAATTTTACCACACGCGGAACGATAAAAACGCCTCCCCCAAAAGAAATTCATGAATTGCTGATTTTTGTTCATTCTAACCTCCCAAAAATCGAAATAAAAAGCGATCAAAAAATGTCACCTGCTCAAAAATGGTACAAATAAAAACGTCAACTCGTACCGCAAAAAATAAGACCTCACATGACTCTGTGGGCCAAAATATGCAAAAATTATAGCTCTCAAAATGTGGCGATGCAAAAAACTATTTTTGCAATAAAAAGCGTCTTTTAGCGTGACAGCTGCCAATCATAAAAACCCGCTATAAATAGTAAATCAAACCCCCCTTTATCACCCCCTTAGTTAGGGAAAAATAATAAAATTAAAAAAATGTATTTATTTCCTTTTTCCCATTAGGGTTAGGGTTAGGGTTGCGGCTAAAGTTAGGGTTAGGGTTAGGGTTGGGATTAGGAGTGTGTTAGGGTTAGGTTTGTGGTTAGGGTTGGGACTAGGGTTAGGGGTGTGTTGGGGTTAGGGTTGGAGTTAGAATTGGGGGGTTTACGCTGTTTAGGCACATCAGGGGCTCTCCAAATGTGACATGGCGTCTGATCTCAATTCCAGCCAATTCTGCGTTGAAAAAGTCAAACGGTGCTCCTTCACTTCTGAGCTCTGCCATGCGTCCAAACAGTAGTTTATCCCCACATATGGGGTATCAGCGTACTCTGGACCCCAAGAGTTATTGTGCAATTTGTCCTATTTCTTCTGTTACCCTTGGGAAAATAAAAAACTGGGGGCGAAAATATCATTTTTGTACAAAAAAAAAATATTTTTTTGTTTTTACGGCTGTACATTATAAACTTCTGTGAAGCACTTGGGGCTTCATAGCGCTCACCACACACCTAGATAAGTTCCTTGTGGGGTCTATTTTCCAAAATGGGGTCACTTGTTGGGGATTTCCACTGTTTAGGCACATCAGGGGCTCTCCAAATGCGACATGACGCCCCCAGACCATTCCATCAAAGTCTGCAATCCAAAACGTCACTACTTCCCTTCCGAGCCCCAACGTGTACCCATACAGTAGTTTTCTCCCACATATTGGGTATCAGCGTACTCAGGACAAATTGGGTAACAACTTTTGGGGTCCAATTTCTCCTGTTACCCTTGTAAAAATAAAATATTGGGGCGAAAAAATCATTTTTGCAAAAAAAAAAAAAAGATTTTTTATTTTTACGGCTGTGCGTTATAAACTTCTGTGAAACACTTCGGGGTTCAAAGTGCTCACCACACATCTAGATAAGTTCCTTGTGGGGTCTATTTTCCAAAATGGGGTCACTTGTGGGGGATTTCCACTGTTTAGGCGCATCAGGGGCTCTCCAAATGCGACATGACGCACCCAGACCATTCCATCAAAGTCTGCAATCCAAAACGTCACTACTTCCCTTCCGAGCCCTGACGTGCGCCCATACAGTAGTTTTCTCCCACATATTGGGTATCAGCGTACTCAGGACAAATTGGACAACAACTTTTGGGGTCCAATTTCTCCTGTTACCCTTGTGAAAATAAAATATTGGGGGCGAAAAAATCATTTTTGTAAAAAAAAAAAAAAGATTTTTTATTTTACGGCTGTACGTTATAAACTTTAGTGAAACACCTGGGGGTTCAAAGTGCTCACCACACATCTAGATAAGTTCCTTGTGGGGTCTATTTGCCAAAATGGGGTCACTTGTGGGGGGTTTCCACTGTTTAGGTGCATCAGGGGCTCTCCAAATGTGACATGACGCCCCCAGACCATTCCATCAAAGTCTGCAATCCAAAACGTCACTACTTCCCTTCCGAGCCCCGACGTGTGCCCATACAGTAGTTTTCGCCCACATATTGGGTATCAGTGTACTCAGGACAAATTGGACAACAACTTTTGCGTTCCAATTTCTTCTGTTACCCTTGTGAAAATAAAATATTGGGGGCGAAAAAATCATTTTTGTAAAAAAAAAAAAGATTTTTTATTTTACGGCTGTACGTTATAAACTTTAGTGAAACACCTGGGGTTCAAAGTTCTCACCACACATCTAGATAAGTTCCTTGAGGGGTCTAGTTTCCAAAATGGTGTCATTTATGGGGGTTTCCACTGTTTAGGCAGATCAGGAGCTCTCCAAACACGACATGGCGTCCAGCCAATTCTGCGTTGAAAAAGTCAGACGGCGCTCCTTCCCTTCCAAACTCTGCCATGCACCCAAACAGTGGTTTACCCCCACATATGGGGTATCAGCGCACTCAGGACAAATTGCACAATAACTTTTGGAGTCTTGTTACCCTTGGAAAAATAAAAATTGGGGTGAAAAGATCATTTTTGTGGAAAAAATATGATTTTTAAGTTTTACGGCTCTACGTTATAAACTTGTGTGAAGCACTTGGGGTTCAAATTGCTCATCAAAAATCTAGATAAGTTCCTTAGGGGTCTAGTTTCCCAAATGGGGTCATTTGTGGGGGGTTTCCACTGTTTAGGCACATCAGGGGCTCTCCAAATGCAACATGGCATCCAAACTCAATTCCAGCCAATTTTGGTTGGAAAAAGTCAAATGGTGCTCCTTCCATTCCGAGCTCTGCCGTGCGCCCAAACAGTGGTTCCCCCCCACATATGGGGTATCAGCGTACTCAGGACAAATTGTACAACAACTTATGTGGTCCAATTTCTCCTGTTACCCTTGGGAAAATAAAAAATTAGTGACTAAAAGATAATTTTTGTGGGAAAAAAACAGGATTTTTTATTTTCATGCCCGGGCATTATAAACTTGTGTGAAGCACTTGGGGGTTCAAAGTGCTCACCAAAGATCTAGATAAGTTCCTTAGGGGTCTAGTTTCCAAAATGGGGTCACTTGTGGGGGTTTCCACTGTTTAGGCTCATCTGGGCACTGCAAACGGAACATGACCCCATTAACGTCTGCATTCCAAAACGTTACTACTTCCTTTCCAAGCCCTGCCGTGCGCCCAAACAGTTTCCCCCCCCCCCACATATCAGCGTACTCAGGACAAATTGGACAACAACTTTTGGGGTCCAATTTCCTTGGGAAAATTCAAAAATTTGGGACTAAAAAATAATTTTTGTGGAAAATTGATTTTTTTTTTTCACACCCAGGCTTTATAAACTTTTGTGAAACACTTGAGGGTTCAAAGTGCTCACAACAGATCTAGATAAGTACCTTAGGGGGTCTAGTTTCCAAAATGGTGTCACTTGTGGGGGTTTCCACTGTTTAGGCGCATCAGGGGCTCTCCAAACGCGACATGGCATCCAATCTAAATTCCAGCCAATTTTAGTTTGAAAAAGTCAAACGTCGCTCCTTCCCTTACGAGCTCTGCCGTGTGCCCAAACAGTGGTTTTCCCCCACATATGGGGTATTGGCGTACTCAGGAGAAATTGCATAACAACCTTATCTGTCCATTTTCTCCTTTTACCCTTGTGAAAATAAAAAAAAAGTTTGTAAAAGATCATTTTTGTGGCTAAAAAGTAAAATATTCATTTTTTCCTTCCACGTTGCTTTAGTTACTGTGAAGCACCTGAAGGGTTAATAAACTTCTTGAATGTGGTTTTGAGTACCTTGAGGGTGCAGTTTTTAGAATGGTGTCACTTTTGGGTATTTTCTGCCATATAGACCCCTCAAAGTGACTTCAAATGTGAGGTGGTCCCTAAAAAAATGGCTTTGTAAATTTTGTTGTAAAAATGAGAAATCGCTGGTCAACTTTTAACCCTTATAACTTCCTAACAAAAAAAAATTTTGGTTCCAAAATTGTGCTGATGTAAAGTAGACATGTGGGAAATGTTATTTCTTAACTATTTTGTGTGATATATTTCTCTGTTTTAAGGGAATAAAAATTCAAAGTTTGAAAATTGCAAAATTTTAAAAATTTTCACCATATTTGCATTTTTTTCAAAAATAAACGCAAGTTATATCGAAGAAATTTTACCACTAACATGAAGTACAATATGTCACGAGAAAACAATCTCAGAATCGCGAAGATCCGTTGAAGCGTTCCAGAGTTATAACCTCATAAAGAGACAGTGGTCAGAATTGTAAAAATTGGCCCGGGCATTAACGTGCAAACCACCCTTGGGGGTGAAGGGGTTAAGGGTATACACACACGTGGCGGATTTGTTGCGGATCCACAGCGGATTTTCTGCCTGGAATTGCAGCAGATCTGCAAATGTTTGACCAATCAATGTTATTAAATGGGAAAAAAATAGCTGTGCACATGCTGCGGAAAATTTCGCACTGATTCTGCAGCGGTTTGTTTTCCTCAGCATGTCAATTCTTTTTGCGGATCCGCTGCGTTCCTACACCCAATGAATTAATGAAATCCACAGGGCAAAAAACGCATGCCAATCTGCATAAAATCCAAGAGAGGCAGAATCCGCTCAGGAAATTCCACAGCCCAATCCGCAACGTGTGCACATACCCTTAGTGCATTTCCGCTACAGAAACTCACAAAAAACACTTTATTTTTGCTTGCAGATTTTCATCATCTCATTCAAGTCTGCAATAAAAAACACATTAACTGCAAGACGAATCGTCACGGTGCGGATTTTAAAAACGCACCTCAGGTTAGTTTACTCTGCATCCACTTTACCAGAACTGTATATATAGATATACTGGGAATGTTTACAAAAATGTATAAAAAAATGATTGTGGGAACTTACCCTTAGGCTATATAGTGACTGTGATTTGTTTGTCTGTTTGGTAGACAGATGCTGTTACATTGTGCCATCGATGATGTCAATGTGTATGTCAATATGATGCATAAACTCTGCACTTTAAAAGGTGGAAAATCCTTTAAAAGCTACAATTTCTGCCAGTTTTGACAATAATTAGATCTATACAGTGCAAACCTAATTTCAGCTGTATTTTTAAAGTTAATATTGAACACGTAATTATCTCCTTTTAATTAAAGTACCAGGTGCAATAATATTATTGTATATCCTCTACCATGGATACAGTTTATATTCTGTATTATGGAAGAAGTTGCTATATATATTATTTAGAGGATTATCGGGCATTATATTCATTCAATCAGTCAGTCCATTAAGGCGTCTATTAAATATATATCCGTCCATATGAAGACACAATTTGTATGTTTGTTTCAGGTTTTCATGTATTATGTTCTATTAGGCTTATTATGGCTTATTGTTAGTTTCTGCTGATTAACATTAGCGCTCACACACGCAGACTGTGCCTTCAATTAACATTGTGTGACTTGTAATGAATATAATCTAGGGTTGAAATTCAGAGAGAATCTACACTACATGGAAGGAGATTCTATTGTTCCCATCAATACATCATTAATGGAGCCCTGTCGCTTTCCTGCCTGACCTGCCTTTCTTACTAAATACTTTTACTATTCATGAACAAACAATTAAGGCATCTTGTGTTACATATCTGTGCTGTACCATTTCTCTGCAGTTCCTTCCTAGTAATTTATGAATAAATTGACAACTGGAGGTGTATCCCTTACACAGTGTCCAATCAATATCAATTTTCAATAAAATGTCCAAGTTTGTGCTAAATTACACACAAATCCTACAAGCAATGTTCCACACTTGAAAATAAATTTCAGATAAAACAATATATGCACAATTATTTTTTTAATAAATGTTTGTGAGGTTTTTTTTACAGAAAAAAGGAAAATCAGAGAAATACATCACATATATAGGGACATCAGAAGTAAAGGCATGATCCCAAAGTAGATATAGATTAGTGATGATGATGATGAGCGAACGTGCTGGCATAAGATGTCCCCCAATCCTGGTCCCCTGCATGGAGTCTTTAATAAAAATCAAGTACAAGAATTAATAAGCATTGCATATATAAACACTAGAAATGTATAAAATTATTCCATGTTCAAAAAATACATAGCAGGTAAAGGCATATGAAGCCAATATTTACTCAACCTCTAAATGGATGAATTATCCCTTTGACAAAGCATAAGGCGAAACGTGCGTCAGCCAGTCATTTAGGGGTTGAGTAAATCATAATGAGCGTGGTATACTGCCTGTAGGATTGTCTAAATTGATTTCTGCATATGGCAAAAAAAACTTTTATAACTTTGCAGTTGCTATGCTAATTAGTGGAAAATTAATTAGGCTGTGACCACTGCCTCCTCGACCATGCGCAGTGCGGCGTTGATGAAGCTAAGGTGTGTGCTCCCAGCTTACTGCACACTGCATGGGACGCAGAGACTGGCAAAGAGGCGGCAGTGAGGCTACTTTTTGCAAGTCGTTACTTACGCCCACAGCTATGAGATAACATCAATAGTGGGATGACTAGTTGAGGGAAAATGATGCCCCTATGAATAGGCACCCACAAATTATTATATGCCCAGTACCCTCATAAAACTGCTTTTTGTCAAATGCAGAAATCAATAAAGAATTATGAATAATTACTGAATTACCTTAATTCACAAATTTACTTCTGTTTCTATATAATAATAATAAACTGAGTACTTAATCGAATGATGAGATGTTGTACATAAAGGAATCAATTGTAGTGGGTGGCTCACTCCTACACAGGGCCCACCAGGGGTTTCACCTGCTTTCCTGTGGGCCAGTCCGAGCCTGGCAGTGACACAATAGAGACCCTTCTGCTTCCAGTAATCATGAGTTATACTGTAGATATAGTTCTTACCTGGCTTATTGATGACAGGTTCTAAGGGTCCATCATTGGGTGTGCTACGTCTCCTCCCGGGAATAATTCATTGTATGACCTTACAAATCCTGATACAGGAGGAGAAAATACATTGAAACTTCTGCTCTCAGGACATCATTTCTTCTAATTAAGAAGAACCGGGCGTGTACTGATTATCACTATATAATGGGACAAGAAGAAGAACTTCCTAATTTACCATTCAGTTTCAAAGCGATAGAAGATGAGGATGAGGATCGTGATGGTAAAAACGACTTTCAGGAAAAAATCTTGGACTGTTAAATAATGAAATAAGAATGATGAGAGAATATTACTTATGACAAAAACGCAGATATGGAAGAAATCATTACTGGACATGAATGGTCCCAATCCTTGATCTAGAAAGACCAAATATACTTAGAATGCAAAAAATAAACCTTAAACAAACCGCATATTTACCGTACCAATCCCAGATCTCTGCTCCTTCCAGTGCTGCTCGATATCCAAGCAATCAGTGTTTATACAGGAGCGAGGAGAGAAGTTACTCTCTGCTGTTAGAAGAACTCCAGAAGTTATCCTTTCGAGATTTGGACAGGGCAGACATATCGCCGGTTCAGCTGCACCGTGGTCCAGAGGTGGAGGGGCTCCCGCTGACACCAACGACCATTTCGGCTGAAATATATTGAGACGCAGAGGACCCAGCTGGCTCCCTGTACTGCAATACATGCCACCAGCCAATCAGAGGTTTGCAGCCGATGTTGGCGTGACCGTGACTGGGGGCGCATGGCAGTGACGTCATGCACCATGGTGGGGATGCCAAAGTCAGCTGCCGGCCTCTGACAGGCTGGCGACGTGCATTATCCAAGGAAGGGGCTCTGAATCGGGTACAGTATACCAGAATTAGGAAACAGGATGGAGCAGATTATACTACGAAAGTGATCAGGATTGGGAACATTATGCTAGAAAGGGGACCAGGATGGGAGACATTACACCAGGAATGGGCCCAGGATGGGGGACATTATACCAGGAAGGGGACCAGGATGGGAGACATTACACCAGGAATGGGCCCAGGATGGGGGACATTATACCAGGAAGGGGACCAGGATGGGAGACATTATATCAGGAAGGGGACCAGGATGGGAGACATTACACAGGGAATGGGCTCAGGAGAAGGACATTATACCAGGAAGGGGACCAGGATGGGAGACATTATATCAGGAAGGGACCAGGATGGGAGACATTATACCAGGAAGGGGACCAGGATGGGGACATTATATCAGGAAGGGACCAGGATGGGAGACATTATATCAAGAAGGAGACCAGGATGGGAGACATTATATCAAGAAGGAGACCAGGATGGGAGACATTATATCAGAAGGGGACCAGGATGGGGACATTATATCAGGAAGGAGACCAGGATGGGAGACATTATACCAGGAAGGGGACCAGGATGGGAGACATTATATCAGGAAGGGGACCAGGATGGGAGACATTATACCAGGAAGTGGCCCAGGATGGGAGACATTATATCAAGAAGGAGACCAGGATGGGGGACATTATATCAAGAAGGGGACCAGGATGGGGGACATTATATCAAGAAGGGGACCAGGATGGGAGACATTACACCAGGAATGGGCCCAGGATGGGGACATTATATCAAGAAGGAGACCAGGATGGGAGACATTATATCAGGAAGGGACCAGGATGGGAGACATTATATCAGAAGGGGACCAGGATGGGAGACATTATACAGGAAGGGGACCAGGATGAGAGACATTATACAAGAAGGGGACCAGGATGGGAGACATTACACCAGGAATGGGCCCAGGATGGGGGACATTATATCAAGAAGGAGACCAGGATGGGAGACATTATATCAGGAAGGGGACCAGGATGGGAGACATTATACAAGAAGGGACCAGGATGGGAGACATTATATCAAGAAGGAGACCTGGATGGGAGACATTATATCCAGGAAGGGGACCAGGATGGGAGACATTATATCAAGAAGGGGACCAGGATGGGAGACATTATACCAGGAAGTGGCCCAGGATGGGAGACATTATATCAAGAAGGAGACCAGGATGGGAGACATTATATCAAGAAGGAGACCAGGATGGGAGACATTATATCAAGAAGGAGACCAGGATGGGAGACATTATATCAGGAAGGGACCAGGATGGGAGACATTATATCAAGAAGGGGACCAGGATGGGGACATTACACCAGGAATGGGACCAGGATGGGAGACATTATATCAAGAAGGAGACCAGGATGGGAGACATTATATCAGGAAGGGCCCAGGATGGGGACATTATATCAAGAAGG
The DNA here is from genome assembly GCA_033576555.1 of Oophaga sylvatica. Classification (NCBI taxonomy): domain Eukaryota; kingdom Metazoa; phylum Chordata; class Amphibia; order Anura; family Dendrobatidae; genus Oophaga; species Oophaga sylvatica. The sequence continues at coordinate 168,819,126 of JARQOD010000008.1, read as the reverse complement.
AGACCAGGATGGAGACATTATATCAGAAGGAGACCAGGATGGGAGACATTATATCAGGAAGGGACCAGGATGGGAGACATTATACCAGGAAGTGGCCAGGATGGGGGACATTATATCAGGAAGGGGACCAGGATGGGAGACATTATACCAGGAAGGGGACCAGGATGGGGACATTATATCAAGAAGGGGACCAGGATGGGGGACATTATATCAAGAAGGAGACCTGGATGGGAGACATTATACCAGGAAGGGGACCAGGATGGGAGACATTATATCAGGAAGGGGACCAGGATGGGAGACATTATACCAGGAAGTGGCCCAGGATGGGAGACATTATATCAAGAAGGAGACCAGGATGGGAGACATTATATCAAGAAGGGACCAGGATGGGAGACATTATATCAAGAAGGAGACCAGGATGGAGACATTATATCAGGAAGGGGACCAGGATGGGAGACATTATATCAAGAAGGGGACCAGGATGGGAGACATTACACCAGGAATGGGCCCAGGATGGGAGACATTATATCAAGAAGGAGACCAGGATGGGAGACATTATATCAGGAAGGGGACCAGGATGGGGGACATTATATCAAGAAGGGGACCAGGATGGGAGACATTACACCAGGAATGGGCCCAGGATGGGGGACATTATATCAAGAAGGAGACCAGGATTGGAGACATTATATCAAGAAGGAGACCAGGATGGGAGACATTATATCAGGAAGGGGACCAGGATGGGAGACATTATACCAGGAAGTGGCCCAGGATGGGGGACATTATATCAGGAAGGGGACCAGGATGGGAGGACATTATACCAGGAAGGGGACCAGGATGGGGACATTATATCAAGAAGGGGACCAGGATGGGGACATTATATCAAGAAGGAGACCAGGATTGGAGACATTATATCAAGAAGGAGACCAGGATGGGAGACATTATATCAGGAAGGGGACCAGGATGGGAGACATTATACCAGGAAGTGGCCCAGGATGGGAGACATTATATCAAGAAGGAGACCAGGATGGGATACATTATATCAGGAAGGGGACCAGGATGGGGGACATTATATCAAGAAGGGGACCAGGATGGGAGACATTACACCAGGAATGGGCCAGGATGGGGGGACAATTAACATATCAGAAGGAGACCAGGATGGGAGACATTATATCAGAAGGGACCAGGATGGGAGACATTATATCCAAAGAAGGAGACCAGATGGGAGACATTATACCAGGAAGGGCCAGGATGGGAGACATTATATCAGAAGGGGACCAGGATGTGAGACATTATACCAGGAAGTGGACCCAGGATGGGAGACATTATATCAAGAAGGACACCAGGATGGGAGACATTATATCAGGAAGGGACCAGGATGGGAGACATTATATCAGAAGGGGACCAGGATGGGAGACATTAACCAGGAATGGGCCCAGGATGATGAGGGACATTATATCAGAAGGGACCAGGATGGGAGACATTATATCAGGAAGGGACCAGGATGGGACATACCAGGAGGGCGATGACATTAATCAAAGGAGAAGATGGGAACATTATATCAGGAAGGGACGATGGACATTATATCAAGAAGGGACCAGGATGGGAGACATTAACAGGAAGGGCCAGAGGGACATAATCAAGGACAGGATGGAGACATTATATCAGGAAGGGACCAGGATGGGAGACATTATACAGGAAGGGACCAGATGGGAGACATTATACAGGAAGGGCCAGGAGGGGACATTATATCGAAGGAGACAGGATGGAGACATTATACAGAAGGGACCAGGATGGGAGACATTATATCAGAAGGGGACCAGATGGGAGACATTATACAGGAAGGGCCCAGGATGGGAGACATTATATCAAGAAGGAGACAGGATGGGGACATTATATCAGAAGGGACCAGGATGGGAGACATTATATCAGGAAGGGGACCAGGATGGGAGACATTATACAGGAAGGGCCAGGATGGGGACATTATATCAAGAAGGAGACCAGGATGGGAGACATTATATCAGGAAGGGGACCAGGATGGGGACATTATATCAAGAAGGGACCAGGATGGGAGACATTATACCAGGAAGGGCCAGGATGGGGACATTATATCAAGAAGGAGACCAGGATGGAGACATTATATCAGGAAGGGACCAGGATGGGAGACATTATATCAGAAGGGACCAGATGGGAGACATTATACAGGAATGGCAGGATGGACATTATATCAAAGAGACCAGTGGGAGCATTCAGAGGACCAGTGGGGACATTAACAAGAAGGGACCAGATGGGAGACATTACACAGAATGGCCCGTGGGACATTATATCAGATAGGAACCAGGTGGAACATTATATCAGAAGGGACAGATGGGAGACATTATATCAGAAGGGACCAGGATGGGAGAATTATACCAGGGGACCCAGATTTTGGAGGAGGGGGGGGGAGGACATTATATCAGAAGGACCAGATGGGGACATATATCAGAAGGGACAGATGGAACATATCAAGAGGGGACATTAACAGAGGGCCAGTGGGAACATTATCCAAGAAGGTGCCCAGTATGGGGCTAATATTACTGTAAAGGGGGTATCTTATATCAATTTCCAGTTATGTATGGGTGGTCCTTATTAAGGTGTCCTCGTTATGACAGTGCTGTCTATTATCACGTAGTATTATGTATTGTTATAAATAGACGTCCCATAAGTATGTCCATCAGCTCCTCATGGAGAAGAAGCTTTCCCATACTCATCAGCCGTCATTGCATTATATGTTTAACAAGACAGGACGGTATGTATAAAGAACATGCCTATAATAATAAAACAGCATTAGAACCTAATATGTAGGAACGGTGCTGTATAACAAGTGATGGGAACTATGTATATACAAATGAGGATACGTAGAATATATATAGTATACTGTATATACTATATGTATATATATATTATCTATAGCTATGGTGCAATATAACGAGGGGCCCAACCTGTCAACATGGGCCCTGGATATGGATTTCTATGCAGATCAGTTGTCATAATCTTTTCCACTTTTATAGCCACTGCAATTTTGCTCAATTTGTCAGCAATATCTATGATTATAAAAGGATTGGACATGAATAAACTTATGCCTCAAAATAATAAAACGCTATAAAACATCTTTTCAAACCTTTCACTATGCTTTTTACAGCATTCATATAGGCGGCGTACACTTTCTTGCTCTTTGCAGATGGGAAATTGATAAAAACGCATTGTTTTGCTGTAAAAACAGCAATATTTTCAGCTTTTGTGTGAAGTCTTTTGCTGCTCAGATAGTTTCTGCCTTTGTTTTATCCTACCCTGGAGTTCACTGTTGAATTCATTTAATTTAGATGTCATATCAGCTAAAAATGGCAATTCTGCAATTCTGCCTGCCATTAGGTGTCAGCACAGATGTAGGGCTATGTATTACTGCTAAGCACTGGCGATCCACTGCCTGGGGCAAAGCTTTAAGAGACTGAGTGGCCCAGCTGACTGTAGAAAAACTCAACCCTCTCCCTACCCTTGTTAGAATAAATCCATGTCTGAGGAGTGGATTGGGGCATAGATGAGACACAGCCCCTGCTGCACGGAAAAGGAAGCCCTGCCTGCCTCACCCACGTGCCAGGCATCTAAATTGGGCATATTCAATATCAGAAGATAAATAATTGAAAAATGATGTTATTGCTGGGTAAAAAATGAGTTCCTTTGTTTCCTAAGCTCAAATCTGATACGTTCAGAAAAACTGCATAATAAAAGGATACAAGCCCATATAGTTTTTTCAAGATAATCACCACCCCTGATGAAGCATTGTTGAAACACGCGTCCCCTGATGAAGCATTGTTGAAACACGCGTCGGATGGTTGATGGGTGAGCTTTAACATGTATCCTATTATTATATGCACTTTATATTATTTATTAAATGCGACTTCAACATTGTTGGCACCACTATTTGTACCTTTTTCACTCTTTCTATAGTTGAACTATGTATTTTTCTCTTCACTGTAACTTACTGGATTTATGTAACTTATACTTTTGAAACAATACATTATCTGCTACATGTTTTTGTGACAAATATTAAGGTGCATACACAGTGGGTGAAATAACATGTCACCAGTTTTCTAAGCAAATATATATCTAAAGGTGCTATTGACATAAAATTCTCACTAGATGTCGGTAACAGCCCATCCAATCCACACAGGCAAAGAAATCAAACCATAAAGGTTCATAAATTAAGTTATGTGTAATAATAAGAAATGTCACAGGGAAAAAGTATTGAATATGCTTACTGATTTTTTTTAATACTTTCTAAAAGCCTTTGTTGGTGATGAAACTTCAAGACACCTCTTCTATGGATTAAATAGTCACCTGCATTGCTCAGGTGTGATTTTGACCCATTGTTCCACACAAACACTCATCTAATCCTGAACATCCCGTGGGCTTCTTCTATAAACTCCTAGCTTTAGTTCCTTCCATACATTTTCTGTTGGATTCAGGTCCGGTGATCGGCTCGGCCATTCTATAAGTTTTATTTTCTTTCTCTGAAACCAATTGAGAGTTTCCTTGGCGGTGAGTTTGGGACCATTGTCTTCCTAAAATGCCCACAATTGTTTCATCTTCATCATCCTGGTAGATGGCAGCAAACGTTTTATCAAGAATGTCTCAGTATATTTGTCCATTCATCCTTCCTTTCATCATATGAAATTTGCCACTTCAGTATGCTGAAAAATGGCCCCACACCATGATGTTTCCACCAACAAACTTCACTGTAGGTATGGTGTTTTTTGGGGTGATATGCAGTGTCTTTTGGCCTCCAAACATAGTGTGTATTATGACTACCAAAGAGTTTAGTTTGGTCTCATCTGAACAAACTATATTCTCCCAGTATTTAACGGCTTGTCTAAATGTTGTTCATCAAACTTTAAATGTGCTTGAACATGCTTTTTATTCAGCAATGGAGTTGTCACGGGAATACCGCAACAGAGAGGGGCCAGAAGATCGCCATATCTGGTTTCACGCACTCCTGCACTGGTTAGAAGCACTTCACCATTGTATTAAACAGTGCAGTTTTTTTCCTTGTTATCAGTGCAATGGTTAATCTGTTCAGTTGAAGCTCCTGGAACTTTCCTACTTGGATTGTCCCAGCTGTTCAGTGTTGGCCACACCCTTCTGCTATATATGTTTACCTCTGGCACTTAGGGGTTTCCAGTGTTAGCTCTTACTGCCTGGTTGTGGAGTTGGAGGTATAGTTCATAGTTGTAGTCAGTATTTGGAGATTGTTCAGGAGATTGTTGCTTGGAGTTTTGTCTGTATGCACATCATCATCCTTTCATATTTGGTTATTCCTTCCTTAACTTTCCCATGTCTCACTGTGTTTTTTGTGTGAATATTTTGTATGGTTGGTATTTTTATTTATCCTTGTCCATCTTCCCTTGTTTGTCTGGTTAGTGTGTTCATATACACTTTAGTTTCCCACAACTCTGTATGGGAGAGGGAACAGATAAGGGAAGATATAGGAGCATATCAAGGCATGTTAACCTGGTGTCTCCACCTTCAGGAGTATTCTGGGAGACTGAGATTGACTAGGGTTTCCCTAGTTCTAGGGACCTGGTTAGAATCCATAGTCCTAAACCCAACAAGGTAGGAATCCTGTAAGGTGAGCATGTACACAAGACCATCAAGGATGAGTGCATTATTTAGTTTTCTTTGAGAAAATTGTGACTTCCTATTCAAGGTCTTTTTGTAGCTCTCCACAGGTGGTTCTTGGCTCTTGACAATTTTTTGATAATTCTTTTTACTCCTCTGTCTGAAATCTTGCAGGGAACAAATGGTTCTGGCAGGTTTATGGTGAAATTATGTTCTTCCACTTCCAGATTATGTGGAGAGGTTACAGGAGCAGCGCGCTCTTTTATTTTTTTCTTCCCTTAACTTTGTGTGTTAATTCCGGCAGTCAATCACGGCGTAGAAACCACCCACAACGTTATGACACAAAGTCTTCTGTGATTTACTGTTACTTTTTTACAACAGAATATTTTTATACATTGGTTTTACTGTGCTTTTCTATGTTTCAGTCTTTTGGTGGTGTGAACAATGTCCCTACTGCTTGTTCACTACGTGCATGGCTCATATGCTTGTATTCAGTTGGTTTCTTGATTTTGCAAGACTAGGGAGGTTTCCACCCCTCCTTTGTGAGCCATGCACATAAAATCCATTCTCTGCAGCGTGTCCACATTGGAGATTACCTTTCTGAATCCTGCTCTTATATGTACTATACACATGACCAGGTTTTTAAATACATCAGTTATGAATTAAATACATTAGTCAGGGACTGCTCTGATAAGGGTATACCTTGACGTTTGGTCGAGCAGCTTAGCATACATTTTTTGCAAAAAACGTATCAACCAAATACCCTATGTTTTATCATCTTTTTACTAGCACTTGCTGTTTACTGTTACTTTTTTACAAGAGTATTTTTATACGTTGGTTTTACTGTGCTTTTCTATGTTTCAGTCTTCTGGTGGTGTGATAAATTTCCCTACAGGCTTGTTCACAGTGTGCATGGCTCATGTGTTTGTGTTTGAATTCAATTGGTTTCTTGTTTTTGCAAGACCAGAGAGGTTTCCACCCCTCCTTTGTGAGCCATGAGCATAAAGGCCATTCTCTGCAGCGTGTCCACATTGGACATTACCTTTCTGAATCCTGCTCATGTAGGTACTATACACATGACCAGGTTTTTAAATACATCAGTTGGGGATTAAATACATTAGTCAGGGACTGCTCTGATACGGGTATACCTTGACATTTGGTAGAGTGCTTAGTATACATTTTTTGCAAAAAAACATATCAACCAAATACCCTGTGTTTTTATCATCTTTGTACTAGCACTTGCTGTTTACTGTTAACTTTTTTACAACAGAGTATTTTTATACGTTGGTTTTACTGTGCTTTTCTATGTTTCAGTCTTCTGGTGGTGTGAGCAATATCCCTACAGGCTTGTTCACTGTGTGCATGGCTCATCTGTTTGTTTGTATTCACTAGTTTTTGACAGTATTTTCCTGTAAAAAATAAATATACAGGCCACATATTTCACAGTGTGGTATCTCCATCAAATGCCTCATCTCTCTGTGGGCAAAAATTGTGGCATTTCAGGCCACCAATCAACTATTTTTTCTGTGTGTTACTCTAGTTATGGCAGAATTTTGCTGTAAAAAATAAAAATACAGGCCACATATTTTACAGTGTGTTATCTCCGTCACACACCTCATCTATCTGTGGGCTACAAATTGTGGCATTTCAGGCTTCCATTCAACTGCTTTTGCTGTGTGTTACCCGAGTTCTTGACAGTAGTGATGAGCGAACGCGCTCGCCTTTACTCGTTACTTGCCCGAGTATCACGGTACTAATCATACTCGGTGAGCTGCGAGCATTTCCGGGATTATTCAACGGGAACTGGGGTCTCCACCCAGCATTTTTGGCGGACTTTAGAGACCCAATCTCGCTGCAGGGAATGTCTGCCAGGGAAGTTAGGCAGGGAAGTGAATGTTGTCGCTCTATACACCTCAGTGCAAGGCCTGCAGGCACTGTATGTGCGTATATAGATCATTGCATACATCAAGAGGGTCCTGTGTTCTGGTGCTGCTGCAGTAACCTGTGTGATATAATTGGTGTAATTGGAATATAGGCCACATATTTTTCGGTGTAGTATCTTCTGTGCCAGCTCATATCTGTGCATGCTCAACATGTGGCCAGTGTACGGCAATATTTTTTTGAGCCCTGTGTGCCTTTTCACGTAAAAACACCAGTACTTTTTATTTAAAAAAAAAAAGGTGCACAAATTAGTGGTACTGTTATCTCCGTGGCAGCTCATATCTGTGCGTGCTCAAAGTTTGGCCAGTGTAGGCCGGTTTTCTTTTTTTTGTCCTGGGTGTCACATTCCTGATATACAGCACTAGTTAGCCCAAAAATAAAAAAAAACAGGGCACACATTTGTCGTAGGGTGCGGAGGGTTCTGTCCTTTCGCAAAATGTCGGCAAAGCCCTCCTCAGCACCGGAGACACCTGCAGTACCTGGCAGCACTATCAGACACCCCCGCAGCGCCAGACACCCACAGCACCGCTGGACACCCCCTCATCCCAGCCTGCGGCCTGCAGCAATGGTAAGGTATATACGCATTATAAGACGCACTCCCATTTTCCCCCCAAATTTAGGGGAAAAAAGTACGTCTTATAATCCAAAAAATACGTTAATTACTCGCTGAGTAGCGAATAGCCCGAATACCATACTATCCGTGCGAGTAACGAATAGTGCTGAATGGATTCGCTCATCACTAGACTTTTACCCTTTTTTAAAATATATTCTACATTCATCAGCAATGATATTACATGTCTTGTATAAGACACAGAACTTTATGTATTAAAATTGTTATTTTTTTGTAGAGTATGAACAAAATTTATAGATGGTGTTTATTCACTAATAATTGAGTGTTAATGTAGTTGAATACCAGACATTATGCCAACGAATGTAATGAAATTTTGTGTATTTGCTAAATGAATTTTCCATGATAATAGTCTTAAAAATTTAATGTGCATTACACAAGAGACATAATTGTTATGGTAATGATATTTTAATGTATGCAACATGCTTGAAATGTTGTCGTTGGTTCACAGTCATTTCCAATCAATGGAAACATTAACAATAGTGCTTCATTATCTTTACAGGTTGTTGGGCACAGAACGCTTCTATGTTCCAAAACACAAAAGTTAAAATGACTATAAGGTTTCTGATATCTGTTACAATCTATATAAAATATGTTGAAAACCAACAGTTATGTCTCATCTTCCATTATCTATTCATTGCATCGAATTAATTCAGTATTTTACATTTGCTTTTTTTCTAGTTATATATTATGTGGACAATGTGGTTTATGTTTTGTCATTTTTTTGTCCTCACTCCAGTACAAATATGAAGTTTAGAAGAAATGTTGACATGATGGATGTAAAACCAATATTCAAGAAGCACTCCTCCTCCCATCAAAGTGTTTATCCACTTAATAGAGTGCAGTCATCATATTATATAGCTGTCATGGTTTAGGACATGGTTAATGTCCTGTCCACTCAGGGTTAACTTTTGCTGGCCTCCTATCATGGTATAGGACATGGTTAATGTAGAGTTTTGTCCCTATTGTACTGTCTATTGCCCGCTCTGGTTTACTGATCTATTGCTACGTCCTGACTATCCGATCTGTCTAACCCTTTGGTACTGTCGTGCTATCTTGTGCTCTGATCTCGGCCAGTCCTGGTTTTCGTCCCTGTCTATGCCCCTCAGTAACTTTATCCCGTCGTTACCCTGCTAGGAGTTTTCCTGCAGTTCCTAGATCTCTGGAGCTTAGGCCATGCCCCCAGCAGTCACATGCTTCAGGTCCTGTTGGTCTGAAGCACACATCTTCACTGCTGCTGCCCCGCTCCACAGGTATCTTTGAGCACAGTTTGTTTTACTCAGGACACGTGCACTGGCTCAGTGAGCAATGCGGTGCGGTGCTCCTGACATTAAAGCTGACCCTTTCTGTCTTTCCCTGGTGGTGGGGTGTTAGCACATTATGGATCTGGTTCGGGCTCTGACTGAACAGGTTAATAAGCTCTCCCAGCTTATGCAGAAGCTGTCTATGGAGCAGCAAAACCTGGTTCATTTGCACCAACAGGTGCAGAGAGATGTGGCAGATGCTCTATGGGGGTCTGTTCCTTCGGGCTTCCAGGAGGGGGGCCCCCTGATGTGTCTCTTGCGGACCTCGACCCACCGGTAAAGTTACCCGACAATTTTTCTGGAGATAAAAATTGTTTAGGGTCTTTAAGGAGGGATGCAAGTTGTTCTTTGAATTGCGTCCCCGGACCTCTGGAAATGAAAGGCAGAGGGTGGGGATCGTAATGTCCTTATTAAGGGGGGCTCCGCAAGCATGGGCTTTCTCTCTCTCTTCCTCTGCTCCGGAACGTATGTCTGTGAACCTGTTCTTTGAGGTTCTGGGGCACATTTATGACGAGCCTGATAGAGTGCGTCTGGCAGAGGATATGGTGATGAGTGTGACACAGGGGAGGAACTCTGCTGAATGGTTCTGCTAAGAGTTCAGACGTTGGACTGCCGAAGTATCCTGGAATGATGCCGCCCTGAGGGGGTTGTTCCGCAGGGGCTTGTCTCACCGTCTGCAGGACGCTCTTGCATTACATCCTCCTCCCGATACCCTGGAGGACGCCATGATGCAGGCGGAGACTCCGTGCTAGGGGAATGATGCAGCAAGAGACTCCCTTGTACTCCAAATTGTTACACCGCACCCATATCAGAGCCCATGGAGATTGAGGCTGTCTCAGGAAAGGAACAGAGAGAAGACACCGTAAAGACAACCCTTTATGCTTTTACTGTGGAGCCTCTGGACATTGGAAAAGGGACTGTCCTTCCTGCCCTTCTTCGGTAAAAATGTCAGGAAAATGTGGAGGTTGCCCAGACTCCCAAGTACATTTTTTTTTGCTTGCTAAAATGGTGCTCCAGGTTGAATTGGAACTTGCTGGCGGTTCTGTTATGACCACCGCCTTTGTTGACTGTGGTTCCTCCATTAATCTGATTGATGCCCAATTAGTGACTCTTAATAAGATACGGACAGTCAGGTTGAAAGATCCTGTCAAAATTGTGGCTGTGGATTCATCCCCTCTTACCCGGGATGGAATTTGTTTTATGTCTGAAGTTTTTTCTATGAAAGTGGGTTCCACTCACGTGGAAAAATTAAGTTGTTTTATTCTGAATAATCTGCCTGCAGGACTGATATTGGGGATGCCCTGGCTGCAACGCCACAATCCTCTCATTGATTGGGCAAAAGGGGAGATCACCCGATGGGGATGTATTGATAATGGTCTGTGTCGTAACTCAGTTCCTTTTGTCAAGCCGATAAAATCTGTATCTGTGTCGTCTATCGGTCTGGAGGGTATTCCAGAGTACCTGAAAGACTTTGAAGACGTATTTTCCGAAAGTGAGGCTGAGGCGCTCCCACCACATAGACCCTATGATTGTGCCATTGATTTATTACCTTGAGCCAAATTACCCAAGGCTCGTTTGTTTAATTTGTCCGGGCCTGAGCGCCAAGCCATGAAAGAGTACATCAAAGAAAGCCTTCGCAAAGGGCATATTCGGCCCTCGGTGTCACCCGTGGCAGCGGGATTTTTCTTTGTAAAGAAAAAAGATGGTGGGTTGCGACCGTGCCTCGACTTTCGGGAACTGAACAAAATTACCGTTAAGAACACGTACCCTCTCCCATTGATTCCCGATCTATGCAACCAACTCACAGGGGCCAAATGGTTTTCTAAGCTCGATCTACGAGGGGCTTATAACCTTATAAGGATCCGGGAGGGGACGAATGGAAAACAGCATTCCTGACAACTGAGGGGCTATTTGAAAACCTGGTTATGCCCTTCGGTCTCACTAATGCCCCTGCTGTTTTTCAGAACTTCATCAATATTGTTTTTTCTGATTTAATTGGACATTATGTAGTCATTTACCTGGATGACATTCTGATATACTCAGAAGACAGTCAGTCACACTTACATCATTTACGTGCGGTTCTTATGAGACTCCGGGAGAACCATTTGTATGCTAAGCTGGAGAAGTGCTCATTTTTTAGGCAAGAACTGTCTTTTCTGGGTGTAATTGTATCCAGGGAGGGATTCCGCATGGATCCAGGGAAGGTTCAGGCCATTACAGATTGGGTGCAGCCTCATGATTTGAAGGGGTTGTAGCGATTTCTGGGCTTCGCTAACTATTATAGGAAGTACATTAAAGGGTTTTCACAGGTAGTGAAACCTTTGACGGACCTCACTCTTAAGGGGGCAGAGGTAAAAAATTGGTCCGTGGCCGCAAAAATTTCCTTCCTTACATTAAAGAAATGCTTTACTTCAGCCCCTGTGTTGGTACAACCCGATTCGTCAAGACCTTTTATCGTAGATGTCGATGCTTCGGAAATGGGGGTGGGGGCAGTGTTGTCCCAGGGCCCCTCTACCCTGACTAACCTTAAACATTGTGCCTTTTTCTCTAAAAAGTTCTCTTCGGCAGGGAGAAACTATGATGTCAGCAACAGGGAATTGTTAGCGGTTAAATTGACCTTCGAAGAATGGAGGCATTTTTTGGAGGTCATCACTGATCATAAAAACCTGGCCTATATCGAGTCTGCTAAGAGATTGACCCCCAGACAGGCTTGGTGGGCACTTTTTTTTTCTCGCTTTCATTTTAGCATCACATTCCGACCAGGGTCTAAAAATGTAAAGGCAGATGCCTTATCCCAAAGTTTTGATTCTGTGTCCCCTCCAGAACCTCCTTCCTCCATTCTTCAACCGGGAGTGGTTATGGCAGAAGTCATAGAGAGAGTTATAGAGAGAGATTCTGGAAGCACACACAAGCACAAGCTCCCAGGAATAAACCCCCAGGTAAATTGTTTGTACCCGAACATCTCCGTCTCACACTCCTGCAAGAATTTCATGATTCTGTGTTAAGTGCACACCCTGGTATTGCAGCTACCCGGGGGGCAGTGGCTAGAGGTTTTTGGTGGCCCTCTGTGGGTACTGATATCAAAAGGTTTGTTAATACTTGTGGGTATGCGCTCGCTCTAAAAGCTCTCAGGTCCAGCCGGCCGGGGAATTGGTGCCTTTGCCAATTTCGGATAAACCAAGGACACACCTGTCCATGGACTTTATCACTAATCTTCCCCCTTCCAAGGGCAACTCAGTGGTATGGGTAGTGGTTGATAGATTTTCTAAGCAAGCTCACTTTGTGCCGTTACCTGCGTTACCATCTGCTGAAAACTTGGCCCGCTTGTTTATACAGCACATAGTTCGATTGCATGGAGTGCCTGTGAACGTGGTGTCGGACAGGGGAGTGCAATTTGTGGCCAGGTTTTGGAGAGCGTTCTGTAAGAAGTTGGGGGTCACATTATCATTTTCCTCTGCCTATCACCCGGAATCCAACGGACAGACTGAACGCACCAACCAGTCGTTGGAACAGATTCTGAGATGCCTGACTTCCTCCAGACAGGAAGATTGGTGTGAGGTTTTACCCATGGCAGAATTTGCGTTCAACTGTCTTATTAATCAGTCTACCGGAAAGTCTCCCTTTCAGGTTAATTATAGGTTTGTGCCGCAGTTTGGGGAATTTTCCCGTATGGATTCTGGTTGCCCTGGTGCCGAGGGGATGGTTCAACAGTTAAAAATCCTTTGGAGGGAGGTGCAGGGGAACATCTCCAAAGCCCAGAAGAAGTACAAGCATTTTGCGGACAGGAGGAGGGGGTTGGGTCCTGCGTTGACAATGGGGGAAAAGGTCTGGTTATCCACCCGTAACATCAAACTTAAGATACCCTCTGTGAAGTTGGGCCCCAAATTTATTGGCCCATACAAGATTGTAGAGGTGATCAACCTGGTGGCCTACAGGCTTCAGTTGCCCACCTCCTTCAAAATATCTAACGCCTTCCACAGGTCCCTATTAAAACCTGTGGGGACAGTTAGAGAAGATACCTCATCTGTGGTTCCACCAGTATTGGTGGAGGGTCAACTGGAGTACTAGGTAGGGTGCATCATTGATTCGTGGTGGGCGCGCCGGAGACTTCAATACCTTGTTCATTGGAAGGGATACTCCATTGGGGATCGGTCATGGGTTCCGGCCAGTTCAGTACACGGCGATCGACTGGTGCGGGCTTTTCATGCCAGATACCCTGAGAGGCCTGGGGGTCCAGTGTCCCCCCAATAAGGGGGGGTACTGTCATTGTTTAGGACATGGTTAATGTCCTGTCCACTCAGAATTAACTTTTGCTGGCCTCCCTTTGAATCTGGGAGGGGTATTTATACCCACTTCATAGGAAGTTTCTCTGTCAGCTATACTGTTGTTTTGACTGTGTGTCTGACCTCCCTGGTTTGCGTGTATACTTCTCTGCTTGTTTGATTCCCGTGTATGACCTGGTCTGTCCGCTTACTCTGCTCTCTGCCTCACGTTTTTGTACTATTGTCTTTTCTGGTTCTGACCTTCTGGCTTGGCTATTGATACTCCCCTACAGTTTTGTCCCTATTGTATCGTCTATTGCCCGTTCTGGTTTACTGATCTATTGCTACGTCCTGACTATCCGTTCTGTCTAATCCTTTGGTACTGTCATGCTAACTCGTGCTCTGATCTCGGCTTGACCTGGTTTTCGTCCCTGTCTATGCCCCTCGGTAACTTTATTCCGTCGTTACCCTGCTAGGAGTTTTCCTTCAGCTCCTAGATCTCTGGTGCTTAGGCCATGCCACCCAGCAGTCACATGGTTCAGGTCCTGTTAGTCTGAAGTACTTCATTCACCGCTGCTGGCTCGCTCCACAGGTATCTTTGAGCACAGTTTGTTTGACTCAGGACACGTGCACTGGCTCAGTGAGCAAGTGCAGTGCGGTGCTCCCAGGGCCGGCTCCAGGTTTTTATGGGCCCCGGGCGAAAGAGCCTCAGTGGGCCCCTTTAACACAGACCACAATTCATGATGCTCAGATACAGCAGAGAAATATGGGTACAGTACAATGCCAAACACTTCACTTCTTCCATTACATGACTGATGCCTATTGTAAATTGTACAATAGCTCAAAAACCGCCAAATCCTCACAGCGCACAGAACAGACTGGACAGTACAGTCCTCCATACAATATTATGGGCACCACAGTCTCCCCCTCATCACCCATATAATACCCCATGCAGGATGTCACCCCCCCATATAATGCTCCATACAGAATACTGGACCCAATATAATGCTCCATACAGGATACTGGTCCCCATATAATGCTCCATACAGGATACTGGTCCCCATATAATGCTCCATACAAAATATGGAGCTCTCCTCTGCGCTGTACTGCGTTCTGCACTGTTACGGCTCAGGAAAGGGCGCTGTGGAAAGACTCCCCATTATCATCATGATTTCCTCCTCATCATCATCATTGCCTCCTTATCATCATCATTGTCTCCCCATCATCATCATGGCCTCCCCATTATCATCAATGCCTGCCCATCATCATCATCTCCTCCCCATCATCATCAATGCCTGCCCATCATCATCATCTCCTCCCCATCATCAATGCCTGCCCATTATCATCATGGCCTCTCCATCATCATCATGGCCTCCCCATTATCATCAATGCCTGCCCATCATCATCTTCTCCCCATCATCAATGCCTGCCCATTATCATCAATGCCTGCCCAATATCATCATCTTCTCCCCATCATCATCAATGCCTCCCCATTATCAGCAATGCCTGCCCATCATCACACACAGACAGCACACAAGCACTCTCTCACATACATACATACACACACACACACACACACACACACACAAAGCACCGCACTACATACACACAGACACACACACACAGAGACACACACACATCTCACCCGTCCAGCGTCCGCGCTCTCTGCTACAGCCGGCCGCTGAATGATGATGTCATTCAGCGGCGCTGCTGTGAGAGGAAGCGCCGGCGCCCCCTGGAGCCCGGAGCTGCGGCTGCGGAGGCACGGGAGAGGTAAGTATTGTGCCAGCTGATGCCGGGGCCCTGAGCAAGCGGGGGGGGGCCCAGTGGCGGCGCTGACACCGCTCTCCTCCGCTAACGGGCGCGGGGGTGCCAGACGGCGAGTGGGCCCCCCCGCCTGCTCAGGGCCCCGGCACTTGCCCGGGTGTGCCGGGTGCTGACGCCGGCCCTGGGTGCTCCTGACAATAGCACTGTGTACTTACAAGTGCTCATTTTACCTTTCTACCTGGCTAATTCTTCTCTTTTCATTAGGTCTATGACATCATTTGATTATAAACTGACGAGCTGAATCCTTCTAAGCTCTATGTAGAAACAGGAGATCAATTTTCCCTGCATTAGTCTCGAGTCACTGCAAAAGTATATGGCAGGAGGAGGAGTGACAGCTGGGTCAGGAGTTGAAAAAGGGGATGATAAACGCAGGAACAAGAGATTTCCGGCTTCTACTTAGAGCAGGGAAAAGAAAAGAATTAGCTGGCTAGAAATGCAAAATGAGCAGTTGTAAGTACACAGTGCTATATAATATTATGACTGCAATATATAAAGAAGATACAGACTTTGATGGGAGGAGGAGTGCTTCTTTAAGAAGATATCATATGGGCTCAGATATCCAGAAAAGTCAGGTCAACCAAACCTCATGAAGTATGTAGAATAAGAAACTTTCTTATAAGTCTCAGAACACACTGGGTATTGAGGCTCATAGATGTGTTTGTCACACATGAGAGTCAGGGAGTAACTGTAATAAGTGCAGGGGTTGCAATTTCATCCAGGCCCTGAAGTCTATGGGACCCAAAAAGGCCCTTGGCCCATAGAAAAAGACCATTACTGTTTGAGACCTGTGCTAATTTGGTGTCCCCTTGAGAGGTTTTATATTGAGTCCCACAAGCTTCAAGTTACGCCACTGATGAGAGATAGTCAAACTCTGTATAATAATCAGTGATAATAAACTTTGTAATACACTTTATTTTTTCAGAAAAATCTGCTTTTTTCGGTGCTTATGAGCCACATCTTCTACATCTTCTCCCATTCACCTCTCAAACTGACCATTTACTCAAAAATATTGGTAAAATCTATTTTGGCCAAAATATGATGGACCACCAACTTATTGAATGTTGGAATATGTTTGGTGCAACAACTCCATTCCTGTCTATGAGTGTTTAGCTGCTAGATTTCTATGCTGTTTGTAAAGTTAAAAAAAAAGAAAAACTCCCAGTGTCTCATACAGGGAGAGCATGTGACTGTATTTCCTGTCTTCCTGTGTCTGTGTATGAGAGAAGCAGCCTGCTGTAGATGCTGCACAGATAGAGACACACAAATGATTTATTCCTGATCTATTAATCTTATCATATATTGTTCCTGAATAAACAAGTTCACACGCTAGGAGAGTATCCTGAATAATCCGCTGTCAACACTGAATGATCAGATTACCTCCACCTAGTGAAGTGAAGAAGAGAGGGAAATGGAGAGCAGAGGGAGAGGTAGAGACATAAACAGACCCATGCGGCTCCTTTCTATTAGTTGTTTTATCTCAGCCAGGGTTTGATTCACAGCTACGCTGCTCAGTACTTTTGTATATTGTCTTTCATGTTTCTGCTATTTCTTCTAAACTTAAGCTACAATGAAACAGGAAAGAAGGCATCCCTCACATCTGTATTTATGTGTGTGGGAGACATCGTAGCAACTAGTCTTTACCCACTAGCTTAGAGACAACTAAAAATTAGAGACAGAGAGCCTGCAAAGGGGGTATCCTAGTAAAAAATGTAGAATACAAGTGAAATAATGGTCAGAGCATTGTTATCACTCATGTACACACTACATTAATTTCTGAAAAAGTGACCTGAAATCGCAGGAATACATTAATTAGGACATAACATCTTGTTGTGATAAAAGCTGTACTGTTTTAGTCAAAATTCAACACAATTGTTTTTCTCAGTTGATTAATGAAGAAAGCAGAGGAGGTAATTCTTGGGGTTTGGTTCTGTCAAATAGACTAGATGCAGGTTAGGGAGAACTTGGGCAGCAGCAACCATTGAATTGTAAGTTTCAAACATAATAATCATTACAAAAAATGTTATAAAGGGAAAAGTAAAATTCAGATGACTTAATCAAGAGTTTAGTCTTGTAGATTGGGTTCATGTCCTGGTAAATGGGGATCATGACGTTACATGGAGTGTATATAGATGATGTATATTACAAGAATCTTTACCAGAAGTTTATACCCTCTGGTAACAAAATGGCCAGGAATAAAAATACATCATTGTGGCTGAATAGCGAATACTGAGTATAATGGGACAAAAAAAGCATTGAAGCTGTAGGTTCAGAAAAGCATTCAAGGTTTTTAAAGAAATGTAAAAGTTGTCAACCGAAAAAGGAATCACCGATAAAACAAATTTGAATTTCTTTAAAAAATATCTGATTTCCATAAGAAAAAAAATCTGATCGACCCTCTGAAATACGACCTTAGGGATATAATAGATGGCTGATATAATAATGGATTGTCCTCATTTTTTTTTTATTACAATTGCGATGAAACAATACATTCCAACTTTTCTTGGCAAACTTCCTAATAATGGAAGCCAAGTAAGATTTTCTTTAATTCAGATGTGGCAAGTAGGGACATTTTTACTATATTGATTATTATAAAAAATACGGCCAACGTTGGGAGAAATTACCCAATTTTCAGCTTTTTAAAGCTTTCACATTTGACTTTACTGTACTAGGGTTATTAGAGGCAAACCTTTCAGGAAAGTTGCATGATTCTATAGAAATGTAAAACTGATGAGAACCTGTCATGTAGAAAACCAATATTAACCTGCAGTTATGGGGTTAATTTGCACATAAATAATGTTGTGAAGCTGCCCGGTGTCCACACAGAGATCCCGGCTGTTTGCAAAAAATTGAGTTTATATTCCTCCTGGGAGTCATAGGGGTGGTGCCGGCAAAGCTTTGGTCAACGCTCAGTGCATAGTGAGTGGCAGCTATAATGATGTCACACTGATTGACAGCCGACTCTACTGCTGAGCCGGCTATCAGCCAGTGCCGGGTGTGGTAACAGCCGCAGCTCACTGTGCACTGACCAGTGACTAAAGCCGAGCCAGCACCACCACTATGACTGAAGCCTGAGGCTGCCTGGAGGAACAAAGTTCATTTCTTCCCAGCATTCGGGTTCTCTGTGTGGGCACCGGGCAGTTTCAGAACACTATTAACATGCAAATTAACCCCACATCTGCAGGTTAATGGCATTTTTTTACATGACCGGTTCCCTTTAATGTCCTTGGTTTTTCAAAGTTACATTTTAGCAGGGATGGTTTTGGGATGGCAGCGTCTTGTATCCATGACTGCAGCTGCGCCTCTGATGATGCACGCTCATGTGATCATTACCAGATTAATCTGATTGGCTACTTGTTGGAGTACATGCCTTCTGATTGGTGGAATGATTAGCGAGGCACTCGAGAGGTGGACAGTTGATAAATGCTCAGCATCCATTCCACCATGTGTGGTTCATATCGTAGCCACCAGAGTGATCATCACGGACTCTGGTGCCAATCATATTTACACTAATGCAGTCTCCAGATGTGCCCACCTATTACAGTGTGGGCGAAACGCATACAGCCACAGCTTAGGCAGGGGATACAGTATGGGGATAGTGTTCAGTTAATGCCAGAAAGTAGGATGAGAAACTGATCATACAATGCTCCCGGACGTATAATTTTAAGCTCATAGGCTTTATTCTATCTACAGTACTGTTGAGTTTTCTTAAAGTGAACCGGTCACCCTAAACTAATAACATGTATATAAAGATGCTTAAATGTTGAGTAAATCCATACCTTTATTGTAAAAATCCATTTTGCTGTTTTAGAAAAATCATAGTTGAAATTGCTTGACTCCTGACTTAGACTGACAGGCCACTGAAACATGAGCGACCGAGAGCCTGGAGGCAGCAGTGGGAGGGGACTAGGTAAGACAAGGAGGAGGACTGTAGATGTAGGCCCCGCCCACTGCACTTTCTACTCATTACCAAACAATTTCAATGATGGATTTCTCTAAAACTGCTAAACGGATTTCTACATGGAAGGTAAGGATTTAATCAGCATTAAAGCGCCTTTATTTCCATGCCATTAGTTTAGGGTACAAAATCCTGATGACAAGTTCCTTTTAAGTCTTAGGGATCTTTGACCTCCCTAAGGGCGTATTCACAGGTGTAGGTTTTTGTACAACAGATTTATATGCCAAAAATCCTTTGCATATTACAGTACTAACAACTTGGATCGGTTTTAATGAGTATAATCCACACAATGCAAGGAAAAAAATTACAGCAGAAATTGACGTATGGTGAGGAGATGAAGTTCGTCGCATGTCAATTTCTGCTGCGGATTTTCTTGTGACAATGCAATGTCAATGTGCAGCATTTCCACAACTGTATCAAAATCTTCATACTTTATTGAAGAATTTGGCCCAGTAGATTAGGCCTGCGTGGATATATATTCAGGCTGCAATTGCGCCAGATACGCTCCTGCTTGACCCTCTCAATGAGCAAGGTCCAGCGAGTAGAGAATTTCATGCACTAAAGACAGAAAATCACAATTGGGACTCATGTCATTTCATTTCTTTAAAACACATTTTGTACATTTGTGCAACAATGTTTTCCAGTATATTACTTTTCCTTTATGACTGAGGAAATTATGTCATTTGACCCTATTTAATATAGTACTCCTACACACATGCATTAACATAGTCTTCTGTAATAACTCGTAAAACATTAAAAAAATGTACACTATAATGGAATTCATGGGGGCAAGACTAAGTTTCTGAATGCCATTCCAGATTCCACTATTCAGAATAGAAACTCAATAGTGAGATATTCTTAAGTTTTAACTATATCTGTCACCGTATTATGCTGTTAGAATCTATTTCGTTTTGACCATCCGCCATCTGGTTGTGGTTTTCTGGCTGCTGGTCTTTTTCCCCTAGTGCCAGGTTTGTCTATGGTCAGGTGATTGTATCACCCTTTATTATCCAGCACCTGCCTCCCAGGCCTTGCTGGACAACAGTGTTAATCCGCTAGAGTTCTGGCATGGTGCTTTGATAGCTTTCTATGTTTGATATTGTGCAGTTCTGGGATCTCTAGTTCTGCCTGCTTTGTTTTTTGTTTTTCCTTTAGTTTCTGCAGCTTTCTCTATTTTCCTACTAAGAGGTTACCTGTTTTTCTCTTTCCATTCCCTAGATCATTCAGGGATACCCTTCCCCCTACCTTCAGGTCTTCGTTTGAGTTTAGCCTAGGAAACGTTGGTGGGTCTATTCACAAGGAATAGGTCGCCCACTCCATCGTAGGGCTTCAGCCTAGTTTTAGTACAGGGTCAGCTTCTCCCCCTTCTGCCCTAGTCTTGAGTTGCAGATCCGTAACAGTTTGTCCAGCCTCACATAAAAAAAAATCCTCTCCCAGATTCCTTCAATATGAACAGCGTCCAAGAACTTGCTCAATGCTTGCAAGGGTTAACTTTGGAAGTAGCCAGCCTGCAACAGCACGTAAGTAATTAGCCTGGAGCACGCTCTGAAGAACCAAAGGTAGGATTACCTGAGTTTTTTCTGGTAAACGGCAGGAATTTTTTACATTTAAAAATGCATGTTTACTATATTTTCGTGTTATGAATTGGTAGCTGAGGAGGACAGGAGCAAAAAACAGCCAAGGCAGCAGAACACCAGAGAGGATGGGAACTAATGGGTTGCAGATCCCTAAACTAACCGCACAACTAGAAGTAGCCGTGGGACGCACAACCAAACCAAGTCATCCACTTTAAACCGAGGACCATCAGTCCAATGCCGGCTGGCAAACCGCTGGGCCCTCTCCTGAGAGAGAGACAATTTATCCACTACTTGATCCCAAATCTGCTGCATTCTCTCCACCATAGAGTCAACACCCGGACAGACAGAAGTCTCCACCTGCCTCGAAGAAAACCAAGGATGAAACCCGAAATTGCAGAAAAAAGGAGACATCAAGGTGGCAGAACTAGCCTTATTATTCAGAGCAAATTCAGCCAAAGGCAAAAAAGAGACCCAGTCATCCTGATCAGCAGACACAAAACATCTCAAATAAGTCTCCAAGGTCTGGTTTGTTCTCTCCGTCTGCCCATTGGTCTGATGGTGAAACGCAGAGGAGAAAGACAGCTGGACTCCCAGTTTAGAACAAAATGTCCTCCAAAATCTGGAAACAAATTGGACTCCTCTGTCAGACACAATGTTCTCTGGAATGCCGTGCAACCGAACCACCTGCTGAAAAAACAAGGGCACCAACTCGGAAGAGGATGGCAACTTTGGCAATGGCACAAGATGGATCATCTTGGAAAACCTATCACACATCATCCAGGTAACGGTCATTCTCTGAGAGACAGGGAGGTCGGAAATAAAATCCATAGAGATATGGGTCCATGGCCTCTTCGGCACAGGCAATGGCATTAACAATCCACTAGAGCGAGAGCAAGGTTTGGACCGAGAACAAGTCCCACAGGACTGCACAAAGTTCCTGACGTCACGAGATAAAGTAGGCCAACAAAAGGACTGTCTCACCAAATCTCTAGTACCAAAAATACCGGGATGACCAGCCAACGCAGAGCAATGGACTTCAGACATAACTTTTTCTCTCCATTGGTCTGGGACATACAATTTTCCCGCAACGCAACGTTCAGGTTTATCCCCCTGAAATTGTTCCAGGGCCAGTCTCAAATCGGCTGAGATTGCGGAAAGAACGACACCCTCCTTCAGAATGGCTGTAGGCTCAGTCACATCAATAGAATCCGCAAGGAAACTCCTAGAGAGGGCATCCGCCTTAACATTCTTAATACCGGGAGGAAGGAGACCACAAAGTTAAAACGCGTGAAAAACAAGGCCCACCTGGCCTGTCTGGGATTCAATCGCTTGGCTGATTCGAGATAGATCAAGTTTTTGTGGTCAGTGAGGGCCACAACTTGATGTTTGGCTCCCTCCAACCAATGGCTCCACTCTTCGAATGCCCACTTAATAGCCAATAATTCCCGATTCCCCACATCATAATTACGTTCAGCTGGGGAAAACTTTCAGGAGAAGAAGGCACAAGGGTTAATCTTATAGGTCACAGGATCCCTTTGGGACAAAATGGCTCCTGCACCAATCTCAGAAGCATCTATCTCCACCTGAAATGGTAGAGAAACATCAGGTTGCCGTAGAACAGGAGCAGAAGTGAATCTCCACTTGAGCTCCTGAAATGCAGAAACTGCCTCAGACCAATTCACCACATCAGAACCCTTTTTGGTCAAATCAGTCAGTGGTTTCACAATACCAGAGAAATTACTTATAAATTTACGGAAGAAATTAGCAAAACCCAAAAATCTCTGAAGAGCCTTCAAAGAAGTGGGCCAAACCCAATCACAAATGGCCTAAACCTTGACCGGGTCCATTTCAATAGCAGACGGAGAGAAAATGAATTCCAAAAATGAAACCTTCTGTACGCCAAAGAGACATTTCGATCCCTTAACATACAAAGCATTCTCTCTCAAAATCCGGAATACCACCCAAACATGTTCCACATGAGAATCCCAGTCATTGGAAAATATCAAAATATCGTCCAAATAAACGATCAGAAACTTATCCACCAAATCCTGGAAAATATTGTTCATGAAAGACTGGAAGACGGAAGGGGCATTAGTGAGCCCAAAAGGTATCACTAGGTACTCAAAATGCCCCTCAGGGGTATTAAACGCCGTCTTCCATTCATCTCCGTGCTTGATACGAATAAGATTATACGCCCCCCTAAGGTCAAGCTTGGTAAAACAACTAGCACCTTTCAGTCTGGAAAGTAAATTAGAAATCAGGGGTAACGGATACTGATATTTAACAGTGATCTTATTAAGGAGACGATAGGCAATACATGGCCTCAATGAACCATCCTTTTTGACCACAAAGAAAAAGCCGGCGCCCAAGGATGAAGAGGATGGTCTGATATGACCCTTCTCCAAAGATTCTTTGATATAAGATCGCATAGCATCATGCTCGGGTACCGATAAATTGAAGAGCCGACCCTTGGGAAATTTACAACCAGGTACCAACTCAATCGCGCAATCATAACTCCTATGAGGAGGTAAGGACGCAGACTTACTCTCACTAAAACACATCAGAAAAATCAGCCAAATAGGGACATCTTGAGACTGGGGAGAGGTAGAAAAAACAGGAGTGTCACTATGAACACATTGACAACCCCAACTGACCACAGATACAGACTTCCAATCCAATACAGGATTATGAGTCTGTAACCAAGGAAAACCCAGTACAATAATGTCATGTAAATTATGTAACACCAAAAATTTGCAATTCTTTTGGTGGTCCGGGTCAACCCTCATTATCACCTGGGTCGAAAACTGGGGTTTATTCTCCGCCAAAGGGGTAGAATCAATACCCAGCAAAGGAATAGACCTCCACAGGGGTACCATGGGAAAACCACAACGTTTGGCAAAATCAAAATCCATCAGGTTTAGAGCTGCTCCTGAATCAACAAAAGCCTGAGCCGAAAATGTGGACAGGGAGCAAATCAAGGTAACAGTCAAAAGAAATTTAGTCTGAACATTACCCAAAACAACTGAGCGCGCAAAACGTCTTCCCCGCTTAGGGCAGATGGAAATAGTATGAGAAGCATCTCCACAATAGAAGCACAACTTATTACGCTTTTGAAACTCTCGACACTGAGCCCCAGAAACCACTCCATCACACTGCAGGGGCTCAGGGGCTGGCTCGCAAGGCATCACCACCTCTCGCATATTTCTACGCTCACGTAAACGTCTGTCAATTTGAATAGCTAATGACATAGAGTCATTGAGACCAGAGGGAACAGGAAATCCCACCATAACGTCCTTTACAGTCTCTGCCAGACCCTTCCGAAAAAGAGCTGCCAGTGCATCGTCATTCCATTTAGTAAGGACTGCCCACTTTCGGAATTCCTGACAATATAGCTCTGCAGCTTCCTGACCCTGATTCAATGCCAACAAGGTTTTCTCAGCTTGATCAGTGACATTAGGTTCATCATACAACAACCCCAGAGCCTGAAAAAACACATCAACATCAGTCAAAACAGGATCCCCTGGTGTAAGGGAAAAAGCCCAATCCTGAGGGTCGCCACGCAACAGGGAGATGACAATTTGAGCCTGCTGTGCTGCGTTCCCCAAGGACTTAGGTTTCAGGGCAAAAAACAACTTACAGTTATTTTTAAAATTCAAAAATTTATACCGATCCCCAAAAAATAAATCCGGAGTAGGGATCTTAGGTTCTACAGCAGACGACTGAGTGAGATAGACAGAAATACTCCGAACTTCAGCAGCAAGCTGCTCCACACGATCAGACAAATGCTTGATTTCCATTGCAGAAAAATTCCTCCTACAGCCCCCAGAGATAAAGAGGAAAAAATATTTCTTCCTTCTTCTGAGTACCATAGAATTTACAGTATGGCCGGTGATTCTGTTATGATTTGGTAGCTGAGGAGGACAGGAGCAAAAAACAGCCAAGGCAGCAGAACACCCAAAGAGGTTGGGAACTAATGGGTTGCAGATCCCTAAACTAACCGCACAACTAGAAGCAGCCGTGGGACGTACCTATGGTGACCTAGATGCCTCGGCACAACCAGAGAGCTGGCTACACCTAAAGATAGAAACAGGAAAGCTAACTGCCCCGGAGTAGAGCCCCAAAGGAATAGGTAGCCCCAAACATATAATGTGGTTAGACAAGACAAAATACAAATGCAGGCAGAAAATAGTGAGCAAACGCTGGGGCCAAACACTGCCTAGATAGTATTGTGTCCTGTCCTGTCCTATCTGCAACCTCGTAAAACCCTAGAAAAACTTCCAACGCTTCTGATTTAAAAAATGCTGAGATCACACGATCTCGCCACCTGCTAAATCCGATCTCTGGTGTGAACAAGTGGCTAACCCGCAGCCACTCAAATAGCAGGGACAGAGCAATTGAACAATAAACAGTGGTTACTGGAAAACAGAGAGTAGCACAGGCCCCTGGAGTGGAACCCGGCTAGCCTCCCACAAAAGTGCAGACAAAAAATGGAAATAGCAAACACGATAGAAACAAGCAGCAAATAACTTATCTGAAAGTAGCAGACGAAGGCAAGACACCAGCTGACTTCCAAATGAACCAGGAAACAACAATTGATCACCGGCGAGGATCATGGGAAGGCAGCTCACTTATATCAGCCCAGTCCGTCTCTCCTGATTGTCAGTCCTCGCTTCCAGGTGTGGAAGCCTTGTCATTCAATACAGCTTCAATACCGTCAGCAACCACCAGAGGAAGCCTCCGCTCAGAAGTCATCTCCAGAATGTTCACAACAGCACCCCCATAGTCAGACTCTACATAGTATAATGCACCCCCATATGCAGACTCTATATTGTATAATGCACCCCCCATAGGCAGACTCTACACTGTGTTCCAAATTATTATGCAAATAATATTTTCTCAGATTTTCCCAAATTACCTGTATGAATTGCAGTCATTGTAATTTTCCAGTCAAATAACTATTAGAGTACAATTGAAAGGTTTTTGTAGAAACTGCCTATGATAACAGTATATTTTTTAAAAAATAAAACACTCAAACTGCACTCACAATGCATGTTCCAAATTATTACGCACAGCAGAGTTTTCAACCTTTTCATTTTAATAAAGAACAAAAAAATGGTCATTTTTGAAATTATAAGCTTTAGCAGTTCTTACAAACTGAAATCAAACAGTTTTCAACTCAAAACTTTTTTCTAGGTGATGTGACATTTGCACATAGGACCCCTTGTTGGAAAGGAGCTTCTGAACTCTCTCCTCCATTGAATTTGTCAGGTTTTGGATGGTTTCTGCTTCAATTGTTTTGCATGAGGACAGAATACCCTCCCAGATCTGTTGCTTAGATGTGAACTGCCTCCCGCCATCATAGACACTCCTTTTGATGATGCTCCAGAGGTTCTCAATGGGGTTGAGGTCAGGGGAGCATGGGGGCCACATCATAAGTTTGTCCCCTTTTATGCCCATAGCAGCCAGAGATGCAGATGTGTTATGTGCAGCATGAGACGGTGCATTATCATGCATGAAAATGATCTTGCTGCGGAATGCACGGTTCTTCTTCTTGAACCATGGCAGGAAGTGCTGTTTGAGAACCTCAACATACACTATGGAGTTCATCTTTACCCCTTCAGGGATCCTAAAGGGGCCGACAATCTCTCTCCCCATGATTCCAGCCCAAAACATTACTCCACCTCCTCCTTGTTGGTGCCGTAGCCGTGTTTGCATGGGGTGTCCATCAACCAGCCATCCTCCACTCCATCCATTAGGACCATCGAGAGTTGCACGGCACTCTTCGGTGAACAAAACAGTTTTGAAGTCAGTCTTCATGTATTGCTTGGCCCACTGGAGCCGTTTCTGCTTGTGCGCAGTGGATAGAGGAGGTCGACAGGATGGTTTACGCACAGCTGCAAACCTCTGAAGGACCCTGCATCTTGTTGTTCGGGGGACGTTGGAGGCACCAGCAGCTTCAAAAACTTGTCTGCTGCTATGACAAGGCTTTTTTGCCGCTGCTCTTTTAACCTGACGTAATTGCCTGTAGGAAAGAGTCCTCAATTTTCCCTTATCAGCACGCACACGTGTGTACTGTGAATCAGCTGACATACTTCTTGATTGTGCGATGATCACGATGAATTGTCTTGGCAATGTTGATTGTAGTCATGCCTTGACCTAAACACTCCACAATTTGTTGCTTTTCAGCAGCCGACACATCCTTTTTCTTTCCCATTTTGGCAGAAAATGTAGGCTGCTTAATAATGTGGGACAGCCTTCTTAAGTAGTCTTGCCTTTCATTGGACACACCTGCCAAACTAATTAGCACAGGTGTCTGCAATTACAGTGATATAAAGAGCCCTGACACACATCACCATCAATGAGTTTAACTGACAAACAAAAAATTCTTACCTTATCACTCCGAGTCCTAAACAATTTTTGCATAATAATTTGGAACACAGTGTATATTGTATAATGCACCCCCATGAGCAGACTGTATACTATAATTCATCCCCTACAGGCAGACTCTATATTATATAATGCACCCTCATAGGCTGACTCTATAGTATAATGCACCCCCCCATATGCAGACTGTATAGTATAATGCATCCCCCATAGGCAGAATATATAGTATAATGCATCTCCATAAGCAGACTCTATATAGTATAATGCACTGTATCAGCATCTAGCTGAAGCCGATAAAGTTTAACGTGCGATGACGGTCATGGGGCACACTGCTGACACGAGGCTCCCCTCTCCTGCTTAGGGACCCCATAGCTAGCTGTCATAGTCTCCCTGTTCTGCTACAAAGTGTAACTATATGGGCGTGTTGTGTTGTGCACGACAATACAGTTACAGTAGCGTAGCTCCGGGTGGGCCCCCTCAGAGCACGGGGCTCGGGGAAACTGCCCCCACCTGCCCCCCTGGCGGGAAACAGTGTCAACAGTTTAGAAAAGAGGAAACAAAACATTTTTTGAAAAAAAATTAAAAAAAACAAAAGTTCAAATCACCAACCTTTTTGCTATATTACAAATAAAGTTAACAAAAAATACATGTGTGGTATCACCACATTCAGAAAAGTCCGATCTATCAAAATATAATCAATCCAATTATTAAACATTGTAAATGAAAAAAAAATTAAGAACTCCAAAATTATGGGGTTTTTTGGTCTCTGCAATACCATAAAAAATGCTGTTCTAAGAGATCAAAATGTCACATCGCTGCGAAAATAGTAGTAATAAAAACATCATCTCGCCCTGAAAAATAAGTCACACAGCTCCATTGACTGAAAACGTTAAGGGTATCGGAAAGTGGCGAAATAATGTAAAAAATATGTTTTGAAAGCTTCGGATTTTCTTTTTCACCACTTAAAATAATTTAAAAAAATGGACATTTAGTATCGCCGTAATCATACTAATGAGCTGAATCCTATTGCAAGATAATTTTTGTAATAAATGTACACCGTGAAAACACAATGACAGTTTTTTCACAATTTCTCCCAATTTGGAAATGTTTTCAATTTTCCAGTAAAATGAACTGTGTCATTAAGAAGTACAACTTGTCCTGCCAAGATCAAGCTCTCATACGGCCGTATTGACGGAAAAATAAGAGTTATGGGTCTGAGAAGAAGGGGAGGAAAAAACAAAAATGTAAACTGGCCGCGTCGTGAAGACTCAGGCTATGTGCACACGTATTCAGAATTGCCGCGGAAATTTCCACGGCAATCCCGCACCTCCCTGCCGCGGGAAATACGCATTTTATAGGTATGCGTATTCCCGCCAGAAACTAGCGTTTTGCAAGTATAATTAAATTGCAGAATGCTAGTGTTTTCCAGTGATCTGTAGCATCGCTTGGAAAACTGATTGACAGGTTGGTCACATAGTGTTTGACAAGAGTGA
The DNA here is from genome assembly GCA_033576555.1 of Oophaga sylvatica. Lineage (NCBI taxonomy): Eukaryota > Metazoa > Chordata > Amphibia > Anura > Dendrobatidae > Oophaga > Oophaga sylvatica. The sequence continues at coordinate 168,790,103 of JARQOD010000008.1, read as the reverse complement.
CCAACTTTTTACTATTGATGCTGCCTATGCCTCATCAATAGTAAAAAGATCTAATGTTAAAAATAATAAAAAAAATAAAAAATCGTCATATTCTCACCTTCCAGCGGCCCCGCAGCTTTCCCGCCTCTCAGAAATGCTCCCGGCAACTCCCGTTCCCAGTGATGCCTGGCGACAATGACCCCAGATGACGTAGCATCACATGAGACCGCTTCGTCATCTGGGGTGATTCTCACAAGGCATCACTGGGAACGGGAGTTGCCGGGAGCATTTCTGAGAGGCGGGAAAGCTGCGGGGCCGCCGGAAGGTGAGAATATGACGATTTTTTATTTTAATTATTGTTTTAACAGGGATATGGTACCCAGGGCAGAGTCTCCTCTCCTCCGGACCCTGGGTACCATCCGCACATGAACCGGTCACTTTGCGCATGATGGGCACAGCCACATGCAGAAAGTAAGCAGTTCAATGCATTCCTATGGCGGCGGAATCACCGCGATTCACAAAAAGAATGAATATGCTGCGTTTTTTTTCCGCGATGCGTTTTTTTAGCGGAAAAAAAGCGCAGCGTGTGCACTAAAATTGTGGAATGCATACTAATAATAGGATGCTTAATGCATGCGTTTTTTCAGCGGAAAACCACCATAAAAACGCTAAAAAAACGTGAAAAATCCTGAGCGTGTGCACATAGCCTAAGAGTTGCCTAGTTTAGAAAATTTAGTTCAGAAATGCTGGTACTCTGCAGAACAAAATACAATTGCATTTTTCAATGCGTGTTTTCAGGTTTCCTATAGAAGCTTTTTGGGAAAAAAGAAATCACAAAACCACTGAGTTCTTTTTTAACACTTTGCTGTAACTGTTGCATGCAGTGGAAAAAAGCACATTTCCACTACAGGAGAACATGGCCTAGAGGAGCTGTACCATCTTGTATTAAACAGCGATTAGATGGACTCATTTAAACATCTGCCTTTTTCTAGTACGTGAAAAAAATTGAATGGTTTTCCATCGGTGCGCTGAATCAGATTTTGATCCATTTTTGCTGGAGAAAAAAAAATTGGATCCATTAAAATGGTGCCGGCGAAGCCAGCGAGGTACTGTAGCATCTATTGCCGATAAATGATATGCACAGGCGCAGCCGCCACTGGGATGGAGCCAATGTTTTTTTCTCTATAGGGATTATGCTCAATGTTGTCATCAGTTGTGGATGTGGACAGGTATCTGGGACCTTCGTCACCGCAGGCACTTGTGTGACATTCCTTGAACCGCTCTATCCATTCATCTGTCAGCATCAGACGCACCCTCAGACTATAGAAAAAAAATATCACTGCACTTTGTATCTCTTTTCTACAAATAAAACGTGAGGCATCTATTGTTCCTCATACCGCAGTCACAAATGATCTGACGTTACCTCGCATGATAGGTTTTAGTAAGGAAGGTCAACCAACAAAGGCTTTCATATAACTGGAGAGCAGAACTTTTTTGGCTTGCCCTCATATACACCCAATTTTAAGACTTTTTTAAAGGTCCAAGTGTTCTTTTATTATGCCCTGGTGCGTGACACCATACAGTTCAGAAAGGGTGTAATCACATTGTTTTTATAGCGGATATGTCATTAGATTTCACAATACAATCTGCATACATTAATAAATAGATCTCTTTGTGCTGATGAGACTGATGTGTTTACTTTGAAAATCTTTCAGTCCGGCTGTATAACTCGGATATGAAGATGAGTACGTTATGAATCCGGCTATAGATGAATGCAAGTGAATTCAGTATCCACTCACCCAGCCAACCAGCTACAGCTTGTACTGAGCAGTGTGAGATTTCAGCAGGAAGGAGGGACTGTTAGGAGCAGGCAATCAGGCTACGTGGGTGCAGAGCTGGAAGGAGGAAAGACAGTCGGGTGCTGTCAGTCTATGTGAGCAGAGAAGAAGTAACATTTTCTTAAAGGAATATACTGCCATTTTCACATCGAATTTCAAAATGAATCCATCATTCTTATGAGGTCTTTGAACTTTGTTTTGTGAAATCTGGTACTTTCAAAATCAGTACATTTAGTTTTGAAAGCAGGCTTGATGTGTAAAATTACTGATACCTGCGGCATCTGCCAACATTAATTTCATGTTTATGGGCCATTTTGAAGTGTCAAGAGGTTACAGAGTTTGTTAAAAAATAATTTTCATAATTTTGGCATGCCCCGTCGAAAAGGTAACCTGTTACCGGATTCAGACTGCCCAAACAAGGCGCACCATGATACTGACTGCCTCCATAATTAAAGCCCAGTATTTCACTTGGCATTGCTGTAGCATTTTTAAAGAAAAATACTTTAAAATGGTGGCCAGAGACAATGCAACTAGAATAACTAGTCAAAGAGGCTGGTCTTGTTGGCTTCTCCCTGCCCCGTTCCCCTTAATAGGTCTCTCCCGTCATAAATGTATAGCGGGACCTGTCCATCAAGGTAAATGGGTGGGGAGAAGTTGCTTTGGATCAGCCCCTCGGGCTAGTTGTCCCTAGTAGCCCCGGCCGCTGTTTCACAGTATGTTGGGACTTGAGTACTGTGATTGTGGCAACCCAGAGTCCGGTTGCCGCGGTGACATTGCCTAAGGGGTGATGTCATGCCTGGAGGCAGGGGGCCCCTATGTCAGGTAAAACAGTGTACACGTCAATTCCTGCTCCAGCCCAGAAAGGGGAGACTCCATATAAATTCTGCCCAGCAGGTGGGGTTAGTGAGTCAGAAAGAAGTCAGCTGAGAGAGTAAACAGGAGAGTTGTCATGGAAACAGGAGCCAGCTGGGGCTTAGGGAGTGACAGTTGGTGGGAGGAGTTAGTGCTGAGGTAAGGAGATTGTTCTGGAAAGAGTGAGTCAGTCAGTTGGTCTGTGAAGAGGGAAGGGACAGGAGCAGAGACAAGAGCTCAGGGAGTAAAAACTGCATATAGCGCTGATAAAAAGGGACGCCAGAGTCCTTGGCTGGGTGGGTGCTGTACACCCTGACAGCTGAATCTGGAGGGCAGGGGACTGCAAGCTCCCTGGCCACACCGAATACCTGAAGGCTCGGCAGCAGACCAAGAGTTCGGGCTGACAGTGAAAAGGACAGTGCCCGTGATATAGGCTCACGCTGTCTGCCATACAGGTTAGAAACCATCACGCAGGAGAGGGCCGCAGCTTAGCTACAAGCAGCAGGGACCCGAAAAGAGAGCGCAGAAGGAAGGTCCCTAACCCCACCTGGCAGGGTGGATCCTGTTATGATTTGGTAGCTGAGGAGGACAGGAGCAAAATACTGCCAAAGCAGCAAGACACCAGAGAGGCAGGAACCTAATGGGTTGCAGATCCCTAAACTAACTGCACAACTAGAAGTAGCCGTGGAGCGTACCTACGTTGATCCTAGACGCCTCGGCACAGCCAGAGAGTTAGCTACACCTGAAGATAGAAAGAGGAAAGCTAACTGCCCCGGAGTAAAGCCCCCAAAGAAATAGGAAGCCCCCAAACATGTAATGGCGGTTAGACAAGAGGAAAACACGAACACAGACAGAAAATAGAATGCACAAATGCTGGGGCACAAATCTGTCTAGAATGTAAAGTACAGGAGAGAAATTCTGTCTGCAACCCAGAAAAACCCTAATAAAAATACCAGCACTTCTGATTGCAAAAAACCTGAGACCACACGATCTCGACCACCTACAGTACAGACCAAAAGTTTGGACACACCTTCTCATTCAAAGATTCTTCTGTATTTTCATGACTTTGAAAATTGTAGAATCACACTGAAGGCATCAAAACTATGAATTAACATGTGGAATTATACATTACACTTTACAAAAAAGTGCGAAACAACTGAAAATATGTCTTATATTCTAGGTTCTTCAAAGTAGCCAACTTTTGCTTTGATTACTGCTTTGCACGCAGAAAAGGTGAACGGATAGACTCTACATGCCTAGTTCCCACCGTGAAGCATGGAGGAGGTGGTGTGATGGTGTGGGGGTGGTTTGCTGGTGACACTGTGGGGATTATTCAAAATTGAAGCGGTGAGCGGTCCAGCTCACCCCAAACCATCTCGATTGGGTTCAGGTCTGGTGACTGTGGAGGCCAGGTCAACTGGCATAGCACCCCAACACTCTCCTTCTTGGTCAAATAGCCCTTACACAGCCTGGAGGTGTTTGGGGTCATTGTCCTGTTGAAAAATAAATGATGGTCCAACTAAATGCAAACCAGATGGAATAGCATGCTGCTGCAAGATGCTGTGGTAGCCATGCTGGTTCAGTATGCCTTCAATTTTGAATAAATCCCCAACAGTGTCACCAGCAAAGCACCCCCACACCATCACACCTCCTCCTCCATGCTTCACGGTGGGAACCAGGCAGGTAGAGTCCATCCGTTCACCTTTTCTGCGTGCAAAGCAGTAATCAAAGCAAAAGGTGGCTACTTTGAAGAACCTAGAATATAAGACATATTTTCAGTTGTTTCACACTTTTTTGTAAAGTGTAATGTATAATTCCACATGTGATAATTCATAGTTTTGATGCCTTCAGTGTGATTCTACAATTTTCACAGTCATGAAAATACAGAAAAATCGTTGAGTGACAAGGTGTGTCCAAACTTTTGGTCTGTACTGTATATCAGATCTCTGGTGTGACACACAGCTACCCAGCAAATAAAAATATCAATGGAACAGAGAACAAGTGCAAATACAAAATGAGAACAGAGGGCAGCACAAGCCCCCAAAGGGGACTCGGCTGAAGTCCAAGGCAAGACTGCAAGAAGCAAGGGAAATCCAACCACAGAAAGTCACTTATCTGAATGATAGCAGGAAAGCAAGCTGAAATTCCAACAAAGACCCGGAAGCAACAATTGATTACCGACGAGGATCATGGGAGCTCAGCTCACTTATATCAAGCCAGTCATCTCCTCTTGACACCCATTCCTTAATTGGTTCAATACCCTCAGCAACCACCGGAGGGAGCCTCAGCTTCGAAGTCGTCTCCAATATATTCACAACAGGATCCCCTGAATGCCTCCAGGCAAGCCGGACTCAATCCATCATCTGTAATTTGTACCCCAGATTACATCTACATTCAAGTAAAAGGTAAAGAAAACTGCACGTCTCTGTGCCCTTCACTTATTCTCTGCACCCCAACGTTGACCACCATCTGAACAATCAAATATATTTGCCCTGGGGCCCTGCTCTACCTGTGGGGAGCTGAACCATCTTTGCTGTGTCACCATCAGCCCCAGTGGATCAAAACCTTAGTGTCGGCCACCCATTGCCGAACACCACGGGTGGCGTCACGACCAAGCACAACATAATTATCCTCCATTTTATGACACGGCCAGGGCCACGGAAACGGATCACGACCCCGTGACCTCCTCCATAGAACTGTCCAGTCCGATTCCGGGTACCCCACGGCCCTGGCGGGCGCATTATGATGCAGACAGGGCAAAAGATGTGAGTATACAAGGAAGTGGTAGTATACAAATTAAAGAAATTCAAACTATCAAGTTCAGGCCTTCGTGGCAGCCAAAGTGGGGCACTGTTCAACTCTACGTCGACAATTCTCTACCCACCATTCTGGTACTTACAGACGTTGTGTGATGTCCTGATGTTGCAGGAACCTGGTACGCGTCAGTGGAGTCCAGGATGCCGAGCAGAAGACTGTCAAGGCAGGAGTGAACTGCCTTGGTCGGCTGTCATGGATGACTGAACTGGATGCAGGAACAGGGTAGTTTATAGCTTTTTTGCTTTTTTCTAATACTAATCTCTGGTTGCTGTATGGGCAACCATGACTGTTTTGTTAAGTAACATCTTGTGTTCTTGGAGTTATGGGCACACCCAAGACCAGTTATAAGATTTATGCACCACCTCAATTATTTCCCAATTTTAAAAACAGTTCATGACAGCACCATGTTGCCTCTTTTCCACAAGGTTAAAACACTGGTTTATTACATAGCCGCCAACAGTCTCGAAATTACCAGACTGGTGTCACTTTTCAGAAACAATTCAAGTATGTCCCAGAGTAAAGGCTGCATCAGAGATGCGTGCCAAATGGTCCGGCCATGGACTACCAGCACAGACCGGCCACAAGTCTCTTGACCTGAACGTGACCGCTTTATATAGGTCTATGAGACTGTGATGCTCAGGTCAGGAGAGCGACAGACAGGTCATGCTCGGACCGATTGACATGGATGTCTGAAGAAACCCTTACAGGGACGGGGTTTGTGTAAACCCCACACAAAAGTAGACAATCCTTAGATAGTACTTAAACATTGTATGAACTTATCTCATAGCAAATTGTGGGAAAAACAAAAGCTCATTTTTTACCGAATTAGAACAACATTAATGATATGAGATCCTGAAAAAAAGAAAGTTACCCAATTTACATAATACATTAGTCTTTTATTTTTTGGATCCTTTAAAATATGTGTTTTAAACTTCTTGTGCTGAATTATAAACACATTCACGACATTTCTGAATAAAATGGGTTCAGCAACCAAAGCCATAGTAAAGCATATCAGTATGGGTTAACTTTGGACATGTGTTAAAATAAGAAAATGGTATCTTACAACTGTTTTAAATAAACATACCCAACAGGTCACCCACACGTTTAGCGGTTGATTTTTCATGTTTTTTCTTTTTTTCACATTTATGTTAAGAAGCATTTAGATAGTCATGATGAACAAAAACACGACAAATAATGGCATATTAAAAAAAGCCATTACACATAATAAAACACTCAGTAAAGAGCCACAATTATATTAAAATAAATCTGAAACTTTCCAATACTATAGGTTAAATACATCACCAAAGAATTTTTTTTTTTCTGGACAGGCAGCATTGATAAAAATGATCTCGCTCTTCGTAGAGTCCTGGTTTTGTTTAGGTCGAGCAATCCTTGAAAGCTTTAATATTGAGTCACTTGTGAATGGAGCCTCTCAAGCCCGCTTAGCATGGAGCATTTCAATTAGTAAATTGTTGCAGGGGACTTCCCCACTAAGGTGCTTGTGGTAAAGATATTCTTCCGCTTGCATGCTGATGGATCGAATTTCCGCTAACCTCAGCAGAAGTAGGCGATACTTGTCCGTACAATGGGGATAGTGGTACATTGTGTATTCCAGGAGGGCAGAGTTGATCTTTTCTTGAGCACTCTTGGCTAAATTGTGGTTTTCCAGGAACTTTTCATCTGTTGATTATAAAAACAATGATAATTAATCATCAGAAAACTCAGAACTGTTTCCAAATTATGTTGTTGACTTCATTTCTAGACATTTGTCTTTAAAAGTATCTGAGATGCCTACAGAAGAAAACTCAACAAGGTCTACTCTGCTTGTGTTCACACACCTGTGTATGGTCCATGTTTTTCCAGCACACGGACTCAGAGTTTCATTGATTCATGCACACAACCATTTTAAAACCGAATCAGTTTGTCTGATCCGCGAGGCTCGGAGCTTTTACTATCCTCATCTGTTTTGCAGATCAGACTTGGCCCATAAAATCCACAGGGATCAGAATAAACCACAGAAGACTGACTTTGTACTTTAGTGCTTCATTGGTGTTCCACTGACGAACATAGATGGAAAAGGGCCTTGTATAAGAACAATATATGGGCTCCTTGCAGTCCTATAGCTCATCATAATGCACAATTCCACATGTTTTGGAGGTGGAAATGGACCCCTTACCTTTAGGGCTCCTGTGCGGCTGCACAGGTTGAATCAATGATATCTCCTCCCTGCACTGATCCATTAATAGTCAGTGGATAAATAAAAGGTTAGATATTCTAGCCCCTTCTGTTTTCAAAAATTGATGAGAAAAAAAAAACATGTGCAACATGGACGCAAAAAGGATGAGAAAGAAAAAAGACACGGATGTGTGACTGCAGTCTAAAGATAAATCTGACATGAGCTTTAGGGGTGCTACAATATGATATTGCTGGGTAGCAGCTTAAACATATATAACATATAAACATATATTCCTGGCCGTAATTAGATTTTTTCTTTTGCTGAGAAAATCGCCTCTGAATCTTCATGTAAATTAGCATACAAGTGCACCTCAACGGCGGGCCGTACCAAGTCAGTACACCGATTCTATTTCATAAGCCCGACTGATGAGACATTGGGTCCTTTGCAAAAAATTTCTTCTGAGCAGAAAATATTGCAGAGGATTAATGCACTTGCAGCCACTTTTACATAAAGATTCAAAGTTGATTTTTTTTTCAGCAAAGAAAAAAAGATAGATATATATTTATATTTTGTTTTGTTTTTTTACCTATCCTACCTGGTATAATAGTGTCATTAGTTTAGTTGACCTTTAGCTCCTTCCCAACATCTACTGTGCATGTGTGGTGGAAGGTGATGGAGTAGGATCCACACCATTACCGGCATCTGCCTAGAAAAGTAGCAATCGGAGCCAAGCTAAGCTCCAAGATCTGCTATTAACCTTGTAAATGCTGCTGTCAATTTCTGACAAACGCATTTAATAAAGCCTGTCTCTGGAGCGCGCCATCACAAGTGCCCATCCCAGACACACACACAACGCAATCATGGGTGCCACTGCTGCTATGTTAGCCCTCTGGTGAAGCCAAGCGACACGCTAGGTTTCATAGGATACCAGTATTTTAGCTACTGTATATATTTCAATTTGTATTGCAGGGATAGGGTTAAATGATCACAGGTTCAAGTATCCTAAAGGAACTAAAAAAAAAGTAAAAAAAATCCCCAAAAACTAAAATCATCTACTTTGCACCAAAAAAAGTAGACAAAGGGAAAAAGTAAAAATTCAGTATCATCGCATCTGTAAAATGTATAAATTATATATATAAAAAAAGTCAAAATGACAGAACTGTCATTTTTTGTGGGTCAATTCACTTTGGTTATTTTTGGGGTTCTGTGGTGGTGGGCCATAAAGGCATCATACTGTTTGGGGATATACCGTTGGGTGGGTAATATACTGTTGGGAGTGTTGGTGTTTGGGGGCTGTGAAGGGAGTATGTAGGGGCCATCATATTGTGGGGAGATTACATCATGCTGTAGGATGGAGCAGTGTGTGGGGCATCATTTCAGGGGCACTGTGGGGGCGAATTGTATTGAGAAATTCATGGTAAATATCATAATGTGTGTGGGAGTATTTTGGGGACACCATAATGGGTGGGGGCTGTGAAAGTGGTATTGTAGTGTGTGTTTAAATGTTGGGGCACATGCTTCTCTGTGACTGCGCCTATCTGTCTTAACCCCGCCTGCTCCACATATTTTTTTGCGGAGGTGGAGATGCTGATGTAGCCCAAAATGACCTCTTGATTTTGATGTTCTTCTTGCTCATCGCTCCACTTATCCTGTCCTGAGTTCATATTTATCAGTGAAGAGGCTGATCCTCCCCTTCGAGCCGAGCAGTGAGTGACGGAGCAAGTACATCCACCTCTGAAACCAGGTAAGATGGACGGACCAGGGGAAACTGCAGGAAAAGCAACCACAGATAAAAATGTAATGTGCAAACCAAACCGCACACTCTTTTTAATGGATATATGTTGACGACGCACTTAATTTGACATGCCTTACTTAGTTTCAAATAATACTTTTTAAAGGAACATCCCCTATAAAGAAAAGGAGCAACAACGACTAATGCTGCACCATTGGATTTTCTCAGTTTATATTATATACCTGCATTTTGTAAAACCCAAAAAAATTAGCTTAAAAAAAATGTTGCAAAGTCTCAAAGCTGGCGATGGTAGCAACATGGAAAAGAGTTGTCCGTACAGACGCACACCATGAAGGAACATTCTGCGGGACAATAACCAGTGGGCGATGTCAAGGACTGTATGTCATGGACCTATTGGGTTAAAAGATATTTATCTGCTACATTTACATGCCATATTATCTGCTTTCTCTGTCTATTTTTTTTCTGTTTTTCAAAATCCAAGTCCTGTCGCACTCAAGATATTTTTTCTTCTTCTCTGCTCCACTGAAACGTTTTGCGAAATAAAAGCCCACCTCCCTGTTCCTGATTTTCAAAAACCCAAAAACTTGCATTGATGAAGTCAAAAAAATACATAGGGCTTGATCGCAGTCGTTGTTAACTCACCCGATTTTTCCGAAGGCCCTTTTGCTTTAATTTAATATCTAATAATCTTTCATTCGCCAAGCCCCCAAAGAATTTTGGGTAATAACGTTTACTCACTTTATACACGCAACATTGGGGGTTGTCACAAAGGGGCCCATCACACATACAACGTGCCTTTGGGTTATTTCAGCCCCAAAGGGTTTCCCCATTTAAACCGCCTTTTTTAGCTGAAGCTGTTTTAACTTGAAAGTTAAGGAATATGCTGGCTTATAAAAAGCCCTTTCTCCTCTCCTGTGGTGATGCTCCATGAAAGCAAGACATGAAATGAATTACGGGTCAACCCATTAAAGCTCTATAAGTCCTTCTACAGAAGGGATTTTACCTGATGATCTTCATAAATATTCTTTTTTGAGAAGTTTCAATATTAATAAAACACTTTACCTGCTCAGGAGAGAAATCTATTTAGCACACAAATAAACCCTCCCCATCAAAGCCTTTGTTTTGTTTGTGGGGGAAATTTAAAATTCTCTCGACAAACAATTGTTTTTGAAAAAGGAGATGAGACTGGGCCTGTCAGCTGAGCCGGGGCACTGTGAATGGCAAGGTGAAAAAAAGGGACAATAAAGGGATTTATCCACAAGCGGAATGTTCCCAAAACAGAATTTGTGCCTTTGTTCGGACGCATTCAGGGAGCTGTTTTTACAGGGTTTGGACAAACCACTGAAGTAATAAAGGTTGCTGAGGGCCCCTACAAGTCATCGAAAGTGAGGGGTACTAGCTCTACGGGAAGCGGGTCTAAAGTCCTCTAAAAAGTGAGGCGACTCATAAAAAGGAACCGGGTCTACAATCTCAAAAATGGGGGGTAAAAACTTACAGTACACGGGGTCACAACCATATAAAAGTAGGGTAAGCTATAGGGGACGGGGGTTTAAAAATCCTCTAAAAATGGGGAGTATACTGTTTTTTTAGGGTAGCTGAGATGAGGTAAAAAAAGGGAAAAACACCAAGCAGTTTGGGAACTAGAATTTGCATACCCTGACTAACCACCACAAAAAGAACCGTTTTGGGGCGTTCCACGATGGTCCCCAGACCCCGTCACCCGAGAAACTAACTACACCTAAAGATAAAAAAGGAAAGCTATCTGCCCCGGGGCAAAACCCCCAAAAATAATAGAAAGCCCCCCCAAAAATGTAATGGGGGTTAGACAAAGGAAATATGAACAAAAGAAAATAGTAGAGCAAACCTGGGCCCAAACTACTAAATAAAAAGGACAGGAAGGGGACTTTCTGCAAAACCCAGAAAACCCGAAAAACCCCAACTCACTAATTTCAAAATCACCTAATCACAAAGACCTCACCACCTAAATTAGTTTTTCTTGTAACAAAAACAGCCCACGAAAAAACGCAAAAAGCAAAAATACAAAACACAGTGGTTG
>JARQOD010000008.1:168663598-168778532 GCA_033576555.1 Oophaga sylvatica | reverse complement strand
TAGACCCCGGTCCCCCTTTATGCAAACGCGGAAAAATACTAAAGAAGGGGCCCAAAAATGAATGGGGAAGTAAGTCAAAGGGCAGCAACAACAACAGACCTAAAAGGAAGAAAGGAACTAAAGCGCCGGGCAAGACAAGCCTCTGCATGGGAGTCCCATCGACAGTAATGGAGGGGGCTACAGGGAAAAAACCCTCCCAATGGCGGAGAAAGTGGACTCGGACAGACAGAGGCCTAATCATAGTGCCACAAAGAAAGCACTAAGTACCAAATCCATAGAACAGGGAAAACCACAAAGACAAACCCAGGTGCGATATGAAAAGAAACCTCACAAACCGTCCAACACTGTGGAAAGAGCAAAATGCGGAACGCGTATACCAAAACACCAACCCCCCAAGTCGGGAATTGTTACAGGAACATCTCACGCAAGGGCTAAGTTCCAAAGTCCGGTGGGACCCCAAAAAAGGGTGGGAATAAAATGGTAAAATCCTTGGGCGTAAAGATCCGACGGTTAAGCGGGTTTGGGCTAACCAACCAGCATTGTTGTAGAAATGATCAGGATGAAATGAAAAATGATTGGCAGTCCAAGTAAAGAACTCAGAAAAAAGGGAATATGAGAAGCGGGGAAAAATCCAGGGCCTAAAAGGAGAACTGAGAAGATGTGGAAGGTAAAGGGCAACAGGATTCCAGGGTAAAAAGGAGCAGGGAGCAGTGCCCCGAATTTGGGAAAGAAGGCTACAACAGATCCAGGAGCAATCTGAGCTTTTGTCCGAAAAAGGCAATGCTGGGAACAGCTAAGTTTGCGAGAACCCAAAAAACCCCCGGGCCCCCTTGGTAGGGAAACCCGGAATAAAAAGGACAACAAAGACCACCCTCAGTGTGGGTGAGAAGGAAGTTTTTATATATACATACACACAGACACGCACTGTCTACCCTGAAGGCAACCGCCGTATGCATTTGTGTAACGTGAGCAGTGTTATGCGTTTTATGCATTTAATGTGTAGGTGTATAATCCCTATGTAATGTGTTATGATCATTTGTAAAATAGCGGGGCAAATGCAGACACCCCATGATAGTGTAAAAGATAAGAGTTTTATAGATAAAAGTAAGCAAGAATTATTAGTATTATACTGTAGAGATAGGAATAGTTAATGTTGGGTACAGGCCCACAGATGGGAGGGGAATAGTGTTAATAAAAGGATACGGGTGGTTAGAAGTGGAAGGTTTAAGCAAGTTTTTCGTGGAGTTCAAGTGTAGTGGGATGCTACGGCCAACATCATTTGGGGCAGTGGATTGCCATACAACTCCTCCAATGCGGATCCATTCATCGGTCTAGGACCTCAAGATTGGCACTGGGGCCATGGGGCACACGCCTGTAGGGGAAGATGGACATCAATCCTCAACGGTGGAGGATGATGGAATCTGGGTGCACTGCCATCGGTGGAGAGGGATCCCTAGAAGCAGTGGAGACACCAGGTAAAAAAATGCTCTATCGGGAACGAGCGATAGGGCTGAAGTTATGTTCGATACCTGAGAGAAAAACTGTAACCGATTGTGCCCTATACCGCATGCTACAATGTAATGTCTCTGAACTGTTCAGTAAACGTTTGACTGTTGAAAAGCACTTGGTGTCCCCAGGATTGTGTGCAGCGGTTCCTGAAGATGGAAGCCTGGAGTCAGCAGATGCCTATGGTCCACAAGTGAGTGTGATGCACCCCACACTAAGGAGCACACGGGTTTTCTTGTAGAATGCCACAGAATGCAGAAGCTACAGCTCTAGCACGACTACCTGGCTCAGGCACCTTACATATACACACAATATGTATCATAAATTCCTGCCTGTGTCAGACTACTTCCAGTCTGCAGATTAGTCACAATACCACACATCACCTGAGCATAATGTGTCAATCAGAAGCCATTATTCTTCATTTCCATCAGTGATTTGATGAATGGACCCGTTGAGATTGTGTTTGCAGTGTTTCCCCCACACATGGATTCTGATAAACGTAATAAGTCATTTTCTTATTTGAATCATCGCATTCTAGTTTATCTTACATCACCCCGTAAAGCTTTAAGTGGATAATTAGCCATTTCCCGTTAGAGAGACATTTTACTGACAAAGGCTCAGATCAATCTCACAGAGAGACAGGATCTGTATAATACCCTGTACGTATTAACATCGGCATCCATTCTGTCAGGTTTAATCTTTTGTGCAATCTTCTACACTAGAGACCCCAGGAGGAACTATGTGGGGGCATCATACTGTGTGTGGAGGGTGCATAATATTGTGGGAGGGAGATTACATCATACTCTATGGGGGAATCATACGCTATTGTGTGTGGGGTACATAAAACTGTGTTGGAAATATAGTAGGGGACAGTGGGGGCATCATACTGTGTGTTAAGACGTGATGTGGAGACATTTTACTGTAGGGGACGTTGTGGAAACATTATACTGTGTGTGGGCATCATACTCAGTAGGGCTGTATATTATTCAACATCATATTGTATGTATGGTGAGATGCACTGTGAGAACGTCATTTTGTGTGTGAACACCATATGATGTGTGGGGAGCAATGTTGGGACCTCATACTGTGTGTGAGGGACACTGTAGGGACATCATACTGTATGGGGACAATCATGCTGCTGCAATGCAGGTAGGTGCAGGCTCCATAAGATGGCAGTAGAGTGCAAGCAGGACTGTACCTAAACAGAGCTGGACTGCAGTGAAAAAGTAAGGCTACCACAGGTGCCAGCAGAATAGTCAAAAAAGCTGGGTAAAATCCTAGACTGTAGCACAGTACCAAAGGAATAAGCAAACTCACGGTCAAAGAGAAGCCAGGGAATCAGAACAGTCAGAAGTGGTTAAGGCAAAAGACACAAGACAGAAGCAGGTCAGGATACAAGCCAAGTCAAAACCAGGGAGTTAGCATACTTATGGGAAACACTGAGTCAGGACGGGAATAGGGGAAAACAGAGACACGGGTCAGATAGCAAATGTAGCAGGACCAATCAGAGCAATCAGAGTCAGCTACAGTAGCCCTAGGCAAAACTATAACTGACATCGCCTGCAGTAAGCAGCAGCGATAAATAGCCAACCTGAACCCAGAAAGTGGCTGAGAAAGGTTAACCCCTGACATGAACAGACCGATATAAAAGGGAAAACAGGACTCAGAACCCGGTCTGGAACATGACAGTACCCTCCTCTCAAAGGGGGGCCACCGGACCCCCAAGTTTCCCAGCATACCGCGCATGAAACGCCCGAACCAATCGATCGGCATGAACTGATTGCACCGGGACGCAGGATCGATTCTCAGGACCATAACCCCTCCAATGGACCAAATACTGCAGGGAATGGCAGACCATGCGCGAATCCACAATCCATTCTACCTTATACTCCATCTGCCCATCCACAGAAACTGGAGGTGGAGGTGGAGAGACCCATCAGAGGAAGGTACAAATGACTTCAGGAGAGACTTATGGAACACATTGGGGATCCGAAGTGATCGAGGTAGGCAAAAGGCAACTGGATTGACAACCTCAATAACCTCATAAGGACCTATAAACCTGGACCTAGCTTAACGGAAGGAACTTTCAGCCAAATGTTCTTGGTAGACAATCATACTTTATCTCCCACCAGGAATATGGGTCCTGTAGATCGTCGCTCATCTGCAAACTGTTTATGTTTGCCCTGAGCTTTCCCAATCTTCCTCTGGACCGCCCTCCATACCTCCCTCAGCCGCTGAATGGCCGAATCAGCCCCAGGACACCCCTAGTCCATCCTGTAAAAGCCATAATTACAAAAGAACAGAGAGGTGCCCGTGGACTGATTAATACGATTATTAAAGGCAAACTCAGCCTAACAAAGGTAACAAAGGACACTAATCATCCTGCTGGGACGTGGCAGGACACCACAAAATTTGTTCAAGAGACTGATTGGTCCTCTCCATCTGACCATTGGTTTCAGAATGATAGGCCGAGGAGAAGGCCAAAGTAATACCTAACCTTTTACAAAAAGCCCTCCAGAATTTGGACACAAATTGTACTCCCCTATCTGAAACCACACACAAAAGCACACCATGCAATCGCACCACATACTCAACAAACAACCTAGAAAGTGTTTCAGCATTAGGCAGTCCTGCCAAAGGTGCAAAATGCGCCTTGTTATGTTTCGGTAGCTGAGGAGTGCAGGTAAAAAAGGCAATACACCAGAGCAGTTGGAATCTATGAGATTGCAGTACCCTGACTAACAACCACAACTAGAGGCAGCCGTGGAGCGTTCCTACGTTGGTCCTAGACGCCTCATCACAGCCTGAGAAACTAACTACACCTAAAGATAGAAATAGGAAAGCTATCTGCCCCGGAGCAGAACCCCAAAGATAATAGAAAGCCCCCAAACATGTAATGGCGGTTAGACAAGATGAAATACTGACACAGAAAGAAAATAGTATGAGCAAACGCTGGGGCCCAAACTAACTAAATAGAAAAGGATAGGAAGGGTACTTACTGCAATCCCAGAAAACCCTGAAAAGTACCAACTCTACTAATTTCAAAAACGACTGAGATCACACGACCTCTACCACCTAAATTAGTTCTCTGGTGTAACAAAATCAAAACAGCAGCCACTGAAAAAACTGGAAAAAGCAAAGGTACAAACATCAGTGGCTGAACTAAACTGAGAGGGCAAAAGCCCCCGGAGGGGACCCTGAAGGGCCCCACAGAAGTGCAGGACAAAATGCAAAAATATAGCACAAAAAACAAAAAGAAGAAAATGTCTTATCTGTTAGCAGGAGATGCAGACACGACACAGCAGGCTACAAGGGAAACAGGAATGAAGGATTCAGACCAGAACAATTGATCACCGGCAACCCTGATGGGAAGGTGACTCCCTTATATAAGACCAGTCAGTAACACCTGATTCCCAGTCCTCACAATCTCCACTGGACAGACCAGCACCGCTTGCAACCACCAGAGGAAGCCTCTGCTCAGAACTCATCTCAAACCCATTCACAACAGCGCCTGTTTACTGAATCTATCCACCACCCAGACCACAGTTTTGCCTTGGGAAGGAGGGAGATCAGTAATAAAGTCCATGGACAAATGAGTCCAAGGTCTATCCGGAATTGGCAATGGCACCAATTCCCCGGCCGGCAAGTTATGAGAGCTTTTAGCATGGGCACAAGTATTACAGGAAGACACAAACACGGTGACATCAGAAGCCTCATAGGACCACCAAAACAGCCTAGCAATAGCTTTGCGAGTGGCCGAGATTCCAGGATGCCCACTAAGAGGAGAATCGTGGAACTCCTGGAGCACCCTCAACTGGTACTGAACCGGGACAAATAGCTTGTTGTCAGGCAATGACAGAGGAGCAAGAGACTGGGCCTCACGAATCTCCCGCTCCAACTGTGAGGACACCACTGCCAGAAGCACCCCGTGCTGAAGAATGGAGGAAGGAGGCTCGGGAGGCGATATCGGATCCAAGCTGCGATAAGGCATCCGTCTTGACATTCTTGGAACCAGACTGAAAGGTGATAGAAAAATTAAAGCGTGAAAAAGAAACGACCACCTCGCCTGTTTGGGAGTCAAAATTTGGCTGACTCAATATAAGACAGATTCTTCTGGTCCGTAATCACCGTGATCCGATGAACAGCCCTCTCCAAAAAGTGCCTCCATTCTTCAAAGGCCTACTTGATAGCTAAAAGCTCCCAATTCCCAACATCATAATTTCTCTCAGCAGGAGAGAATTTTTTCGAGAAGAATGCACAGGGCCTCAGGTTAATCAAAGTGGTGGGTGCTTGGGACAACACCGCCCTCACACCCACCTCCGATGCGTCCACCTCAACGATTAACGGTTTAGATGGATCAGGCTTAACCAAAACAGGGGCAAACATAAAGCATTTCTTTAATAAAGCAAACACCTCCACAGCCAGAACTGACCAGTTTTTTGTGATCAGCCCCCTTACGAGTCAGATCAGTGAGGGGCTTGACCACCTGTGAAAACCCCTTAATGAATTTCCTATAATAGTTTGCAAACCCCAAAAAACATTGAAGACTCTTTAAGTCTCTGGGTTGCACCCAATTCACAATGGCCTGTACCTTCCCAGGGTCCATACGAAACCCCTTGTCAGACAGAATGAACACCAGAAAGGACAATTCTTGGACAAAAAAATGTGCATTTTTCCGGTTTCGCAAAAAGCGAGTTCTCCCGTAACCTCTGGAGAACCGCACGTAGATGATCCATGTGGACTTGTTTGTTAGATAAGAACATGAGGATATCATCTAAATACACCACCATAAAGCACTCAATAAAATCAGAAAATACATGATTAATAAAATTCTGAAAAACAGCTGGCGCATTGGTGAGACCAAAGGGCATAACCAAATTCTCAAATAACCCTTCAGAAGTGAGAAATGGCGTTTTCCACTCCCCAAACCATTACTGATTGTAGAAACTTCACACTAGACCTCCAGCGGGTTGGATTGTGGCCTCCACTCTTCCTCCAGACTCTGGGGCCTTGATTTCCAAATGAAATGCAAAATTTACTTTCATCTGAAAACAACACCTTGGACCACTGAGCAACAGTCCAGGTCTTTTTCTCCTTGGCCCAGGTAAGACGCTTCTGGCGTTGTATATTGCTCATGAATGGCTTGATACAAGGAATACGACACTTGTAGCCCATGTCCTGGATACGTTTGTGTGTGGTGGCTCTTGAAGCAATGACTCCAGCAGCGTCCACTCCTTGTGAATCTCCCTCAAATATTTGAATGGATTTTTCTTAACAATCCTTTCAAGGCCGTGGTTATCCCAGTTGCTTGTGCACCTTTTTCTACCACATTTTTTCCTTCCACTCCACTTTCCATTAATCTGCTTGGATACAGCACTGTGTGAACAGCCGGCTTCTTTACCAATGATCTTTTGTGGCTTACCCTCCTTGTGGAGTGTGTCAATGACTACCTTCTGGACATCTGTCAATTCAGCAGTCTTCCCCATGATTGTGGAGCTACTGAAACAGACTAAGGGACCTTTATAAATGCTTAGGAGCCTTTACAGGTGTTTATTGGTACTTATTCTAATTTACTGAGATAATGACTTTTGGCTTTTCATTGGCTGTAAACCATAATCATCAACATTAACAGAAATAAACACGTGAAATAGATCCCTCTGTTTCTAATGACTATGTAATATGAGGTTCACTTTTTGTATTGAAGAACAGAAATAAATTAGCTTTTTGATGATGTTCTAATTTTGTCACTTGTACATTTTATATCATAACGGTATAAAACAAATGACAGAATTGCTCGGCCCCTTGAAAAATGAAAAGTCATAATAAGCTGTACCCTACATGAGTTAAAAGTTAAGTATCCAGTTAATTGCATTGATAAAAACTGTAATCTGCTGGAGAAATTACCCAGAAATTTTCAGATACACTGACGACTGTGTTATCAGCAATTGGCTGACAGAGATAATACTTCAGCAACAGATATGTTCAGTGCTCAGCAGTTAGAAGAAATTAAATTAGCAAATTTCTAAGAAAAATATCTCTCATCCATATCTATCTATAGTATATGTAATGCATATACACATACAGTAAGTTTTATCGCATTTTATAGCGTGTACAGAGATCGTCACCTTGACTTTGCCCTTAATAGAGCTCACAGTAAATTTCCTCTCAGAATCACAGAAGAGCCAATTTTATAGGAAGTGAACAAATCTGTCTGAATTTTTGGGGACTGGTGCAGAAAAGTTGAGTACCTGATAGAAGTCACCATAAACACGGGTAGAACATGCAAGCTGCAGATGTTGATTTACTAAGCTGCAGGTGCCAGAAAATCTGGCCCAAGTTTATGCTTTATCTAAAAATTATGTTTTTCAGACATATTTTTGACATGTTTAACTATTAGGTACGGGGCAGAGAACAGGGGTTGACCTCAACAATCCTATCTGAATTTTTGGTGCAAAAAACTGTACTACCTGATAGAAGTCACCATAAACAGGGGTAAGACATACAAGCTGCAGATGTTAATTTACTAAGCTACGGGTGCCAGAAAATCTGGCCCAAGTTTATGCTTTTTCCAAAAATGATGCTTTTCAGACACATTTTTTGACATGTTTAACAAAGTTGGTGTAGTCTATCAGAAAATGGGCAGAGAACAGGGGTGACCTCAATCGCAATACCAAAATTGTGCTATAGTTTGATGTAACTTGGTTGAACAGTGAAACCAACCAATAGGTGATGGATTAAAGATACTGTGCAGGGTATCTTCGAATGTAAGGACAGACCCAGTGATAGAAACTTCTGGTAGGGACATGCCACTCAGCAGGGGCGGACATATCATTGGTTGCAACCTGTGTGGCCACACAGGGGCCCAAGAGAGAAGGAGGGCCACTTCTACCTCCAAAGCAGGTGAAATTTTGCATTTTAAGGAGCTCTTGGGCTGCTAAGGGCCCATATATTGTTCTTGTACAGGGGTCTTTTCTGTCTGTGTCCGCCAGGGCCACTCAGTATCAGGTAGTGTGACATGTGCTGACATGACTATTACTGGACAACAGGAAAGCCTTGCAGGATCTTGTCATAAGGATTGGGGCTCCCAAACCACTAGCATGAGATTATAAAGCTGGGATTTAGTTTGTTTTAAACATTCCCATGTCAAAAGTGGTCATTTCATCATTAAATAGCTCAGGAGACAGGAAAGTACACAGTGGGCAGTACAGATAGAATAGAAAAATCAGGCATAGGTTTTCTATAGAATCTGTACTCCATTCTGAGTGCATCTCTGTTTCCTGAGTTGTGCACTTCACAGAGGGCCTTTTGAGCAATCAGTGGGGTTTCAGGACCTGGTCCCCCATCAATTTACTTACAATTATAAAAGACAAAAAAATTCAAAATTTCAGAAAAGGTTTAGTTGCTCTTTAAAGAAGCACTCCTTCTCCCATCAAAATTTGTATCCTCTTCGTATATTGCAGTCATCATATTATATATCACTGTGTACTTACAATTGCTCATTTTGCCTTTCTACCCAGATAATTCTACTCTTTTCCATTAGGTCTATGACATCACGTGATTAAAGACAAAAAAAGACAAAAAAACCTGACTGGCACATCCAGACTAATGTGAATTAGGTGCAAACCAAGGGAAGCTACCCCATGTACAACATACAAAAAAAGGCTGCACTCTATCATACTAAAGCATAACAATATGGAATACATGAAATTTTGAATAGCAATACGGCTTTGGAGTATAATGAAAAATTTGAGATGCTTATTATAACATTTGGCCACATTCACCCAGAAATTCAGATATCAGCCTAATAGAGGTATGTTCACATAGGTCAGGGACTCACCAGACTTGAGACCACCTTGGCGATGGTTGGTGGGCAAATAATATTTGGCCAAATGTTATACTAAGCGTCTCAAATTTTTCTTATACTTCAAAGCCATATTGCTATTCAAAATTTCATGTATTCCATATTGTTATGCTTTAGTATGATAGAGTGCAGCCTTTTTTTTGTATATCACGTGATTAAAAACAGACGATCTCTATGTAGAAACAGGAGGTCAATTTTCCCTGTAAGAGGCATCACTGCAAAAGTCCCTGGCAGGAGGGGGAGGGAGCAGCTGGGTCAGGAGTTGAAGAGGGGAATGACTCATACAGGGAAAAACTTCCTATTTCTACATAGAGCAAGGAAAAGGAAGTATTAAGGGTAGAAAGGCAAAATGAGCAATTGTAAGTACACAGTGCTATATAATATGATGACTGCAATATATTAAGAGGATAAAAACTTTAAAGGGAGGAGGAGGAGGGCTTCTTTAACACATTCTTAGACATCACTGGTGAATCAGTGAATTACACGTACATGCATACTATACACTATGTACAGAGCTCCTATGTATAATGTCACTGATGATCACTGCATTACCTGTACACTGTCACTATATACAGAGCTACTTTGAATAAAGCCTCTGGTGATCACTATTACCTGTACACTTACACTATACTATATGCAGAACTCTTGTGTATTCTGTATCTAGTGTTAATAACAGTGTTAGTATTGTGGCTTGTATTCATGATCAGTATTGTAGCATTCAGTCACTATGGGATGGTAATTTGTGGTCTGGTCACAGTGTGGCAGTATTTATCCGTTGTATGTGATATTATTCAGTCACAATGTAGTCCCATCAAGGTGTGATGGTATTTCTCCTTTGTACAGTGTGGTGGAATATATAGTCAAATCACAGTATGGTGATATTTCTCCCTGTATGTGGTATTATTTGGTCGCTAAATACTGGTAATATGTCATCTGGTCATGGTGTGGCGGTATTTCTCCCATGTATGTGGTATTATTCGGTCACCATGTGGTGATAATATATGGTGTGGCGGTATTTCTCCCATGTATGTGGTATTATTCGGTCACCATATGGTGGCAATATGTGGTCTGGTCATGGTGTGTGGTATTTCTACCTTGTATGTGGTATTATTTGGTCACTATGTGGTGGTAATATGTGGTCTGGTCATGGTGTGGTGGTATTTCTACCCTGTATGCGGTATTATTGGTCTTGGTATAGTGGATTGTGTTGTGTATTGCGGTCATTTGTTCACTCTGATATTAATTAGAAGAAGATTCTTTATTTCCATTAGTGATTAAATACTTGGAACAAGTTGCACTTACAGGGGTCCTCCGGGGAAAAAAGTAATCACCTCTCCACAGTGATATAGACAAAGTATTGATTGGTGGGGGTCTGACTTCTGGGACCTGCACCGATGGGAAAAATGTGGAGCTGTTGTCCTCATTAGATTGGGGCGGCATGTGTGACTTGACCACTGATCCATTCATTCCTTCAGCTCGTTTTCTTCTAGAAGCCCCAAAGAGAATGACTGGAGCTGCGGTCAGACATCCCACTTGCCTCGACTTGCCTTTCTTCTGATCAGTGCAGTTTCCAATGTCGGACACAAAGGATTAATAAGTTATCACTTATCCTGTGGAGCCCATGGATTGTTGATAACTTGTTTTAACCAAAGAATCCCTTTAATGTAAACTACTGTAATTATACATCCCAGGTGTGGGGGTGCACAGTAGATGTGCAGGAGCCACCTGTGTTTTACAGTCGATGCTCCACTACAACGGGGATAACGGCTAACAGATATTTGCACATAGCTGTACCGTGGGCTAATAGGGTTCATTGACCCTGTGGGCCCCAGCCTGACTCCGTAAGGCAATATCCAATTTTGGAAGATTTTGGAATACAGACAATACCAATACATCTGATGATACATATAATACAATAGAACTATCTATGGCTTTTTCCATACTTATTTTTTACTATTCTAAAATCACAAACCTGCATTATAGACCAGAGCTGCATTCATAATTCTGTTGGTCATTGGAAACCGTTCCAGAGCTTGTTGACAGACATTCCTAAAAACTTAGCTACTTCTTTGATCTCAATTGTGTCATGGCTTCCACTCATACCACAAGCTATAATGCTGTGCCCGATCCAAATGCTAAGGATTATACCCCATTCTCTTGTTATGAGAAGTATGTTGTGTTATTCTTATCATGAAAATCAACTAAATCCTTACATTATATCACTGTTCAATGCCTGGAGTAAAGATTAGACTTTATGGAATCGCCAGATTTACAGACATTGAGGCAGGTAAGAGATTTCAGTCTAGCAACATGCAGAATTATAAATGGAGTATAATACAAGTTGTAACTGAGGGTCAATACAAGATTGGGAATACAATGTCTTTAATGAAATATGTGCAATATACACTTCATGAGAACAATAAAACACCCTCAAAGTAAAAGCTTCAATGGTGGTCCCTATACTTTGGACAAATCATATGAAGAGACCAATCACCGGAGAAAGACATCATGGTCAGAAGAAGAGACGGAACAAGGCAAAGAACAAGACCAGCAACACGATGGCTTGATACAATCAAAATAATCTAGGCTTGCACAAGATCGATCTTCCTACAGATCGTTCTATGAGCTGAAAGCCATTAAATAATAATAATATAATCCGCTTGACCCTAAATCATATAAATAAGCAATGAATCAACAAGCGGAATGAACTGATCGCACATACTAGTTTTTAATGGAGATGTGAAAACTTTCCATCCTTTACCCTTATGCCACTTGACCCGAACCATCTCATTCTATTTTGTCTAAGAGACAAACAAATGCATGAAATAGTCTAAGCAGGATTGGCCAGAGACTGCAGCGATGAGAAATCTCTTGTTCCCGTGGAGTGACAGGCTTAATAGAACCCGAGTGACGTACATTCAGCAATCTATCTGCTGCTCTAATTCCGAGACCAGTATCAACAGCAATGTTGTGCCGACATCATATCTGCAGTTCCCCTCGTAATCAGATTTGGACAAAGTGCTGCAAACAGGGTCTATTTTGGAACAAAAATTCAGCTTCTGCTTCGGCGTCTCGCACACACAAACAATGAGCTGCAAATACCACCAGCAAATATTTACCTTAAAGGCACAGCTGTGCCTGAGATACAGTTTCCCATTCTGGTATTGTAAATAATAATGGTCAGCACAATGAACTAGATCACCAAGGTAAGAGTCAATACTATTTTATAGGCTCAAAAACTAGTTAGGTATCATGGCGACAGCGTGTGGGGGGTTGTTTCCACTTTTCCAGACTCCAAAAGGGAAGTCTCCTGATGAAGCTTAATGTTTGGAGAAACGTGCGTCAAGGTGCCTGTGCGCCCCCTCCTGTTCCCTAGCCTGCATACTACTGGCATCGTGTCTCTAGGTGTATACAGTGTTTAACATTTGGGGTATCCACCATATTACACGTCTCTTATTTAGGTTTTTTGTGGCATCCTGGTCATTTGTGTTCAACTGTTAACATACATACTGGCACTTTGGATCTGTAGTATTACATATGGCACCTTGTTCTGGCCTTAATGTGATTGACAAATATATCTCTATCAGGGCAATTTCATGCCAGTTTTTCAATCTTCTTTGCATTTAACTCTGTTTATTGTCATTAACATTTCGAGTACTAGCACATGTAGCCTTTCGTGTTTATTGCTGAACTTGTCATGTGTTCTTATATGTATCTTGCTGCTGCATGTGCCTATTGAGCTTATCAATAACCATTGTATTTTTTATCCTATAACATTATTATTACCAGTATTTTGCATTTTTTATGCAATTATTACTTTACATTTTGTTGTATTTTCTTTTCTTTTCTGTACATTTAGGGTGTTTATGTCATCTTATTTCCCTATGTGTATTTTTAGTCTGACTACCACGTTGTTATTTTGTATAATTGATATTAAACTTTTTGTCATTTTTTAATGAGCTAGTTGCCCTTATTATACCTTTTTTTCTCTTTTTGGTGATATTTATATTGTTCTATATTCTAATTTGCAGAATGAGGTTCTTGTTGGTTCCAAAAGGGAAGTGTTCAGCCCGTTGTAGTGGACTAAGTGAAATCTTGTCTTGACAGAGAAAAAGTATTTAAAGGGTTTTTTGTCTTTCAGGAAAGTGAATCCCAAATGCTCTAAATACCAGAGCAGGTATTTACCCTCCACCGGTCATCCTCCAACTCTACGCCACTGCTGCGATTTAGAAGTTGCTATTGCATATATGAAGAGAAATGTAAAGTAACCCAGTCCACCTGCCCATGTACTTTATAAATTGATGCAGAGGAGGTGAATGCGTCATTCAACTGCAATAACTCGGTAAAGAACATTCTGGTCTTATTTCACGTAATGCAGGACCTGAGTGGGACGATGTTTGACACACTGCTGATGAGTAGTACCGTATTCAATTCTGCCCATTTTGCAGCGTTCACCGTTTATACAATTGTAGGAAATCATTTCCAGTATTGCTTTCAAAGAGAACTGCATTACAATAGCTAATGCAAGAGAAATTATAGTTTTCACATGTGGCATTTATATACAATTATTTACTTTGCAGGTGTGAAAGGTGGTTTAACAAAAATCTAACACAGAGTTTGCTCGGTGAAGCAGCTTCATTTGGCCAGTCCTTTCATAAACTTATGATTTCAGCCAACGACAGATGAAAAAATCAACCTAATATATCACATATTTGGCAATAATCTGCAGTAGGCAATCGAGAAAGATCATCAATAAAATGTCCAATCTTCCAAAATTAAAAAAAGGTCAAAATCATCCATTTGGGATGATGTTATCTTCTATGTATGGTCAGTTAAAAGCTGGTGGTAACATGAGGACGCCGTTGGCCATACATTCCTTCGGCAGACAGCTACAGTATCTCTCCAATCTCCCCCATACACATGATCACTTTGCTTGGTCGTCTCGGTTGAGCATTAGAGTATTTTCAGTTGGGAGAGAGGGAAAAGCTTCTGTTAGACTTTTCTCGTCATCTCCAATGAAAATAAAAATATTGGCCTTGGAAACTCTGTGCGATCCTCTCTCACAACATCATGTGTAGAAGGAGCATTGAGAGGCCCCCGAGACACATCAGATGCTTAGCTGGTCCTGTCCACTTTCACGTAATATGTACATGGGCCTTTAATCATTTTTCTCCTTCTTGAATTATGTCTTGCAAACTGTATATCAGCTTTTGCCCCGCCAAAAAAAAGGCACCCTCAGAAAATGTTGGACATTTTGCATCTCCGTGCCTCTTTTAGACACTTTTTATAACTTAAGGATAGTGCACACATTTGCCTCATGTATGTTGGGCTTTTATGCAGAATTTATTTTGCCAATTTCCTTCTAATTCTATTTAATTCTAGTTTAAAGGTGAACCCATGTAACTAAGATAACAAGTGCATAAGTTCATGCACCGTTCACTATTGTGAGGGACATGAACTGTTAATTCAAGTGGTTTTTAATTATTATTATTTGCTTTATGTTGTTTTCAAATTCTTGATAAAATTACAAGTGAATGCCCTGGGTCTTGATAATTAACTTGTAGTGAGTGAGCCATCACACGCTGTCTGTAGACTCAGTTTAGACTGCACCGTGTAATCAGCTCCCTGTCCTCCCACAGTGCTATAGTGATAAATCCCAAGAGATGCAGCATTTTAATTCATTTTCTTTTTCCTAGCCTTTGCTAGGAAAGTTAGAATAATTTAAGTAAAAAATTACATCCCGAGACCTTATGGTGAACTGACATTAATGCATTTTGATAAATCCCATATTTTACAGAATCATAACTAGGGCACACAAAGGTCAGAGCATTACTCAAGCCCTGGTGCCAGATTGGATCCATTGGCCCCTATACCAAATAAGAAGGCACTGGTACTATCAATAAAGCCAACACGCAGGGGGCAATAATATGTATTTTGCATGGAGCAATTGGATCCCCCTCAAGGACCCATGAGCAGAACAAAATTCATCTAGGCTGGAATACCTCCATAATAGAGCATCTGTTCAACTATTAAGAGCTCATGATGCCAGACTAGAGGGGAACGGGTTTCTTGTTGACAACAGTTTGGCAATTTGGGCTACATGGAACACTTTACCTGATAAGTAGTGATGAGCGAAAGTGATCGGATAAGGTCTTATCTGAGCATGCTCTTGTCCTAACAGTGTCTTCGACATGCTTGAAAAATATGTTTGAGTCCCCGCGGCTCCGTGTCTCGCAGCTGTTAGATAGCCACAACACATGAAGGGATTGCCTGTTTGTTAGCCGTGGGGACTTGAACATATTTTTCGAGCAAGCCAAAGACACTCTGTTAGCACTCGAGCATGCTTGGATGAGACCTTATCACTCAGCACCATGGATAAGACATTATTGGCTTAGCATATAATCTCAAACAATTTATCTAAACTCTTTGTTGCCTTAGAAGTCATGTGGTTGGTAATTTCGACTAAGCCAAGGTATATCTAGAACATCCTCGACGCTTCGTGTACCACTTATAACACTGGTCTGTTCTTTCATGATAGTGTTGCCTTTTGAACTCTAAGGTCCTGGGTCTGATTGCTACCTCCGAGCCCCCTACAGCTACATCGCTGGTTTCAGGAACACTCATTGTAGTCATTATCACAGATAAGTGATGGACAGAAAGGAGACAATTTGAAAGTGTTGACTTAAGACAGAACTACATGAGAAAACGCAACAGGAACGGAATAAAATCAGAAATGAGTTTCTTTTATTCCTGGATATATCAAATCTGAATAAACTATCTATCTTGTCTGGATTACTTTCCACTTCCGAGGTCTAGAATTAATCTATAGTACTCACCGAGGCTGAAGAGTATGAGAAATTTCAGGCACACAAACTCTTGTCTGTCCACTTGCAGGGAATGTAGAAGAATGACCAGATCTTGAGCCCTGATTACCAAATTGCTAAGTGTGGATCCTGCTTGGGCTGAAATTGTTGACATTTCAATCTAAAAAGACAAATTAAAGAATTATGTCAGCTCTTGAGCTAATTGTATAATTGCTCCATGCAAACTCCTAGTTGCACCTGGCTTCAATGCGATGCACAAAGATGTCTATGGGACCAAGGAACATTTCCTGAAATATGTTCTATGTGAAGTCCCTGCACCATATGAAATAATTCTTAGCTAATCTCTATGGTTAAGAATTTATGCTTAAAAACAGATTACCTTTTCACAATAAAAAAAAATAGAATAATTTTTTAACTGTTCAAATCTTAAAGAAAACCATGGCTGCTTTTTTTCCCCAAAAACCCTCCCTCACTTGTCTACTGTTTACTTGACGCGGCTCACAACCCACGAACAAGAGTGGTGCTGTTTCGGAAACAAAGCAATCATGTCTTCTTAACGGAAGTCTTGTTTTCACTCTATCTTCACCCCTTCTACCACCCATCCTTTTGATTGACAGCTCAGGCTTCATAGAGCCAGAAAATGGCAGAGATAGAAGGAAAATAAGGTGGGAAGGTGCACTGAACTGTTTGGCCATGTCAAGGGTGCACCAAGCGCCTGTACTTGGATTCGACAGTCAGTCATTCTGTGCCGACAGACTCCCTTCAACCTCATACAATCCCA
This sequence comes from Oophaga sylvatica, assembly GCA_033576555.1. NCBI lineage: Eukaryota > Metazoa > Chordata > Amphibia > Anura > Dendrobatidae > Oophaga > Oophaga sylvatica. The sequence goes on along the minus strand of JARQOD010000008.1, from coordinate 168,761,560 downwards.
TGTCGATAAAATATAGTTGGAGGAACCCACACAAGTGAAGTAGGAATGCTGTATAATAATAATAATAATAATAATAATCTTTATTTATATAGCGCCATCATATTCCGCAGCGCTTTACAGTTTAACAGTTTCAAAACACAAGTCATAAGTCACAACGTTAACAATACAGTAATTAAAGCAAAATAAGACGGCCCTGCTCGTGAGAGCTTACAATCTACAATGAGGTGGGGGAGATACAAAATACAGGTGTGTATATACAATGGTGCATTTACAATGATGGTCCAGCCATCTTAAGGGAGTGAGGGATGGATGGAGATAGTGAATGGGCTACACACACACACTTACACATAGAATGACTTTGATTAGTGAATGTGATAGGCCGCTCTGAACAGATGTGTTTTGAGGGAGCGCCTGAAACCATGCAAATTGTGGATAGTCCTAATTTCTTGGGGTAGAGCATTCCAGAGGATTGGCGCAGCGCGGGAGAAGTCTTGGAGTCGGGAGTGGGAGGTACGGATTAGTGCAGAGGTTAGTCGAAAGTCGTTTGCAGAGCGCAGCAGTCGGTTAGGCCGATAGATAGAAATGAGGGAGGAGATGTAGGGGGGTGCTGCAGTGTGGAGAGCTTTGTGGGTGAGAACAAGTACTTTGAATTGGATCCTATAATGAATGGGCAGCCAGTGTAAGGACTGGCGAAGAGCGGACGCGTCCGAGTACCGATTAGCCAGATGGATAACCCTGGCTGCTGCATTAAGGATGGACTGGAGAGGGGATAGTCGAGTAATGGGGAGGCCAAGTAATAGAGCGTTACAGTAGTCCAGGCGGGAGTGGATCAATGCTACAGTGAGGGTTTTTGTTGTTTCCATGGTGAGAAAAGGGCGGATTCTAGAGATGTTCTTTAGGTGTAGGCGGCAAGCGCGGGCAAGAGATTGTATATGGGAGGTGAAGGAGAGATTGGTATCAAACATAACACCCAGACAGCGAGCCTGCTGCCGGGGTGTTATTATGGTGCCGCCCACTGAGAGGGAAATGTCAGATTTAGGGAGGTTAGTAGACGGCGGGAGCAGAAGAAGTTCAGTTTTGGAGAGGTTGAGTTTCAGATAGAGAGCAGACATGATGTTGGAGACTGCGGACAGACAGTCGGTGGCGTTCTGTAGTACAGCGGGGGTAAGGTCGGGGGATGACGTGTATAATTGTGTGTCATCAGCATAAAGATGGTACTGAAAGCCAAATCTGCTGATGGTCTGTCCAATTGGGGCGGTGTAGAGAGAGAAGAGAAGGGGGCCAAGGACTGAGCCCTGGGGTACACCGACAGTGAGAGGGAGAGGAGATGAAGTGGAGCCAGAGAACGAAACACTGAAGGAGCGGTCAGAAAGATAGGAGGAGAACCAGGAGAGAACAGTGTCCTTAATACCTAGAGAGTGGAGCCTGGACAGTAGGAGACGGTGGTCAACCGTGTCGAAAGCTACAGAAAGGTCGAGTAGAATGAGCAGAGAGTGGTCGCCGTTACGTTTTGCTGTCAGAAGGTCATTGGTCACTTTGATGAGTGCAGTTTCAGTCGAATGTAGGGGTCGGAAGCCGGACTGTGAAGGGTCTAGGAGGGAGTGAGTGGAGAGGTAACGGGTGAGGCGGGAGTAGACTAGGCGCTCCAAAAGTTTGGAGATGAAGGGGAGATTGGAGACCGGTCTGTAGTTGTTTGTGCAGGAAGGGTCAAGAGCGGGTTTCTTTAGTAGTGGAGTAATGATGGAGTGTTTGAAGGAGGATGGGAAAATGCCAGAGGAGAGTGAGAGATTGAAGATTGTAGTTAGGTGAGTTGTGACAACAGGAGAAAGAGACTGGAGGAGATGTGAGGGGATGGGGTCGGTAGTGCATGTAGTCGGACGAGAGGAAGAGAGGAGTCTGGAGACTTCTTCTTCTGTGATGGGATCAAATGTGGAAATTGAGCCAGGGGAAATGCAGGGTGGGATGGGAGTCACAGCACTTGGTGGTTGAGAGCAGATTTCCTGACGGATAGTATCTATTTTTTCTATAAAGTGGGAGGCCAGGTCATCAGCACAAATGTCTGTGATAGGGGCTTGTGCTTTTGGCCTGAGGAGGGAGTGAAAAGTGTCAAAAAGTTTCTTGGGGTTGTTGGCTAGTGAGGAGATCAGTGTGGTGAAGTAGGTCTGTTTGGCGAGGTGAAGGGCAGCATTATAAGTTCTTAACATGAATTTAAAGTGGATGAAGTCTTCTGGTGTGCGGGTTTTTCTCCATAGGCGTTCAGCACTCCTAGAGCATCGCTGGAGAAGGTGAGTTTGCGATGTGAGCCAGGGCTGTTTTACTGTGTGTTTGGAAGTTCTGAGGGTGAGCGGTGCTACTTGGTCAAGGGTGCTTCTAAGAGTGTCATTGTAGTGCTGAACAGCCAGATTAGGACAAGAAAAAGAGGAGATTGGGGACAGCGAAGAGTGTAGGGAGTCTGAAAGTGTCTGAGGGTTAATGGCTTGCAGATTTCTGAATGTGCGGTAGGTAGGAGTTCGCTGGGGTGGTGGAGGATTTGTGAGCGTGAAGGAGAGAATGTTGTGGTCAGAGAGTGGAAGCGGTGAGTTATTTAGGTGGGAAATTGAACAGAGGCGGACAAAGACCAGGTCAAGGGTGTTGCCATCCTTGTGTGTCTCAGAGGTTGAAAGCTGTGAGAGGCCTAGAGAAGTGGTTAGTGATAGAAGCTGAGATGCAGATGTGGAAGTAAGACTGTTAATGGGGATGTTGAAGTCTCCAAGGATAAGGGTTGGTAGTTCTGAGGACATGAAGTGCGGCAGCCAGGCTGAGAAGTGGTCAAGGAACTGGGTGGATGAGCCTGGGGGCCGATATATGACCGCTATTCTGAGGGAGAGGGGATGGAAGAGCCTGATGGTGTGGACCTCAAAAGAAGGGAATGAGAGTGATGGAATTGGGGGGATGACCTGGAAAGTGCATTGTGGGGACAGGAGTATGCCAACTCCACCACCATGTCTGTTTTGGGTCTCGGGGAATGGGAGAACTGTAAGCCACCATAGGAAATGGCAGCAGGGGAGACCGTGTCAGAATCCTGAATCCAGGTTTCAGTGAGGGCCAACAGATGAAGAGAGTTGTTCAGAAAGTAGTTGTGCAGGAAAGATAGTTTATTGCATGCAGACCTTGGATTCCAGAGGGCACAGTTGAAAGAAGGAGATGAGGGAGTGCAAGTAATATTAACAAGATTATTATGGTTTCGAAATGAGGTAGGGTAGGGATTGAGGTTGGGGGATGGACCAGGGTTGGGGGAGATGTCCCCTGAAATCAGTAGGAGTAGGAAGATAAAGAGCAGGTAGTTGTTGGATTTATAAATAGTTTTTTTCTGAGATATGTTTGGGCAAGATGGGCTGAGTTTTCTTAGGAAGGTGAGGAGTGCATGGGAACTGTACATGGGAGAGGGAAGTATGGAGGGGCTGATGTATATGAGTCATGATGGAGGGGGGATGGGGCAGTGAATGTGGATGGCAAGGGAACACAGGAGGATAGAGATAAAGAACATAATTTAAAAGAAAGCAAAGTGTGGGTTACCTGATTCCTGCCCTGATTAACTGCCATGGATAACTGCCTTTTACTCGATGCTTGTCTTTCGTGATGCTTTGCTTTCTGTGATGCGTGCGCCCCCCTTACTGCGTGCGCCCCTTAGACTACTCCTAAATATATAGTCCACACTACAGGGTCAGGAAAGTGGGATTGTGGGGGCTGTTTTGGGATAATTTGCCAGCTGGGGCCAGCACACCAGGGGGTGGTTAGATCATCAAAGGCTGTATGAATAAAACAATGGTAAATTCACATTCAGAATTCATGTTTTAAGAAAATTCCCATATCCATATATCCACCAACACTCATTAATTGTAGGTTTCCTCTTCCAATATATTTCTGCCTTAGAGATGTGCTGAAAGTTATATGGATGTCTTCAAAGAGTCTGCTGGTGAATAAAGTGTAAACTGTCTAGTACTCACTTTGCGAGGAATGCTTTTTAATTAATGTCATTCAAGTCCAAAAGTATCAACACTAGATGAAACTCATTATCCGGGCTTTAGAAAAGAAGTCTACATATTGCAACAGCAAGAAAGTGAAACAAAACCCACATAAATGATCGTGCAATGGCATAAACCTAACTAGAGGAGAGAAATAATGCTGCATCGTCCGGGCGCTGAGGTGGATACGTTGGCACAGGATCTCAGAAGGCTTAGGGACTTTATTAGTATTTCAGGGATGAACCATCCCCTTCTTCAGGTACATCGTTTATAAACCAGGGCTCATAAATGGGCTAAATGAACGACGTTCACCTGTGGCACGACATGCTCTGTGCAGTCTCTACGTGACACAGCCAAGTCAAAGTTTCTGTCTAGTTGACAAATATTTCTCCATTTAGCTTTTATTTCTCTTCTGTGGCCCATATAACAACAAATTAAGTACAATATAAGTCAAACATGGTGACCAACCAGAAACAGCTGCAACCAGAGAAAGGCTTGTGCCAAGTATGATCATGGTCATAAATGAAAGTTTAAAGCTACAGTCACACTTCTGTGATCCATAGACTGGATATGGGTATGACTAATAGGCTCGGATAAGGGACTCGCAATCAGTCCATTCATCGTGGTCTGTGCTTGGACCACGATATGGATGTGAAACTGGCCTAAGAATTACTGATCTATGGAGACAACCCTATTCCAATACTATCCAACGCCATATTACTCAATAACACTTAATGACCAGGAAAATTGGCTCCCTAGAAACTGCCTCTGTACCCGTAGTCATACAGACCCATATGTGAACATGAATATGTTCTGTAAAACTGGTGAGCCCTTAGACTGCTTTCTTTTGGGGCACAGGCTGTATACCTCGAACACAACACATTTTTGGGTCTAGTGTTCCAGCAGGTATGTTGTATTAAACAGAAAATACACTGTAGTAGCCCTCGTTGCTTGTTAGGGCCCCCATTTAACTAATGTTGGCCGAAAATGGTTGACAATCTAAAGTGTATGGAGACCCCCAGACTCTCCCTCAACATATGATGTCGGGGAAGAGAAAGATCAGGCATGTTTGATTTCAGACAGCCGAAACTTTTGGGATCCACGAGACAAGAAGCCACAAGAGACGTCTAGCAGCTGGTTTCTCTGACAACACAGAAGGACTTGGATAGCCATAAAAGATTAAGGGGCAATAGCTGTCAACTGAACGATCGTCTGAAGGGCTGTTCAGCCCACAGCTACCTATTTAGTATGGGGAGCACCAGTCTGCAGCATTTCCTGCATTATCCTGAATCATTCAGACTTGTAGAAATCTTGCAGAATACAGAGGCTTTACTCTCTTGCCATTCAGCTTCATGTGCTCCTGGTAGCAAGCTGAAGCCAAGCACCCCATACCAAAGTCACGGTTTAGGAAGGGTTTCCAACCACTGATCAGCTATTTGCCAATCAGCGGTCATATAACAGTCTCTTTAGACAGTTGCATTTTCAACATGCACCAGTACAATCAGTAAAAGACTGCACTCAGCGGCACATGTCCTATCTGTTGTGAATGTGCTAGAAATGAATTTTGAGCAGAAGCTCCCTCTGGTGGTTACAAACAGTACTGAACTATCCAATGAAGATTGTAAAGATTGGCGATCAGGTGTTACTGACTGGTCTTATATAAGGGAGGTTCCCTCCCATCAGGGTTGCCGGTGATCAATTGTTCTGATCTCATCTTTGATTCCTGTTCACTTTGTAGCTTGCTGTTTCGTGCCTGCATCTTCTGCTAACAGATAAGTCATTTTCTTCTTTTAGTTTTTTGTGCTTGCTTTTTGCATTTTGTCCTGCACTTCTGTGGGAGTCTGCCGGAGTCCCCTCCGGGGGCTTGTGCTCCTCTCAGTTTAGTTCAGCCACTCTTGTTTGTTCATTTGCCTTTTCCAGTTTTTTCAGTGGCTGCTGTTTAGTTTTGTTACACCAGAGAACTAATTTAGGTGGTAGAGGTCGTCTGATCTCAGGTGTTTTTGTAATTAGTAGAGTTGGTACTTTTCAGGGTTTTTTGGGATTGCAGTAAGTGTCCTTCCTATCCTTTTCTATTTAGGAAGTTTGGGCCCCAACGTTTGCTCATACTATTTTCTGTCTGTGTCTGTATTTCCTCTTGTCTAACCGCCATTACATGTTTGGGGGCTTCCTATGTTCTTTGGGGATCTGCTCCGGGGCAGATAGCTTTCCTATATCTATCTTTAGGTGTAGTTAGCTTCTCAGGCTGTGACGAGGCGTCTAGGACCAACGTAGGTACGCTCCACGGCTGCCTTTAGTTGTGGTGGTTAGTCAGGGTACTGCAATCCAATAGATTCCAACCTCTCTGGTGTATTTCCTTTTTTGCCTGCTCTCCTCAGCTACCAAATCATAACACCTATCTGTAAAGGATGATGTGCTGCTGAGAAGGATAATTTTTAGGCCTATATAAAAATAATTTTGCCTCCTGCCGCTGTTTCCCAATAATCGTGCAGTGTTAATCCAGCTTTAATATCCAACTGCAAAAAACTTGAGGTTAGGGAGAGGTTCCTGCTGCAGCCATTTGTTTAACATGCAGGCAGCCATAAGATAGTGAGAAGGAGGTGGACATGACTGAGCTGAGTGAGATGGTGAAGCTTTCTTTCCATATTTCTCAATTGTAATTCTATTATGAGACAAAATAGAATCAAAGAAAAGAAGGATTATGTGGGATATTATTTTTATTTTTTCGCGCAGTGAGGGTTTCATTCTGTGCTCTGTGAAGCAATGCACTTCAACATACTTTCAATGTCACTGTAAAGAAATGAGGATACCAGGATGTAAGTTGATGACGCCTACAAGTAAACACTTCACACATTTACTATGCGCTTCTGGTTCCTTTCTTAAAAATCACCTTTAATCCAACTAAAGAATTTGCTAAAATCTGTATTTTATATAAGCACTTAACTATCAAACCAATCTTCTCAGTGATTCAGACACAGATGTGCAAAAACAAGGTCTGCGTTTTCCCCAGACACAGCGCCACTCCAGTCTGTTCGCTGTGTCTGGTATTGCATCTCAGCTACAGTAGTGCCGATAGATATGAGTGGCTCTTTTTGGAGACTTTGGGGACAACACCTTTAACCCCTTTTGCTCGCTGTGTACCTTTTTACAGTAGACCTGTAATACCCGAGAAGTCAGCGTAAATTATTGGAGTCAACTCCGATTTTGATCCGAGGGTCGGACCAAAATCACATAATCAAGTCTATGGGTTTGTGAAAAAAACTGGACTGCACTTGGGTACCATCAGAATGCTGTGCAATTTTCATGGACCGTCAGAATGAAGAAGGTGAAGAAACCTATTTTCTCAACGTACAAGAAAAACTGATGACACTCAGACCACACGGATCAAATTCTGACCAAAATGTGATCCAAAAAAAAAATACAACAGTTTTTCTGGCACATGGATAAATCGGACATCTGAATGAGCCCTAGGTGTGCATGCGGTATAGCTAGCTGTCACTCACCAATTAGAACCACCCATTTGATTCTAGAAGGAGCGCGAATTTCAATGAATATAATATTGAATCTTTCCTCAAAAAGCTACATACAGAAATGTTCATCCCATCTTTCTCAATAACTGCCTGTACTCAACTCCAGTGTCAACGCTGGCTCTCCCGGGCTTGCATGACGTTTTTATGTCACGTGAGCCCTGCAGACAATCAGCAGCCATTTCACCGTCACTTCCTTCAGACTAAACTGACAGCCGGAGGAAGTGAGAGAGCAGCAGCCGTAGTTCTGACTTCCTCAAGAGTCAAGACATTAGTTTTTGTCCGGAGGAAGTGAGAGTGAAGCGGCCACTGATTGGCTGCAGGGCTCATGTGACACAACTTTAAGCGAGTCCTGGGAGACCCAGCATCACCATCGCTGGATTAGCACTGACGCTGGTGAGAGTACAAGCTATCTGTATTTTACAATTTCGGTTTTAGCATTTCCTTTTTTCCTCTCTTTTTTCCCCCAGAGCTATAAGGTTTTTTTGTATTTTTCTGTCACATGGACGTATGAGGACGTATTTTTTATGGGACTAGTTGTACTTTTAAAAGCCCCCATTCGTTTTAACACATAATGTATTGGAAAATTAGCAAAAAATTCTAAATGCAGTGAAATTGTGAAAAAAAATGTAATTCTGACATTGATTTTTTGGAAATTGTTTTCATGACGTACATTTTGTGGTAAAAAGGAGATGACAGTATGATTCCGCTCATCAGTACAGTTATGGCAATACCAACATGTTGATTTTTTATTATTATTTTAGTGGTGAAAAAAATTCGAAGTTGGAAAAAACAAATTTTTGTTTAGTCGTCATTCTCCAGATCCGTAACGTTTTTATTTTTCAGACGATAGAGCGGTATGACGGCTTATTTTTTGTGGGGTGAGACGACCTTTTTATTGATACCAATTTGGGATAGATGTGATGTTTTTATCAACCAAAAACATGTAACTTTGACGTTCTTGAATTTTTTCCTGTTTACGGTGTTTACCAATCAGGTTAATTATTTTTATATTCTGACAGATCGGACTTTCCTGAACACGGCAATGCCACATATGTGTATATATTATTATTATTATTATCTTTCGTTTTAATCGGGGATTTTAATATTTTTCATATTTTTTTAAACATTTTTTTTACTTTTCATTGTACTGGTTAGTCCCTTTGGGGGATTTTATTCCGTGATCCTCTGATCGCTTGTGCTATATACAGGGAGACCTTAGCATTGCTGTATATAGTAAAAATCACCGTCTTATTTGAAACCTGTCAGCAGGCAGAGTTTTAGAGGAGCTCCATAATGACAAGTACGGAGGTCTTCAGACTCCCAGCTGTCCTAGCGACCCATTGGCGACCCATGATCACGTCACGGCCGGCGCATTGTTAACAGGTAAACAATGGAGGGTGGCGCTCCACACGTAGTTGTTAGCGGCAGATCCTGGCTGTAACACACAGCCATGGGGCAGCAGATGTCGGTAAAGCCTAAAGGTGCATTTATACTACAAGCTGAGCCTGGGAATGCTCGTTTCAGAATAACTGTGCAAGCCGGCAATCACTCGACGAACAAGCAAAACACATTTGTTCGGTGAAATTATCTTTTGGTTTGGACAAACGATGATCATTCTCGGCGGCGCATTGTCCTGTGTAAACAGGACCTGAGAAGAATGGCCGCCTACGTGCCCTGAATGATCTCCGGTTCAGCGACTGTCTGAAGACAGGTATTAAATGACTTCATGAATCTGACTGTCGGCCGTAAGACGCTGCACATCACACAAGGTAAACGGACCCTTATAGCGTCAAAAAGAGATTTGGAGTTAAATGCACGCGCTTTTCATGAGTCATATAAAAGCCAGTGTGAAAATCCGAGCCTGTGACCGTGTGTGCTCCGACCTTTGACACCGGTAAACAATGCTAATTAGGACACAATTGCATGCACGCTTTCTTCTGCTACCGATATCTGGGACACTGGCCGTTAGTTACCTACTCTCCTCCGCAGCTTATTCTCACAGCGCTTTCTGTAAATACAAATGGGGGATGTGTCGCTTCTCTTGAGAAATCTGCCTCTCCTGGCCACACTGTCCCCCTATTGAGTGCTGCTGAAAGCCATGACAAAGCCCTCCCTGCCTGTGTTTGTGGATACCTTGTATCTCTCCGCAAGATCATTGTTTGTGCCTTTTGTGCAGCAACAATCCTGGAGCCCGAAACAAAAAAAATAAAAAAATTAAAAAAGCGCTAAACTAAACAAGTAGCATCTGCTTACAACTGGACTGTGTGTCCCCAGGTCCCCAGCATGCCCTGAAACTACACAGGAACCCAAGCAATTAATCATTCCGGTGATCGGGTTTATAGTAAAGTAACATTTTATCATAGTACACTGTTATATCACTGCTGTCTGTCCTTTAGGAGCAGAGATAGAAATTCTAGAATGATTTCGTTCAGTGTTGGATTCTGCAACGTCACTCCATGATAGGTGCTAGGACGGCTCATACATCATACTGCGAGTCTATGGGGCGGTGCCAACACAAAACCAATGTAAAAAAAACAAAAACATTTTGGTTAAAACAAATCCCCCTGATTTGTTTTACCCAAAATCTAATCTTTAAATCAGATTTGTTTCCAGTTTTCTCGCTTACCTCCTGCCCAGTCACCAGTAGGATGCTGTTCTCTTTGCTGTGTTGCATTTGCCTGTAGATATGGTCAAAGACTAATAGCTCACTCCAGCAATTCTGCAGCAAAATCATCTGGTCGCTGACCTAAAAAACAAAGTGATAATGTGAAACAGTGGAACTGCAATCTCAATAGCATTTAAAACAGAGTCCGTTTAGATGGAGGGCAAAAAGGGAGAATACTCTGTGGATTCATGCCGTACAAAAATGCTACCGGCAGATGTTACGTTAAAGTGTGTAGCAAAATAGACAGAACGTTGCAATTTTTATTGCATAATTTGGGTGAAAAAATTTTTTTTGTTCTGAAAATGCAGCATGTTACAGGTGTGGCATTTATATTTCTGGATTTTACTTGCCATAGGCTCTTCACACATGTGGATTTTGTGGTAGCGCAAGTCACAGTCTAGAGTTCTCCTTCCTGCTAGATCCATACTCATGAAGACTATTCCCCCTTACAAAGTGTTGCAGTTATGTGTGCCTTTAAGGAAGACCTAACAATGCTTCTATGTGCCATGTTATCCTCTTGTTATACTCTTGGTTGAGTAGAAGACATCAGGAATAAGTTTCCAGGATGTCATCCTGTAGGTGGAGGCGATATCAGCGAGATGATGCCGAGATCACAGCTGTGATTTGTAGGTGGGAGTGAGGGCATATGATGAGACAGAGACCTGTTGAAAGTCAGAAGAAGACTACGCCCAAGTTCAAACATTAAAGATCAAGTCTGTGCCAGTGGGTTCAGAGACAGTCAGAGCTTATGGAAAATTATATCCTTCCTAGCTGCCTTGTAGGACAGTGCAAGTCATCTTCATGGCCATTGTAGCCGGAGGAATAAGAAACACTAAGGTGTCAGAGGAGTCACTTAAAATACATAGGGATGGTGAGTCTTAAATGTATGGTAGGGAATAACTTTGTATTGTGGATGGAGTATCGTACCTGCCCAGAAATACATTCAGCACATATTCAGAACTGGTTCTCCAGTAACCTGGTCAAATGTCCAATAAGAGTGCCCAAACTGAGTGTGTGCTGGGGTTTGAGGAACGAGCCTACCATAATTGCTTAGAACTTCCAGCCTTTCAGGGTATTCCAGTAGAAATGAGCCATCACCTATCCATAGGAATAGGTGATCAACGGGGTCCAACCGTTGGGTCCAACCACTGAGAGTCTCATCGATCACCAGCTTGGATGGAGGCACTATTTTAGGTAGCCCCATAGAATATTAATGGAGTGGCAGAACACATGCACCACCACCACTCCATTCATACTAGGGCACCATGTCAGTCTGAGAGTTCACCCACCCACCAATATTGTACTTATCAGCTGCAGTGGGGGAAATAAGTATTTGATCCCTTGCTGATTTTGTAAGTTTGCCCTCTGACAAAGACATGAATAGTCTGTAATTTTAAGGGTAGGTTAATTTTAACATTGAGAGATAGAATTTCAAAAACAAAATCCAGAAAATCACATTATATTTAAATTAAAGAAATTTATTTGCATTTTACAGGGAGAAATAAGTATTTGATCCCCTACCAACCATTAAGCGTTCTGGCTCCTACACACCAGTTAGATGCTCTTAATCAACTCGTTCCCTGCATTACAGACATCGGTCTTACATAGTCACCTTTATAAGAAACTCCTGTCACAGACTCAATCATTCAAACTCTAACCTCTACAACATAGGCAAGACCAAAGAGCTTTATAAGCATGTCAGGGACAAGATCATAGACCTGCACAAAGCTGGAATGGGCGACAAAACCATAAGACGCTGGGTGAGAAGGAGACAACTGTTGGTGCAATAGTAAGAAAATGGAAGAAATACAAAATGACTGTCAATCGACATTGATCTGGGGCACCATGCAAAATCTCACCTCATGGGGTATCCTTGATCATGAGGAAGGGGAGAAATCAGCCTAAAGCTACACGGGGGGAACTTGTTAGTGATCTCTAAGCAGCTGGGACCACAGTCACCAAGAAAACCATTAGTAACACATTACGCCGTAAAGGTTTACAATCCTGCAGTGCCGGTAAGGTCCCTCTGCTCAAGAAGACACATGTGCAGCCCGTCTGAAGTTTCCCAATGACACCTGGATGATTCTGTGAGTGATTGGAGAAGGTGCTGTGGTCAGATGAGATAAAAATTGAGCTCTTTGGCATTAACTCAACTCGCCGTGTTTGGAGGAAGAGAAATGCTGCCTATGACCCAAAGAACACCATCCCCACTGTCAAGCATGGAGGTGGAAACATTATGTTTTGGGGTGTTTCTCTGCTAAGGGCACAGGACGACTTCACCGCATCAATGGGAGAATGGATGGAGCCATGTACCGTAAAACCCTGAGTGACAACCTCCTGCCCTCCACCAGGACATTAAAAATGGGTCGTGGCTGGGTCTTCCAGCAAGACAATGACCCAAAACATACAGCCAAGGATACAAAGGAGCGGCTCAAAAAGAAGCACATTAAGGTCATGGAGTGGTCTAGCCGGTCTCCAGACCTTCATCCCATAGAAAACTTATGGAGGAGGTGAAGCTCCGAGTTGCCAAGCGACAGCCTCAAAATCTTACTGATTTAGAGATGATCTGCAAAGAGGAGTGGAGCAAAATCCTCCTGACATGTGCGCAACCCTCATCATCAACTACAAAAAAAGTCTGACTGCTGCGCTGCCAACAAGGATAAAGTCTTGTTTGCCAGAGGGATCAAAAACTTATTTCTCACTGCAAAATGCAAATAAATGTATATAATTTATACAATGTGATTTTCTGGATTTTATTTTTGATATTCTATCTCTCAATGTTAAAATTAACCTTCCCTTAAAATTATAGACTGTTCATGTCTGTGTCAGTGGGAAACTTACAAAATCAGCAAAGGGTCAAATACTTATAAATACGGTTAGGTTGAGCTAGCTCCTAGTGAAATAACTCTTTACCAGTCTTTCAAGTCAATGAGATGAGCAGCGTTCAGATCCCATTAATCCTTCATGGCCTTGCAGGAATGTATTTATCCATTTTCCTAAACTTCCATTCCCATTGTACACTTCTTGTCTGACTCACGGTTATTTAGCTAAGTTTCATCACTGCGCACACTGACGTTTTACTTGAAGCAGCTAAGTTTCTAACCTTGTGAAGCAAGAATAGACGTATTGAACAATGCGACCGTTTTATCGCATGTACTTGCAACTAATACAATAAACATTGTCTCTGGGTGAATAGACTTCTGTCCTCTGCGATAACATTGACAATATGTTTCCAATGTTGAAAATGCAATATTGTTTTGTTAACCTCTTTGGATTGCATAATGTTGCCTCTTATAGATCGCAGTGAACAAAAATAAATTCAAACTGAATTTTCATGAAAATGTAACAATGAGAAGGGAGTGAAAAGCAAGTAAAAAGTTTTGGAAAAGCTTCAGAAAATCAGCATGAATTGTATAGCAATAATAACTATTTTTGTTGAAAAATGATAGAAAACAACCTTAAAAAGGGAATCAGCCAGCAGGTTTTGTTATGTAACACAACGTAGACGCAGATACCCTAATTCCAGTGATATGTCACTTACTGGGTGGTTTTGATGCTTCAATATAATCAGTGCTTTATCAGCAGGAGATTATCAGTACAGGATAACTGACCTCGTGCCTGCTAATCCAACCACTCAACCAACACTGATTAAATACGCACTCCCGTGAATATCTGTTCGTTAAATCCGTGTATTTGTGCATGTCGTGTACTGTGTGTATTAATATACTCGCTTATCGCTGGTTTCTCCGGGATCCAGAGCACTTCTTCTCTTCTCAGTGATGTTGCCACCCTTCAGACTCCATGGGTCATTCTATGCTGCGTTCTGCGTGAGCCAGAAGTCTCGTTCTCACACTCCATATTGTAAAAGTCACTTCTGAGTCACTTCTGTTAGCACGCCCGGCACTTTGATAGAAACCTTGCTCTGCAGAGCATCAGTGCCGAGCAAGCTGTCAAAGTGCCAGGTCAGGCTAACAGTCGCTGCTCACATCGCTGAGGGCAATGACTATAGCCGCTCTGTGCATACCTCTGACTGAAATCCGGCGGCTACTGGGCAGAATAACATTCATTTTCTCCTGGTAGCTTTCAGTTAGGTGGTCAGATAGCATTGGTAAACTATTCTTCTGCAAGCTAACCTTATATCTGCAGGTAAATGGCATTTTGGAACATTTAGCCTGTGTAAGGCTATGTGCAGACGATCAGGAATTGGCAGCTCTTTGGATGCAGCGCATGTCTGCTGCATCCAAAGCGCTGCTATCTATTTAACGCAGGTGAATCCGCATGTGCTCACTGAACCGTGCGGATTCACGACAACCAATACATTGTATGGGTGAAATTGTTGTGAATAGGCTGGAAATGAGTTCTGAGCAGAAGTGTAAGGTTCTATGTATATATTCCTGAAACTCAGTTTGTTCGTCAGCCATTTTACTTTCTGTCTTGCTGCAGCTATCTTGCCCTCAGTCAAAATGGAGTTTCCAGCTTGCATGTTCCCGCCCTGATTCTCTCCTTTGCTTCTTAAGCAGCCACAGCTGAGCAATCAGTGCTTCAGAATCTAGCCTGCAGTGAACCTGTGACTTGACTCCTGTAAGCCTTGGACCTTGTACTCCAGCTATTCCTACTGAGGAACTCTGAAGCACTTGTGGACTCTGAACCCTGCTCTTTGAAAGACCCACGTTTGCATGGACTTACGGTAACAGAGAAGAAGATCCTGAATCTGTATTGGAGAGTGATTGCTGAGCTTGGATTACTCTGGCCTGCTGTGTCTCCTGTTTCTGTGTCTGCAAACTGTGTGACTATTTCTGCCAACTTGTATGAAGTAATACAGGACTTTTCTATATCAAACCTGTGACCCCTGTGTTTTCATCGCAACCAAGCACAAGACGCTATATGAACTGTACTACATACATTACAAGATTCTGAAGCCAAAACGTTAGTGTCTGCTGGGTCTAGAAGGCTGTGTCTGCTGTACTGTGGATATCAGACGTCCGGTTGTACTTTCTGTGATGACAGTGGTTGTGACTTCTCACAACCATTCCAGGTGAGCAATTCCCTTAAGTTTTTTCTTTTTGCAGTGTTACCACAGGTAAACACTATTGTTTTTTTTTTTTCCTTTCTTTTCTCTTTTTTGTCTGCTGTAACTCTGGATATCAGATGTCTGGTTGAAACTTTCTGTGATGATAGTGGTTGTGACTTCTCACAACCATTCCAGGTGAGCAGTTCCCTTAATTTTTTTTTCTCTCTGCAGTGTTGCCACAGGTGAACACTATTGTTTTTTTTTCTCTCCTCTTCTTCCAGTAATCCTGTCTTAAAAGATCTGGAAAATGGAGGCCCGCATAAAGGAACTTTGCGGAGTGACTGATAATATCCTTGCACATTTGCAGAATATAAAGACCCGTTTTACAAATCTACAGGACCTCAATAATCACAATTTGCAAGTGGTTGGACAGACTACCCAGGATTTGCGAGCCAGGATTGAGGTTCTAGAGGGGCGAGTCCAGGCTCCTGCCGTAGCCCCGAGTGCTGGGATTCCCAAGTTGCCCCCTTTTCGTTTTGGCGGTGAACGTGAGAAATTCAGGGGATTTATTAATCAATGCAATCTTTTTTTTTCTGCACATGCTTCACAATTTCCCACTGAACGATCTAAGGTGCTTACTATAATTATGTTGCTTACCAACAAGGCTTTAATGTGGGCAAACCCTCTGATTGAGACTGAGGATGATTGTTTGAATCACCTTGATGATTTTATTTCAGCCATGGGGCAGGTGTTTGATGACCCCAATCGAGGTGCAACAGCTGAAGCAGCCATGTTAGCTTTGCGCCAAGGTAAGCACTCGGTAGCTGAATATGCCTTGGATTTCAGGAGATGGGCCCTTGATACCACCTGGGACAGTTCCGCCAAAAAATCTATTTTTCGAAAGGGGTTATCTCCACTGATTAAGGATGAACTTGCTCGTGCCGACCCTCCCACTGCGTTAGGTGACTTTATTAACTACTGCATCCATATTGATACTCGTCTGACTGAACGCAGGCAAGAGAGATGGTTCGAAAGCAATCGTACTAACCTTTTCCTACCTTCCTCTCCAGCTAAGGAACCTTTGAGTAGGATTACACGGGAACCTGAACCCATGCAGGTAGACTCTTTACAACGACGGGTTAGTGATGCACGCAAGGAACATCGTTTTAAGGAGAATCTATGTTTCTATTGTGGTAAGTCAGGGCACTTCATTATAAACTGCCCCAGCCGTTCTCGTAAGACTACTGCAGCACTCATTCATTGTGAGTGTTGCGAGAGGGGATCTGTCAGGTCCGAGCCTCAGGCTCCAGAGAGATCTGAAGCAACAGATCTTGATTTCTCGGACTTAAACTCCGTTACCTCTGAGGACGTTGACTGTGTAAACGCTGCCATTTTTCAAGTTTCCTCAGTGGTGTCCCAGCTGAGTTGTAAGAAGAACAATTCTCATTGCTTTCTTTCCATCAAACTCTGGGTTGACTCAGCTTGGGTGTCTAGCTCTGCTATGATCGACTCAGGGGCAAGTGGAAATTTTATGGATGTCTCCTTTGCTCTGAAACAGGGAATACGTTCAGTGAAGAAGGCTACTCCAGTACAGATGGAAACTGTGGATGGCTCCCTGCTGACCTCTGGACCAGTGGATCAGGAAACAGAGCCTTTGAGGGTTCTTATGGGTAAAGATCATCAAGAGAAACTGTCCTTTATGCTTATCTCTTCTCCCACTTTCCCATTATTCTAGGGCTACCATGGCTGCAGGCTCAGAATCCTACCATTAACTGGGAGACCAAGGAATTACACTTTCCAGAGAAACAGATGAGTCCAAAAGTTTCAGCTTGCTCTGTTCCTAAAGGAATCATGTCAGTCCCTGAACTACCAGCTGTATACCAGGACTATGTGGATTTATGTGACAAGAAGAACGCTGACCAGCTTCCTCCTCACCGTCCATATGATTGTCCAATTGAATTATTGCCTGGAGCAGAGATACCTTTTGGTAAGATCTACCCCCTGGCAGGGCCCGAGCTAAAGGCTTTAAAGGATTACATAGATGAAAATCTAGCCAAGGGCTTCATACGCCCCTCTTCATCTCCTGCAGGTGCACCCATCTTCTTTGTAAAGAAGAAAGATGGAGCTCTGAGACCATGCGTAGACTATAGGGAACTCAATAAGGTTACTATTAGAAACCGTTATCCATTGCCTTTAATCCCTGAGTTATTGGAGAGAGTGCGACATGCCAAAATTTTTTCTAAACTAGATCTTCGTGGGGCCTATAACTTAGTCCGTATTAGACCTGGGGATGAATGGAAGACTGCATTCAGGTCACGCTATGGACACTTTGAATATCTAGTTATGCCTTTTGGTCTGAGTACCGCCCCAGCCACTTTCCAACACTTGGTGAATGACATCTTCAGGGATCTCCTAGATACATTCGTGGTAATTTATTTGGATGATATTCTAATTTTTTCTAACTCCACAGAGGAACATCATGGACATGTGAGAATGGTCTTGGAACGTCTAAGACAAAATCATCTTTACATCAAACTTGAAAAGTGTGAATTCCATAGGACCGAAATTCAATTTCTGGGGTATGTACTGTCTACACAAGGAATTAGTATGGATGGAAGCAAAACCCAAGCCATCAAGGATTGGCCAAGTCCTAGAAATGTGAAGGAGGTACAGCGCTTCATCGGGTTTGCCAACTTCTATAGACGTTTCATTAGAAATTTCTCTGAGGTAGTGTCACCTATCACTCAACTTACCCGGAAAGAGTCTAGGTTTTCCTGGACTCCCCAAGCCCAGGAAGCATTTTCCCGTCTAAAAGATAAATTTACCACTGCACCTATCCTAGTACATCCCAACCCCGAGCTTGCCTTCATAATAGAGGTGGATGCTTCAGACTGTGCCGTTGGAGCTATACTCTCTCAGAGAACAGGTGAGAAGAATGTCTTGCATCCCTGTGCCTTCTTTTCCCAGCAGTTGTCTTCGGCTGAGAGGAACTACGATGTGGGCAATAGAGAGTTGTTGGCCATTATTGCCGCCTTCAAAGAATGGAGACACCTTCTTCAGGGAGCTGCACAGCAAATAGTCGTCCTGACAGACCATCGTAACCTTGAGTTTATCAGGTCGGCTAAGTGCCTGACTCCTCGCCAGGCTCGCTGGAATCTTTTCTTAAACCAATTTAATTTTATCATCTCTTATAGACCAGGATCGCGCAATGGAAAGGCTGATGCACTCTCTAGGATTTACTCAGCAGAGACACGTCCAATTACTCCTCCTAAGACTATTCTTCCTGACTCTAGATTCCTAGGAGTAATTCATAATCAAGACCTACTTAAGGACATCAAGGAAGCATACCATGCGGATTCCTTTTTGGCACAACCCCCAAGGGACGTAAGTCTTGTCTTTAAGAATGGTGTGTGGATTCAGGGACAACGTCTGTATATTCCTGAAACAGTCAGATTAAGAGTATTGCAACTCATTCACGATTCCAAGATAGCTGGGCATAGAGGAATTCTAAAGACACAGGAATTTCTTTCTCGTTTCTTTTGGTGGCCCACTTGCAGGAAGGATGTTTTAAACTATGTCACTTCATGTGAAGTCTGTGCAAGATGCAAAACACCTCGCTCCTCACCAACTGGTCTGTTACAGCCTCTTCCCACCCCGTCCCGCCCGTGGGGATCCATTTCTATGGACTTCATTGTGGAGTTACCAACCTCTCAGGGGAAGAACACCATTCTAGTAGTGGTTGACCGTCTAACAAAGGCAGCTCATTTTATCCCTTGTGTCGGCTTACCCACTGCAAAACAGACATCAGATTTGATGATTAAAGATGTGTTTCGCTTACATGGAGTACCGGATGAGGTTATTTCGGATCGAGGGGTGCAATTCACTTCTAGGTTTTGGCAAAATTTCTGTGCAGCATTGGACATTAAAGTAAACCTTTCTTCTGCTTTTCATCCCCAGACTAATGGACAGACCGAACGAACCAATCAAACCCTGGAGCAGTATCTCCGCTGCTTTATCTGCCACCTACAGGATGATTGGGTGGATCTACTTCCATTAGCTGAGTTCTCGTATAACAACTCTCAGAGTGCCTCCACTAAACAGTCTCCTTTTTACTCTAATCTAGGTTATCATCCTAACATTCTACCACGATTTCCCATAGAAACGCCTTTACCAGCAGTGGCTGAAAGAATCACGTCTTTACAGAAGAATATGGATCTTCTAAAGGAAAATCTGGAATCGGCTCAAGAAAGGTACAAGAAAGCAGCAGATAAATTTCGTAAACCTGCACCAGCTTTCAAGGTAGGAGACTTGGTCTGGCTGTCAACCAGAAATCTTAAGTTAAGGATTCCATTGTCTAAGTTGGGACATAAGTACATTGGACCCTATAAAATCAGTAAAATTATAAGTGCCGTTGCTTGTCGTCTTCAACTGCCCAGAACTATGAGAATCCACCCTGTCTTTCATGTATCCCTACTAAAGGCTGCGACACCCAATACGTTTCCTGGACGTTCCTCTCCTTGCCCTGACCCAGTGCTAGTCGATGGTCAGGAAGAATTTGTGGTGGAAAGGATTTTAGATTCCAGGTTGTATAGAAATCAGTTACAATATCTGATTAAATGGCAGGGCTACCCAGTGGAGGACAACTCATGGGAACCGGTCAATAACGTTAATGCTCCTCGCTTGCTCCGTCAGTTTCATCAGAGGTACCCACACAAGCCTGGTCTGAGGTCATCCGGAGGTTGTCCTTAAGGGGGAGTAATGTAAGGTTCTATGTATATATTCCTGAAACTCAGTTTGTTCGTCAGCCATTTTACTTTCTGTCTTGCTGCAGCTATCTTGCCCTCAGTCAAAATGGAGTTTCCAGCTTGCATGTTCCCGCCCTGATTCTCTCCTTTGCTTCTTAAGCAGCCACAGCTGAGCAATCAGTGCTTCAGAATCTAGCCTGCAGTGAACCTGTGACTTGACTCCTGTAAGCCTTGGACCTTGTACTCCAGCTATTCCTACTGAGGAACTCTGAAGCACTTGTGGACTCTGAACCCTGCTCTTTGAAAGACCCACGTTTGCATGGACTTACGGTAACAGAGAAGAAGATCCTGAATCTGTATTGGAGAGTGATTGCTGAGCTTGGATTACTCTGGCCTGCTGTGTCTCCTGTTTCTGTGTCTGCAAACTGTGTGACTATTTCTGCCAACTTGTATGAAGTAATACAGGACTTTTCTATATCAAACCTGTGACTCCTGTGTTTTCATCGCAACCAAGCACAAGACGCTATATGAACTGTACTACATACATTACAAGAAGCTCCCTCTGGTGGTTACAAACGGTACTGGACTGTCCAGTGAAGATTGTGAGGATTGGGAATCAGGTGTTACTGACTGGTCTTATATAAGGGAGTCGCCTTCCCATCAGGGTTGCCGGTGATCAATTGTTCTGGTCTCAATCCTTGATTCCTGTTTCCTTGGTAGCCTGCTGTGTCGTGTCTGAATCTCCTGCTAACAGATAAGACATTTTCTTCTTTTGTTTTTGTGCTTGATTTTTGCATTTTGTCCTGCACTTCTGTGGGGCCTTCAGGGTCCCCTCTGGGGGCTTTTGCCTCTCAGTTCAGTTCAGCCACTGATGTTTGTGCATTTGCTTTTTCCAGTTTTTTCAGTGGCTGCTGTTTTGTTTTTGGTTACACCAGAGAACTAATTTAGGTGGTAGAGGTCGTGTGATCTCAGGTGTTTTTGAAAGTAGTAGAGTTGGTGCTTTTCAGGGTTTTTTGGGATTGCAGTAAGTGCCCTTCCTATCCTTTTCTATTTAGTAAGTTTGGGCCCCAACGTTTGCTCATACTATTTTCTGTCTGTGTCAGTATTTCTTCTTGTCTAACCGCCATTACATGTTTGGGGGCTTTCTATTTTCTTTGAGGATCTGCTCCGGGGCAGATAGCTTTCCTCTTTCTATCTTTAGGTGTAGTTAGTTTCTCAGGCTGTGACGAGGCGTCTAGGACCAACGTAGGAACGCTCCACGGCTGCCTCTAGTTGTGGTGGTTAGTCAGGGTACTGCAATCTCATAGTTTCCAACTGCTCTGGTGTATTTCCTTTTTTGCCTGCTCTCCTCAGCTACCAAATCATAACAGTATCACCGGCCAAAACTGAAAATTATATGGTACTCACAGAAGGGAAAAATATTGTGGAAAGAAAAAAAGTTGTCAGAGTTGTCAGAGATTTTTTTTTTTTTTTTTTTTCTTTGTTCCATTTTTTTTTTTCCCTCTGTATCTCTGGGTGCTGAGGAGGATTTTTTTTTTCTCTCTCAATGGAGTTTGCACAGTTGTCTGGCCATGTGGATCAGCTTGCCACTGAAGTTCGGAGTATTGCTACCTATCTTGCTAGGTTGCCTGTTGTGGAACCTAGGATTCCCATGCCAGATTTGTTTTTAGGGGATCGAGCTAAGTTTCTGAATTTCAAAAATAACTGTAAATTGTTTTTTGCCTTAAAATCTAAGTCCTCAGGGAACGCAGCGCAGCAGGTTCAAATTGTCATCTCTCTTCTGCATGGCGACCCTCAGGATTGGGCTTTTTCCCTGACACCTGGGGATCCTGTTTTGAGTGATGTTGATGCGTTTTTTCAGGCTTTGGGGTTATTGTACGATGAGCCTAATGTCACTGATCAAGCTGAAAAAACTTTGTTGGCATTAAGTCAGGGGCTTGAGGACGCTGAGTTATACTGTCAGAGATTCCGTAGGTGGGCAGTCCTGACCAAATGGAATGACAACGCTTTGGCAGCTCTTTTTCGGAAGGGACTGTCAGATAATGTAAAGGATGTTATGGCGGGATTCCCTGTTCCCTCTGGTCTCAATGATTCTATGTCATTAGCGATTCAAATTGACAGACGTTTGCGTGAGCGGAAAGGTATGCGTGGAATAATGTTGCCTTGTGAACCTGCTTCTGAATCCATGCAGTGTGATAGAGTGGTTTCTGGGGCACAGCGTCATGAATTTCGAAAGCGCAATGGGTTATGTTTCTACTGTGGTGATGCCTCTCATGCTATTTCTGTCTGCCCTAAGCGGGGAAGACGTTTTGCTCGCTCAGTTGTCTTGGGTAGTGTTCAGACTAAGTTTTTATTAACTGTTACCCTGATATGCTCTCTGTCCTCATTTTCTGCTCAGGCTTTCGTTGATTCTGGAGCAGCTATTAACCTGATGGATTATGATTTTGCTAAACGTTGTGGGTTTCCCTTGATACCCTTACGGAAGTCTATTCCCCTACTGGGGATCAATTCTACCCCTTTGGCTGAGAATAAACCTCAGTTCTCTACTCAGGTGATAATGAGGGTAGAACCTGATCATCAGGAGAGTTGCAAATTTTTGGTTCTGTATAATCTGCATGACATTATCGTACTGGGTTTCCCTTGGTTACAGTCTCATAATCCTGTTTTGGATTGGAAATCTGTGTCTGTTACCAGTTGGGGCTGCCAATGTGTTAATACCAACACTCCTGTTTTTCTGCCTCCCCCCAGGCTCAGGATGTTCCTGACTTTTTGATTGATTTTTCTGATGTGTTTAGCGAAAGTAAATCTGCATCCTTACCTCCCCATAGGAGCTATGACTGCGCTATTGAATTAGTGCCTGGTAGTAAATTCCCTAAAGGTCGCCTTTTTAACTTGTCTGTACCTGAACATGACGCTATGCGGTCTTATATCAAGGAGTCATTGGAGAAGGGTCATATCAGACCATCCTCTTCACCCTTGGGTGCCGGTTTTTTCTTTGTGGCCAAAAAGGATGGTTCATTAAGGCCGTGTATTGATTATCGTCTCTTGAACAATATTACTGTGAAATATCAATATCCGTTACCCTTGATCTCTGATCTGTTTTCCAGGGTGAAAAACGCTACTTGGTTTACCAAGCTTGACCTCAGGGGGCATATAACCTTATTCGCATTAAGCACAGGGATGAATGGAAGACGGCATTTAATACCCCTGAAGGGCATTTTGAGTACCTTGTGATGCCCTTTGGGCTCACTAATGCTCCTTCTGTCTTCCAGTCCTTCATGAATGACATTTTCAGGGATTTTGTGGATAAATTTCTGATTGTTTATTTGGATGATATCTTGATTTTTTCCAATGACTGGGACTCTCATGTAAAACATGTTCGGACTGTGTTCCAGATTTTGAGAGAGAATGCTCTGTATGTGAAGGGATCAAAGTGTCTTTTTGGCGTTCAGAGGATCTCATTTCTGGGATTCATTTTGTCCCCATCTGTTATTGAAATGGACCCGGTCGGAGTTCAGGCTATCTGTGATTGGGTCCAAACTACTTCATTGAAGGCTCTTCAAGGATTCTTGGGTTTTGCCAATTTTTATCGTGAATTTGTTGGTGGTTTCTCTGTTATTGTTGAACCATTGACTGATTTGACCAGGAAGGGTTCTGATGTGGTGAATTGGCCTCCTGAGGCAGTCTCTGCATTTCAGGAACTTAGGCAGAGATTCACTTCTGCTCCTGTTCTACGGCAGCCTGATGTTTCTCTGCCATTTCAGGTGGAGGTTGATGCCTCTGAAATTGGGGCAGGTGCCGTTTTGTCCCAAAGAGATCCAGAGACCTCTAAAAGTAACCCTTGTGCCTTTTTCTCTCGAGGATTTTCTCCCACTGAACGTGGTTATGACGTGGGTAGTCGGGAGTTGTTGGCCATGAAGTGGGCTTTTGAAGAGTGGAGACATTGGCTGGAGGGAGCCAAACATCAGGTGGTGGTCCTTACGGACCATAAGAATCTAGTTTATCTGGAATCTGGCAAGCGACTTAATCCTAGACAGGCCAGGTGGGCCTTGTTTTTCACACGTTTTAATTTTGTGGTTTAATTTCTTCCTGGCACTAAAAATGTTAAGGCGGATGCCCTCTCGAGGAGTTTCCTGGCGGACTCTCCTGAGTTATCTGATCCTTCTGTTATTTTGAAAGAGGGTGTAGTTCTTTCCGCCATCTCGCCCAATTTGAGACTGGCTCTGGAGGGTGTCAGGAGGATAAGCCCGAGCGCTGCCCTGTTGGGAAATTGTTTGTCCCGGACCAGTGGAAAAAGAGTGTAATGTCTGAGATTCATTGTTCCGCGTTGGCCGGTCATCCCGGCATTTTTGGTACCAGAGACTTGGTTAGTCGGTACTTTTGGTGGCCTACCTTGTCTCGTGATGTCAGGGAGTTTGTGCAGTCCTGCGGGACTTGCTCTCGCTCCAAGCCTTGCTCTCGTTCTAGTGGTTTGTTGATGCCATTACCTGTGCCCAAGAGACCATGGACCCATATCTCTATGGATTTAATTTCCGACCTCCCTGTTTCTCAGAGAATGACCGTCATCTGGGTGATTTGCGATAGGTTTTCCAAGATGATACATCTTGTGCCATTACCTAAGTTGCCTTCCTCCTCTGAATTGGTGCCTTTGTTCCTTCAGCACGTGGTTCGTTTACACGGCATTCCTGAGAACATTGTGTCTGACAGAGGAGTCCAGTTTGTTTCCAGATTTTGGAGGACCTTTTGTTCTAAAATTGGTGTTCAGTTGTCTTTCTCCTCGGCATTTCATCCTCAGACCAATGGTCAAACTGAGAGAACAAACCAGACATTGGAGACTTATCTAAGATGCTTTGTGTCTGCTGATCAGGATGACTGGGTCTCTTTTTTGCCTTTGGCTGAGTTTGCTCTTAATAATAGGGCTAGCTCTGCCACTTTGATGTCTCCATTTTTCTGTAATTCTGGGTTTCACCCTCGATTTTCTTCAGGACAGACGGAGGCTTCTGTCTGTCCAGGTGTTGACTCTGTTGTGGAGCCTATGCAACAGATTTGGGACCAGGTAGTGGAGAGGTTGTCCCTCTCTCAGGAGAGGGCCCAGCGGTTTGCTAACCGGCATAGGACTGATGGTCCTCGGTTTAAAGTGGGGGACTTGGTCTGGTTGTCCTCAAGAAATATTCCTATGAGAGTGGCATCTCCTAAATTTAAGCCTAGGTTCATTGGACCTTATAAATCATGGAGATTCTTAATCCTGTTTCTTTTCGTTTGCTTCTTCCTGGGACATTTAAGATCCATAACGTGTTCCACAAGTCCTTGTTGAAGAGGTTTGTTGAGCCAGTGGTTCCTACTACTGTGCCTCCTGACCCTGTTTTGGTTGAGGGCAATCTGGAGTATGTGGTTGAGAAAATATTGAATTCTCGTTTTTCTAGACGGAAACTCCAGTATTTGGTTGAATGGAGAGGTTATGGTCAGGAAGACAATTCTTGGGTGTTTGCTTCGGACATCCATGCTAGGAGACTCATCCGTGCGTATCATAGAACTCATCCTGACCGACCTGGTTGCTCAAGGGGGGGTACTGTTGTGAATATGCTGGAAATGAGTTCTGAGCAGAAGCTCCCTCTGGTGGTTACAAACGGTACTGGACTGTCCAGTGAAGATTGTGAGGATTGGGAATCAGGTGTTACTGACTGGTCTTATATAAGGGAGTCGCCTTCCCATCAGAGTTGCCGGTGATCAATTGTTCTGGTCTCAATCCTTGATTCCTGTTTCCTTGGTAGCCTGCTGTGTCGTGTCTGAATCTCCTGCTAACAGATAAGACATTTTCTTCTTTTTGTTTTTGTGCTTGATTTTTGCATTTTGTCCTGCACTTCTGTGGGGGCCTTCAGGGTCCCCTCTGGGGGCTTTTGCCTCTCAGTTCAGTTCAGCCACTGATGTTTGTGCATTTGCTTTTTCCAGTTTTTTCAGTGGCTGCTGTTTTGTTTTTGGTTAAACCAGAGAACTAATTTAGGTGGTAGAGGTCGTGTGATCTCAGGTGTTTTTGAAATTAGTAGAGTTGGTGCTTTTCAGGGTTTTTAAGGGATTGCAGTAAGTGCCCTTCCTATCCTTTTCTATTTAGTAAGTTTGGGCCCCAACGTTTGCTCATACTATTTTCTGTCTGTGTCAGTATTTCTTCTTGTCTAACTGCCATTACATGTTTGGGGGCTTTCTATGTTCTTTGGGGGATCTGCTCCGGGGCAGATAGCTTTCCTCTTTCTATCTTTAGGTGTAGTTAGTTTCTCAGGCTGTGACGAGGCGTCTAGGACCAACGTATTAACACTCCACGGCTGCCTCTAGTTGTGGTGGTTAATCAGGGTACTGCAATCTCATAGTTTCCAACTGCTCTGGTGTATTTCCTTTTTTGCCTGCTCTCCTCAGCTACCAAATCATAACATGAAATGTCTCTTCTGGAGACTCGTCTCTGCAAGAAAAATTGACATTCTGCAGTCTGGAAAGACGCGCCGCATGTCCTTCTCTGCAGGTAAGTTGCGGGCGTCTCTGGACGCATAGTGGACATGAGATTTCTTGAAATCCCATCCACTATGCTGTAACATCTGGACGCTGCATGTTTGATGCTGTAGAAGTACTCCGCGTCCAAGCCACAGCATTTACTGATCGTGCGCACATACCCTAAAGTTGATTTAGGGTAAACTTACACAAGGCAGATATTTTAGTAAAAAACTATTTCAACAAATCTATACCGCGTGATTCTCTGTTATGATTTGGTAGCCGAGGAGGACAGTAGCCAAAATATCAGAGGCAGCCAGTCACCCAGAGAGGTTGGTAACTAGAGGATTGCAGACCACTAAACTAACCGCACAACTAGAAGCAGCCGTGGGACGTGCCTATGATGACCTAGACGTCTCGACACAGCCGGAGAGTTAACTAAGCCTAAAGATAGAAAGGGGAAAGCCAACTGCCCCGGAGTAGCGCCCCAAAGGAATAGGTAGCCCCCACACATATATTGGCGGTAAGACAAGATGAAATACTAATGCAGGCAGAAAATAGAGTAAGCAAACGCTGGGGCCCAAAACTATCAAGATAGGACAGTACAGGAAAGAAAACTGGCTGCAATCCGCAAAAAACCCTAGGAAAAATTCCAACACTTCTGATTTCCAAAAAAAAAACCTGAGACCAAACGATCTCTTCCAGCTATATCAGACCTCTGGTGTGAACAGGTAGTTAACCAGCAGATACTGAAAACAGGGACTGAACAAATAAACAGTGGTAGCTGAGAAACAGATACCAGCGCAGGCCCCAGACGGGGAACCTGGTAGACCTCACTCAGAAGGGCAGAAAAAACAAAAGGAAAACAAAAGCCACAAAAACAAGCAGAAAACAACTTATCTGAAGGATGCAGGAGACAGCAGAAAGCAAGCTGACTTCCAAATGGGACCAGGAAGAACAAATCACCGGCAAGGATCATGGGAAGGTCAGAGCTACCTGATTGCCAATCGTCCCCAGCTGATGGACCTCTGCCAGCTATATCAGCTCTACTACTATCAGCAGCCACCAGAGGGAGCCCAGACTTTATCATGTCTGTCATGTCCCATGATTTGGGAATCATACAGACAGTATTGCATTAACATTGTGTTGTTATATTGTGCTGTTTCGTTGATATGCAATAAGGTTTGCTCTCTTTAGAAGTTTGTCGTTCCTCTCTCCCTTGTTTCTCTTTGATGTACCTCTGATGTCAGTAACACCAGTCATCTTAAAAACTCATGTATTTGCAGCCCTGGTTCTGAAAAGTCTTTTTTTCACCTGCTGTATGTGTGCATATCTACAAGCATTCCACTGTAAAAGAAACCTTCTGGGATCTTCATACATGGCTCCTATAGTTGAGTTCAAGCTATCTGAACACATCGCTCTGTGTGAGTAACAGTTGAAAGAGGCAGCCTTGAAATGGTGTCTCAAAACCCTACACTTGCAGCTTAGCAAAGCAAGGAGAGCAGAAAGAGGAGAAGAGAAGTGTCTGAAGAGTTGAGAACCAAAATTGTTGAAAAATATCAACAAACTCAAGGTTACCAGAGATCTTGATGTTCTTTTGTCAACAGTGCACAACATAATCAGGAAGTTTACAACCCATGGCACTGTAGCTAATCTCCCTGGACATGGACAGAAAAGAAAAATTGATTAAAGGTTGTAAAGCAGGACAGTTTGGATGATGGATAAGCAGCCCCAATCAAATTCCCATAAAATTCAAGCTGTCTCACAGGTTCAGAGTGCATCAGTGTCAACACTGTCCGTCAACATTTGAATGAAATGAAACTCTATGGAAGAAGACCCAGCAATACCCCACTGCTGACACAGAGACATAAAATGCTAGAGAGCAGTTTTCCAAAATGTATGTGAGTAAGCCAAAGTCCTTCTTGGAAAGCATCTTGTGGACAGATGAGACCAAGATAGAGCTTTTTGGTAAAGCACATCATTCTACTGTTTATCAAAAACAGAATGAGGATCACAAAGAAAAGAACACAGTACCTACAGCCAAATATGGTGGAGGCTCAAAGAAGTTTTAAGATTGTTTTGCTGTCTCTGGCACTGGGTGCCTTCACTGTGTGCAAGGCATCATGAAATCTGAAGATTACCAAAGGATTTTGCGTTGCAATGTAATGCCCAATGTCAGAAAGCTGGGTTTGCTTCCTAGATCATGGGTCTTTCAAAAGGACAATTACCCCAAACATACTTCAAGAAGCATTCAGAAATAGATGGAAGCAAAGTGCTGGAGAGTTCTGCAGTGGCCGGAAATGAGTCCAGATCTAAATCTCATTCAACACCTGTGCAGTGCCAACACTTTTGGCCATGACTGTATCTTTATCGTCGGAGCATTGGATGTCACAGTTTTTTTTAAACACTGCGTTATCTTCTACTATTATACCATGGACATTTGCTCGTGTATGGAAGTAAAAAAATATATGTATCATTCATTGCCATGTTCTTTTTTATACGTCTCTCTATAGGACAAGCTCCCCAGAATGGCTACAGAGCTTATTGTTCATTCCACATCTCTTTTCCACACAAGTGACTTTACATTGTGTGCTGTATAGAGGTCATACCGCGATCCCACTCTCATCAGTCAGACGCTGCCGTGTAATTATCAGGACTGAAGAACATGTTCTTGTTTTGTCAAAAGTGTAAACGCAGAGATGGGTCAAGAAGTTAGCAGAATAACTCCGCGCTTGCGGATATGAGTTGTACCAGACCGGTAGAAAAAAAGAGACAGGTTAGAGCTCAACTTTTTTAGATGCAGTAATGGATTTTACATCAGCGAGTGAAACAATACTCAACTTTGTGACAACGCTTTGGAATTCGATAGAATACTGAAAGGCAGCGAGGCTCAGTAGCTGCTCCTCATAAACTAAAATTGGGGTGAATTACTTTTTTTACTTCATTTAGTTTCATCTGCAGCAGTTCAGGCCAGGCATGCTGCATTTGTAAAATGTAAATGTTGCTGTACATTGTAAATAATGTGCTGCCCTTTTGTCACTCGGAAATTTTCATGGCCCTCATTGAAGATAAAGGAGAGAGACACCCACATTTGACCACCACTCCAACCCATTTTCAAGATAGGTGTGGAGGATCCCAGAACTGGAACCCCCATCTAAATCAAAGATTTCCAGCAGATCGTGTCAAGATGTCATACATTTCCTAGCTGGAAACATTCCTTTAAGTATATGAAAAAGTTCATCATTTTATCATTTCATTGCCAAATTAAATATTTTGAGAACATGGAAAAACTATTTGGTTGGAAATTCAACAAATTAGGGAAGTGGTCTCTGACTTTGGCACAGGACTAAATCTACGTGCAGCCGTGGACTGGCCCACAGGGGAGCAGGTAAATGCCCAGTAGGCCCCTAGCTGTTTTTTTATATACGTAATATAGATGCATAGGCTTGCTGAAATGACATCTACTCCCTTTCCCTGCAAAAATCAATCCTATTATTATTAATTTGAAAAAACGCATTATTTAGTGGGAAAACTGAGTGTTCACATCAATTTCATCCACGCTATGACTTTTATTTGCACATGTTTAGGCAATCCCTGCATGTGCTGTGGCTGTCGAATAGCCATGAGTCCATGACACATGCAGACGCCGGGGCTCAAACATATTTTTCGAGCACGCCGAGGACACTGGGTCAGCACCTGAGCATGCTCAGATAACACTTCATGCCCCCATCACTAGCTGCCACCTCTACCTGCACTTTTGCTTGTGCTGCTCCATTTTTCGTGTTTTTCTATATACGCATACCCTCCTTTTCTTGGAACATAAATAAAACACATAGCAAATGTGGATTTTTTTAATCAGTATGTGTGTAATGTTTAGAATAAAACGTCTTAATATTTATCCCTTATGGTAAACACTGAAACGGGAGAATATATATATATATATATATATATATATAATATATATATGTGTGTGAAGGAAATAAGTATTTGATCCCTTGCTGATTTTGTAAGTTTGCCCACTGACACAGACATGAACAGTCTATAATTGTAAGGGTCGGTTAATTTTAACATTGAGAGAGAGAATATCAAAAATAAAATTCAGAAAATCACATTGTATAAATTTATATACATTTGAATTTTGCAGTGAGAAATAAGTATTTGATCCCCTACCAACCTTTAAGAGTTCTGGCTCCTACAGACCAGTTAGACGCAACTAATCAACTCGTTCCCTGCATTACAGACAGCTGTCTTACATAGTCACCTTTATAAAAGACTCCTGTCCACAGACTCAATCAGTCACACTCTAACCTCTACAACATGGGCAAGACCAAAGAGCTGTATAAGGATGTCAGCAAGAAATCAAATAATTATTTCTTTCACTGTATATATATCGACATTGCAGAATCATTTTTTTGGTCTCTTCGGCTGAAAGAAAAAGGAAAAAATTAGAAAGTCATATGGACCCGAAAATGGTAGGGACAAAAATGACAGCTTATGCCTTAAAAAAAAAGTCCTCAAATAATTCTTTTGACCAAAAAACATAAATATTATAACCCTTGGAAGCGAAGACACAGGCCCAGCTCTACTCAAGGGCCCTGATAAACCAGAAGCCGGCCTTGTCTGGGTATTTGAACTCAGCCCAATACATTCTTATGGTAAAAAAGAAGCACTGGGACACAACTTGGGAGAGTCGGGAAAACGGTCTAAAAGAGAAATTTGGTTTAGTATCGTAACCCATAGCAACCTATCACAGCACAACTTTCATTTTTCAAAAAAACTTTAAGAAATTAAAGCTGCACTGTGATTGGTTGCTGTGGGTTACAAATACAGTTTTCTCCATATATACAGTTAGGTCCATATATATTTGGACAGAGACAACATTTATCTAATTTTGGTTCTAGACATTACCTACAATGAATTGTAAACAGACAAATCAGATGCAGTTGAAGTTCAGACTTTCAGCTTTCATTTGAGGGTATCCACATTAACATTGGATGAAGGGTTTAGGAGTTTCAGCTCCTTAACATGTGCCACCCTGTTTTTAAAGGGACCAAAAGTAATTGGACAGATAAAATAATTGTAAATAAAATGTTCATTTCTAGTACTTGGTTGAAAACCCTTTGTTAGCAATGACTGCCTGAAGTCTTGAACTCATGGACATCACCAGACACTGTGTTTCCTTCTTTTTGATGCTCTCCAGGCCTTCACCGCGGTGGTTTTCAGTTGTTGTTTGTTTGTGGCCTTTCTGTCTGAAGTTTAGTCTTTAACAAGTGAAATGCATGTTCAATTGGGTTGAGATCAGGTGACTGACTTGGCCATTCAAGAATATTCCACTTCTTTGCTTTAATAAACTCCTGGGTTGCTTTGGCTTTATGTTTTGGGTCATTGTCCATCTGTAGTATGAAACGACGACCAATCAGTTTGGCTGCATTTGGCTGGATCTGAGCACACAGTATGGCTCTGAAGACCTCAGAATTCATTCGGCTGCTTCTGTCCTGTGTCACATCATCAATAAACACTAGTGACCCAGTGCCACTGGCAGCCATGCATGCCCAAGCCATCACACTGCTTCCGCCATGTTTTACAGATGATGTGGTATGCTTTGGATCATGAGCTGTACCACGCCTTCGCCATACTTTTCTCTTTCCATCATTCTGGTAGAGGTTGATCTTGGTTTCATCTGTCCACAGAATGTTCTTCCAGAACTGTGCTGGCTTTTTTAGATGTTTTTTCGAAAAGTCCAGCCTAGCCTTTTATTGTTGATTCTTATGAGTGGCTTGCACCGTGCAGTGAACCCTCTGTATTTAATTTCATGCAGTCTTCTCTTTATGGTAGATTTGGATATTGATACGCCTACCTCCTGGAGAGGGTTGTTCACTTGGTTGGCTGTTGTGAAGGGGTTTCTCTTCACCATGGAGAGTATTCTGCGATCATCCATCAATGTTGTCTTCCGTAGGCGCCCAGGTCATTTTGCATTGATGAGTTCACCAGTGCTTTCTTTCTTTCTCAGGATGTACCAAACTGTAGATTTTGCCACTCCTAAAGTTGTAGCAATTTCTCGGATGGGTTTTTTCTGTTTTTGCAGCTTAAGGATGACTTGTTTCACCTGCATGGAGAGCTCTTTTGACCGCATGTTTCCTTCACAGCAAAACCTTCCAAATGCAAACACCACACCTCAAATCAACACCAGCCCTTTTATCTGCTTAATTGAGAATGACATAACGAAGGGATTGCCCACACCTGTCCATGAAATAGCCTTGGAGTCAATTGTCCAATTACTTTTGGCCCCTTTAAAAGCAGGGTGGCACATGTTAAGGAGCTGAAACTCCTAAACCCTTCATCCAATTTTCATGTGGATATCCTCAAATGAAAGCTGAAAGTCTGAACTTCAACTGCATCTGAATTGTTTTGGTTAAAATTCATTGTGGTAATGTCTAGAACCAAAATTATATAAATGTTGTCTCTGTCCAAATATATATGGACCTAACTGTATTCCTTTATTCAAAGCAAATTTCTGAGAAACTTCATCTAATCATCTGATGGGGCATGGTCCAAACTGGTCCTCAAGTCTCCTGACCCAAAAGCCACAGCTTCATAAGATATCTGCCGCCGCTCCAGACATACCGGTCGATTCTCGGGTTAGGAATACCGGACTTGTGACACCGGCCTTCTTAACAGTTCTAATGTTTTCTTTTTTTTGGAGACTTTTTGACTATTCATTTACCCCAGTCACATCTATTGTCATTTTTAACAGATATATCCTAAAGCTAAAACAAAATCTCGTTAGAAATAATAACAAATATTATCGTAATAAAAAGGAAACATTTCCTACTTTTTTTGCAATTTTTCACATTACGATTCCATTACAGTGCAGCCGCGGTGGAGTCCTACCTCATTATACCACAGTAGGCACTTTCCATTCTTAGGACATTTTTATGTAAGTGAGCAATATCAAAAACAGAAACAAAAAAGGGTTAAAATGCCATAGGATATAAAGCATATATTATAAATGAGCGAGGTGCCCTAGCATCTCTACATGGAGAAGCAGCCATTAATGACCCTTCATGATTAAACATAGACTAGCACTGTCATTGAAGCTGCCGCCATATTAGTTTCTCGTCCTGATGATAGATGATCCTTGACATGCTGCACGGTGGGCCTCGCTACTTCATTCTGCACAAAACAATAAATTTTAGGGCACCCTGTCACCTACAAGAACCAAGGGTTGGATAGAGGTCTGGGCAGCGCTATCAGATTAATGGATCCACGGAAACATTTCGTATCGGAGGTGTTGGAGAAGTGACACACAATTCATTGAAACTTGAGGGAAGAACATCCGGACTGATTAATTTCTATTCTGATCAACACAGTGATAGTGAATAATATGGAAATCGAGCCCTTGAAGAACGTACTGTGATCAATGGTTCTGAGAACACTACGATGACTGATTGGTGCAACCTCCGGGGCGTATTCACAAGGCCCTTGGATGTTAAAATAACAGTATTTAATAAAACAACATAGGTTGCGTAGATGACCTTTAACAACTGTGGCTTCACATTGGGACTTATGTAGAGGGATTTATATATTACACATACCGTACATACACAGTAGTTTTGCTTTTTGCTTTTTAAAGGTGTGATTACCTCTGGATGTTGTGATGCCATTTTCCTGGTGATTTTAGTAAACTGGAAGCAAATGGTTGAAAATTGTGTTTGACATTGTTTTATCCCTTTATGTGTTAGTTTTCAATTTTTGCCTGGCCAAGTGTTTTGCATATTTTGTCATGGGTAGTCGAATTTTGCCTAAAATTTTTATTGTTTGTTTGTGTGTTTTTTCGGTTAAAACATGACAAAGACAAAGCCACATTTACTCTCAGAGTCAAGTGTCACGTATAATAAAGAAAGAAAAAGAAGAAAAATAAGGTTATGGAACACCTGACAAATATAGAAGTCGACGACCACGGAGAAACTTCATCCAAAGTGGTTCACATTATTAAGAAAAAGTCAGTATCTGATGTCCATAAAAGCGCTGTACAGATTTCGCACAAAATTAACGAAGAATATGGGGTCAAAGTGAGTCACCAAACTATGGAGCGACCGCGAAGAGCTGTACGGTTGAATGCATGAGTTCCAGTAAAGAAGCCTTTCCTCTCTGCAAAGAACCAAAAGGTCTGACAGGTTTGCCAAAGAACACAGCCTATGGAAAGAGTCAGATTTGTCTAAGGAAGAGGTCTCACTCTGTCCGCAGGCCACATGCGGCCCATGAGGCTGTTTCATGCGGCCCACAGGCACTGTAGACTCCTTGGCATCCCTGCCCAGCTTTTGCCCAGCTGCGGTGGTCGAGATGGTGCAGCAGTTTCAGCAGGTGTGGGGGTTCTGGGTCTCGGCTTATGTACAGGCTCAACCGGAACCCAAGATATCTCTCCCTGACACGTTCTCTGGAGGGGGAGATACATTTTTGGTTTTTAAGGAGGCCTGCAAGCTACATTTCAGGCTCTGCCCTTGTTCTTCAGGGAGTGAGGAACAGCGTGTGCGGATTATAGTCTCCCTGCTCAAGGGTGATCCCCAATCATGAGCCTTCTCCCTGCAGACCGATTCACCATCTTTGCAGTCGGTGAACAAGTTTTTTTGCAGCATTTGTGCTTGTGTACGGGATCCTGCCCCCTGCTGTCCTTTCTAGGGAGGAGGACACATCAGTGCAAACGGACGAATCCATGCAGGTGGGAGTCGTCTCTTCTCAAATGGGGTTGCCTGTGGTTCGCCGTGGGATGGGGCCATGTTTCTACTGTGGACTTACTAGTCATTACATCAATGTCTGCCAAGCTCCCGCCAAAGTATGTACACCATCTCAAAAGCAGCATCAACCTGGTCATGTGGAGGGAGGTGACCAGGGTGTGTATATTTCCTCCATATTTTTATAGCAGTGTACCATTCCTGCTGAAGTGGTGGTTGGCAGGATTACCGAGACTGTACTGGTGCTTGTGGATAGTGGAGCGGGAGTCAATTTGGTGGATTCTCACTTTATTCAGACCCATGATCTGAGTGGTAGGATGCTGGCGAGACCCATTAGTGTTCAGGCAATTGACTCTGTCCCTCTCAGCCAGGGGAGGGTGACCCAAGTCGTAGATATTAACCTTCGCATAGGGACTCTTCAGGTGGAGTCGCTGTCATGCTACGTCTTGGAGGGTACGCCAACTCCCATTGTCCTAGGCCTTCCCTGACTGAAGAAACACAACCCAGTCTTAAATTGGCAGTCCAGGGAAGTAGTCAGTTGGGACCAGACTTGTAAAGACTGCTGCCTGAGAGCTACTGTCTCTGCCATCCTTCTCAAACCTACCCCTTCTTCTCTGTTGGAGGCAGCTAAGGAGCAACCTGGGAGGTAGGGTCAGGATTCAACCCTCACCACAACTAAACCCTGAGTCTAGGTGTCCTCCCAGGAGGTGGGATCAAGGGAAGGGTGGTGGTTCCCTCTGTATGTAGTGAGGGTATGAGTTTGGTGACACAGGGGGACACCTCTGTTGTCGGTTCCTCAAAGAGTTCACCATCCTTTTGCAAACGCATGCACGTTAATAAACTTTCAGGTCCGGACGTGTGTGAATGAGTATGTGTGGGTGTCCACCAAAAACATCAGGTGGAAGTACACAACTGGGACCTGGAGTTCTAGGGTGATTGGGCCATATCAGGTGTCGGCCATTCTCAAACCGGGACTTTCCAGCTGGAATTACCCTAATAATGCACGTACACAACATGTTCCACAGGTTGGTGACCTGGAGATTTGTTCCGCCTCCGGAGCCTACGTTATTGCCATCTCCATTGGACTGCGTTTGCCATTGACCTGAGGATCAGGTAACTGTGGAGGTTAATCTTTGTGGATCGAGGCATCCTCACCATACGTTGTTTCCGGTGTTGAGGATACAGAGGACCCTCATTGAAAAAGGGGGGTACTGTCACGATCCATTTTTGGATTCATGCCAGCTCTGGTTCCACTATGATTTAAATGAAGATTTTTTTCCTTTCAGACCAGCGGTGGTTAATGCCAGTTTCCCTTGCTGGCAGCGTGCAGAAACTGCAGAGTTGCTAGGTCAGCTGTTGTGGGTGGTGACCACTCCCACCATCCTTTAAATGGTCACCTGATGCATCAGCTGACTGTCAGTGATAGTGCAATCTATATTGACCAAGCCTGGAGTAAGGAGCTCTCTGGCTGCTGTGGTGTATCAGCTGGTTTCATGTAGTCTATGGTCTGAGTGCCTTTCTTCTGCTGTGCAGTGCTTTGCAGCAGCGGAGGCTATTAAGCTAAATTTGGTGATTTTTCCTTGGCTGTCTCATGTTTGTCACTGTCCCCTGTGTTGTTCCATCTGCAGTGGTGAGGCTAACACCCTCGCCAGCCAGTGCACTAGCCAGGGCATTGCTAGGTGGCAGCGAGATACATGGTTCCTGACAGCGGTGGGGGAAGGACCCACTTAGGGCATTAGGTGAGTGCAGGGTCAGGCTGAGGTATGAACAGGAGGTGTCCATCCCTCATTTCCCTATCAGTAGGGCTTTCCTCTCCCCATTTCCATCCCGTTGTGTGTCGTGATGTCCGCCGACCTACTCCCCATTGGGTCGCTACGTATCATGACAGGCACTCTCTGTACACTGAGCAGTGACTTAAACTGCGCTGACTCTGTCCCTATGGCAAACTGGAACGCTACTGGAAGTAATAAAGTTAATTTCCTCCTGGCATTGGGGCGCTAATATTGGGTGTTGGGCAGGTTCAGAGCGCTAGCAAGCTGCAGATTCACCCCATATTTGCAAGATGTTTTTTTTTTTCATGGGACAGATTTCCTTTTAAAAGCGGATGGCTCACGAATGTCATCCATGTGCTGTATGTGCATACAAACTCTGCAAGGCATTTGTATGTTATTCCCATGTTTGCAGGGGTTTCATCCGGGTTCTTCGGTTTCCTCCCACACTCCAAAGACATACTGATAGGGAATATAGATTGTGCGCCCCAATGGGGACAGCGATGATAACGTCTGTAAAGTGCTGCGGAATATGATAGTGCTAAATAAGCACAGCAAAATAAATAATAATTTATGTGTTTTTCATGGACCTATAGACTTTTATTGGGTCATGTCATCCTTGCTGGTGGAAAAAAACTGACGTGAATAGCACTATAGATTATAAAAGGTATGTGTCGTATTCGTGAAAAAAACCGGATACATCACGGATGTCGGAATGAGTCCATAGGAAGGGTGATGACGGCTAGCTGCAATGAGGATAGGTACAAGAGCTGCCTTTCATTGCATGCATTATCCAGGTAAAGTGGTGGATGCTGTGGTCTTTTTCCATGCACCCCATTGGTCCAGTCATGTGCACTAACACATCGGCTACAATGGATCCGTATACTCTCTGTGTGTGGTGCACTGAGGCAGCACACAGATCAATGTTATGCTGATCTGAATGAGCCTTAGACATAGGAACAATCCCTGAACATAGGAGGTTCAACTACAGAACTAGAAATCGACAACTACAAGGATAAAGAGAATGACTTCTCACTTGAGAGCAGGCTTGGACTGGCCAACAGGAGAATCCCCCGGCGGCCCCCTGTGCAAGTGGATAAGGTCTCCTTAAGTACCACGACAAACCATTTGTAAAAAATCCAACCTAGTCAGATTTTTTTGCAACTTGATTTTTGCCGTTGCAGTACCCTAGGTGTTGCAATGTGACCCCATTCACCTGCGATGTAGCAGCTACAAATAGTGATCTTTGGTTGCTCCACCTGTCATGACTCATGACCAAACACACCATGCAGCCCAAGCCTAATATTTCTCCAGCTCTACCAAGCCGAAGGGGAATGAGCTGTTTATTGCTCCCAGCCATACTACAGCTGTGATTTCTCCAGAGCTAAATACTGCTCTTGTAGAGGAGTACGAGTTGTCTTTAATCCCTCCAAGTGACCGATTTCATATCGAAGCGCACAGGGTCATTTTTTTTAAGACCATTTTGGATTCTGTACAAAAATACTTGCATCTAAGGATTCATTCAGATGAGGATATATTGGGCCTTTTTGCAGTACGTGTGCACCAAGGACCACACACAGTGTCAGACGGTGCCAAAGGCCAGCTAGTAAGTAAGCACCCTTAGCTGCCCACCAGAGTATTCTCTGTTCTCCTGCTGGCCAGTCCAAGCCTGACCACACGCGGAATCATCATAACCAGTGTATGTTTGCGATTTCACGGACCAGAATAGTGTGTGCAATGTATTGGCACCTCCAGCAGCCACACACAAAGCCACAGCGAGAGCCAGTTACATCTTCAGCTTTTAGTACGGCTGTCTGAACGATGCCTAACAGTGTGGCTTTAGGGGAGAATATCTCCATACTGAGTCCAGTGGAGGCTTTTCTGCTCTGTAATAATGGAGCCATGCCCACTCTATGCCAGCATGTAAGTAACCAGATAAGAGGGGCTCAGATACAATATAGACCCCCACAGTCAATTTATTTGGAAAAAAAGGTGGCATACCAGCTAATAGCAATGTTGCCTGGTTCTGACCTTTTATTATGTTATTCTGCATCTGTAAAGTTGTAAAATCAGGTATCCACTGCTAATAAGCAGACCTTTCCCTATTCAGCTTTGTCACTTCCAACCTTCCATCAAAAAGCAAGTTTCAGGGCTATTATTCCAGACGACAAGGACTGTCATACTCCATTAGGTGATACAAACTAAAAAAAAAAAATCAGCGCCGAGCGCTTATTGCTTAGTGCTCTTATTTGTCAAGCACACAATGACAGGCGCACTGGCGCTTAAATGGAACAATATATCTGGCCAGTTCAATCTGTCTCTACCCGAATGCTATATCTCAGACATTGATACCGGCGGTAAGGTCACTGAACCATGCGGCATCGTCTCAAGCTCTGCTGGGACACATTCACTAAATATATACGGAGCATAAAACATATTGCACTTGCATGTAGCATCGCTCCGCACTCTGACACGACCAACCAACATTCATAACATGAGAAATTACTGGCATCTAAAACTACAAAAAAAAAACCACTGCAAGATTCTAAATGAAGTCTGCATCGTGTTAATATGTCGTTTCTGATATGCAAATAGCCTGAATCATATCGAAAATGTTTATAGAGTGCAAACTGTTCTGTAATATACCAAGAATAATGCTATTTATTATTTTATTAAATTGTTTTATTACCAATAAAGCTAAAATATTAAAATAAAATATTTTACTACTTTGCAATAATAAAATAAAAATACTAATACCATTAATATACTTATTTTCTTGTAAAAAAAAAAGTAGCATTTAGATTGTTGTATTTTTTTAAGAAGCAAATGATAAACTATATATAAAATTACAATTTTAAATAATAAAATGCTGCTTAAGATGCAATGGTTTATTGGTAGTTTTTTAATGATCAAATTCATAGTTTTTCAGGTTGAAGGTAGACATAAGTCCATCAAATTCAGCCTGTACCCTAACATGATAAGCTATAATATTGGTTCATTATTTATAAAAATTAAAGCAAATAATTCTAATAAGAAAGGGCAGTACGGTGGCTCAGTGGCTAGCACAGCAGCCTTGGAGCGCTGGGGTCCTGGGTTCAAATCCCACCTAGGACAACATCTGCAAGGAGTTTGTATGTTCTCCCCGTGTTTGCGTGGGTTTCCTCCCACACTCCAAAAACATAATGATAGGGTATCTAGATTGTGAGCCCCATCGGGGACAGCGACGATAATGTGTGTAAAGTGCTGCGGAATATGTTAGCGCTATATAAAAATAAAGATTATTATAAAGATTATTATTTATATGTGAAAAGTTCTACAACTTTATAATATATTTTGTGTTTTTATTTTGACACATTTTCAAGATACTTATTTCCAGTGAGAAAACCAGAACAGTCCAGGGCCGGGTCTAGAGTGGATTTGGATATGCTGTGGATAATTTCCTGATAATTGACCAAAAATCATAGTGAAATCCACAGTAAATAATCCAGAGATTGGATGACAAGCGGCGTTACCAGAGTGAGACATGTAGATCAGGAGAGTGGACTGTCAGTCATTACATGTCTCATACGGGTAATGCCCCCTTTAATTTACAATAATCTCTGGAGGCAGATTCTCAGGGAGATCTACGTCCGGCCCATAGATCTTAACAGCTCATTTACAAATAAGAAAACTGCGAATTATTCTGGAATAAGACATCGGATCGCAGGTGTCATTTTATTGAACTTCTTATTACTTAGATGCCAATATAAATAGTTTAGGATGATTTGCTTTGCTCAGAGATGCCACAACCAGACACTAATGGCATCCATCAGGCATCAGATCGCTGAGTGCCGTCACATCTGCTACAAGCAGAATATAAAACACCTGTGAATAGAGGCCTAAATAGATCAGCAGGAGCTGCAAAATCTCCGTTAGCTTGCTGCAAAGTATCAGTGTGAAGGCCAGTCCTATAGGTTAAGGACCCACGTGGAGCTTGTGGAGCACTTTTCTGGGGTGCATCTGCTGAAAAGCCGTTTCTTAAATCTTTCCATTGAATCACTCAATTGTAATGACTTGTCTATTGTTAATGGTCGCACAATTTTGCTGAAGTTTCTCACCAAACACATATAAACGTGATGCGTGCTACACGTGTGCCGAGTGCTACACGTGTGCCGAGTGCTAGGTGCAACTCTGGCTCAGACGGCTTTACCTACACTAGATAATTATCTTTCAACTTCTCAACTGAGAATTAGACCTGCAGCCTTTAAACGCAAACGAGTACTTTCCTTCATTGACCGTCAAGAAATATCTCAAAACTAAATTAAAATTACGAGGTTGCCCATTCTTCAAGGCCTTTTTCGCCAGAAACCTGGGGTAGGAAAGTCACAGATCTTTACACAATGTGTAGTTGTTGTGCAAAATAAAATTATGCACAATAAAAATTGGATAAGTTCTGTAGGGTCATAGCTTATTTAAAGGGGTTGTCTAGTGATGAGCAAACATGCTTGGATAAGGGGTTATTGGACCATGCTCGGGTGCTAACCGAGTATCTTCAGCGTGCTCGAAAAATATATTCGAGTCTTCATGGTTCCTTGTCTAACAGCCGCGGGGACTCAAACATATTATTCGAGCACGCCGGAGACACTCGGTTAGCACCCGAGCATGGTCAGACAACACCTTATCCTGGCACGTTTGCTCATCACTAGTGGTCTCATGTTCTTATCTTCAGGAGCGCAACGCTCCCTTGTCTTCCCGCTTGCAGGGGAGCAGTGTATTCTGAAGATGAACAGGTTGAGATAACGGCATGGCTGGGCAGCTGCCCCGAACTGTTCATTCTCATATGTTGCCATCAAAAGCAGCAGCAAAGTAGAGCAGGGGCACGGAGGCTGGATCTAGAAATCCATCCAGCTTCCGAACAGCACGCGCAAGCTGCGGAGCAAACAGCTTGCAAGCGCGCACTCCTTGCCTAGGACACCGCCCACATCAGAGATGGCTGCTAACTTAGACAATGAGGTGTACACTACAGAATTAAAAATCCCTCTGTTCTTTTTCAGAAAAGGTAAAATTGCAAAGTTGCCTGTTTTTACGATCACTTTGTGATTTCACCAATCTAATAAGACGAAAAAACTCTATTACATTTTCTGGAGATATATGATGGTTTGTTTTCTAGGTTAAGTTGCATAATAACTGGCCCCATGACTGCTATGGTATCTTCTTAGCACCCTACAATTACTTTGCAATAGCAGCAATGTAGTGAGAGTCTCCTGGATCACATCATTTCTCACACTCCTACTGAGATCTTGTGGATACAGTGTGCAGCACTCAGAAGATCAGTCACATTCAGCCATCATTATGTGGCAATCAACACCTGTGTGCAGCAGCTTCAGCCATCGTCATTATAGGGTTAAAGCTGATATATAAAATAGTGACTTTTTTATCGATATTATATGTAACGTTACATAAAGTTTATCTAATAAAAATTGTATTATTTTTGTACTAACAAGTTAAATAAAATATATAACAAAAACATGTAAATATTAAAATAAAACATTCATAGATAAATAATATTTCTTGGTCTTATTCACATACTTGGTCAAATAGAAAAAAAACTGGCAGAAGTTGGTTGCAAAGGAAACGGTATTTGATCACATAAATGGTGATAATGAAGTGGCTGGCAGCTGTCAGGGGCCACGTGGCCGCCCGGCACGCACCACAACATCTTGTCACAAATTAACTCTTCCTTTGTAAACTACAAATTTGCCAAAAAAGACACTGAATGCCCAACATTTAACCAGTGAATGGCACTTGGGGCCAGATCTCAGCATTAACCCATCCTGTGGCAGCCTGAGCATTCTGTTCTCAGACCCGGACCATATGGTCATCTAAGGCAAGTGTTTGCCATCTGCTTCAAGGCAGAGAAGTGCTGAGGTGTCAAGTGGTCCATGCAGAATGAACTCGTTCACTTGGTGCGTCGCCATTGCTAATGTAGAATGCTTG
This sequence comes from Oophaga sylvatica, assembly GCA_033576555.1. Taxonomy (NCBI): domain Eukaryota; kingdom Metazoa; phylum Chordata; class Amphibia; order Anura; family Dendrobatidae; genus Oophaga; species Oophaga sylvatica. The sequence continues at coordinate 168,718,654 of JARQOD010000008.1, read as the reverse complement.
CAGCCCATCTCTCAATTATACGGAGGTTTAAGTGTCTTTTATACTGCTCATATTACTGCTGTTTGTACGTGTTCAGCATGTATCTCGGCGTCTGACAGCATGATAAAGAACACTAACAATGCCTGTGGTGCCCACGTTCAATCCCAGCATTTAGTATACAGAGGGAGTACAAAGCTTCTTAGTTGGTGTTGCACAAAAATACAAATTATTGCTAAAGTTGCTTGCAAAAAAAATATGCATGACCATCTGAAAATAGTGCAGGTTCTTTTCTTGTTAATTTTTATGCTAATTCTTTTTTTTTTAGCTATAATTTCTCAGCTTTAAGGCGTTTTCCACTTTTAACAAAGTGGCCACAAACGCTCATAAAAGAGCAAGCACTTGACTTCCCCCGAGTCCTGTGCCGGCTTCCTCCGAGTCCAGTGCCGGCTTCCCCCGAGTCCAGTGCCGGCTTCCCCCGAGTCCAGTGCCGGCTTCCCCGAGTCCAGTGCCGGCTTCCCCCGAGTCCAGTGCCGGCTTCCCCCGAGTCCAGTGCCGCTTCCCCCGAGTCCAGTGCCGGCTTCCCCCGTGTCCAGTGCCGGGTTCCCCCGAGTCCAGTGCCGGCTTCCCCCGAGTCCAGTGCCGGCTTCCCCCGAGTCCAGTGCCGGCTTCCCCCGAGTCCAGTGCCGGCTTCCCCCGAGTCCAGTGCCGGCTTCCCCCGAGTCCAGTGCCGGCTTCCCCCGAGTCCAGTGCCGGCTTCCCCCGAGTCCAGTGCCGGCTTCCCCCGAGTCCAGTGCCGGCTTCCCCCGTGTCCAGTGCCGGCTTCCCCCGAGTCCAGTGCCGGCTTCCCCCGAGTCCAGTGCCGGCTTCCCCCGAGTCCAGTGCCGGCTTCCCCCGAGTCCAGTGCCGGCTTCCCCCGAGTCCAGTGCCGGCTTCCCCTGAGTCCAGTGCCGGCTTCCCCCGAGTCCAGTGCCGGCTTCCCATCATTCAGGTCTTGGCGTTTTGGCTGCAGCAGTGACGTCATATCAACAGAACACATCAACGCTGCAGTCAATCATTGAGTTCAGCAGGTTACTTGGACTACCTCTGCACAGTGAGCTCAGAAATTGGCTACAGCGGTGATGTCACCGCTGCAGCCAAAACACCAATACCCGAGCAATAGCTGGAGCTGGCACTGGATCTAGGGAGAGTAAAAACCAACTGTTGCTTTAGAGTATTTAGCTTCTACTTTCCTGAAAGTGGAATACCCTTTTAAAGGATCCAAATCATCAAATTCCTGTTGAACCACAGGCAGAATGAATCAGACACTGGCTGCACAATAGCTGGCACATTGACTGCTTTAATACTAGAGATAGGGCCATTCCGGTTGGGTCACTTTGTCGCGGTCAGATGGCGTTTACGCTTTTTTTAATGAAAGTAGTGTCGACCAATTACCCTCGGTATCTACATGTGCTATTACTATTTACTGCATGGTATTTGCTCATTTTTTAATCCTAGGTTATGTTTAGCAATGGCCACAGTGTGAATGAGCTCATACACACTACACTTATACCAACCTGGGCTCCAGCTTTTGAAAAGCTGCCAGGGATGACTGTCAGTCGATGGAATCTGCGGGAGCGGAGGGGAAGCCTGTGGTTTGGGCCGCATGGATCTGATGACAGGTTTCATTGAAATCCATTGGCAAATTTAGGTCCTGTTCACACTAGTGCCGTGGCCTCCACTTGTAATTCCTAGAGTATGCTGCATATAAAACAGTTTGCATTTCATTTTCTAAATCCTTATTGACCACCATCTTTCATCTCCCTGCACAGGGCCGTGGAGAACACGGTAAAGAAGAAAACACCGAGGGGCCGATAATGAACGAGAATGACTGCAGTTACATTTGTGGATCAAGTTCTGCATCTAAAGTGGCAAAACCGTTTACCGATGTGTTCAGAGATGTGACAAGCAGGCGTGACCACACTCACCACCACCCATACTGTGAGGACGGCTGGGACTGGACGCAGAATTAATGCAAGATGGGCAAAATCTCATGGTGACATATTATTATTATTGTGACTTCAGATGTTTTACTCCTTAATGATTCCTCCTTGGACTGTGAGAAGAGAGTACACCCCAACGCTAGGGCCACACCACCGTATATCCGCTCATCCCAGAGAATAGCGTTCATATGCTGCTCAGACTCCTGTCCAATTCTATCACATTGACTTCCATTGCTGAGAGTGATCCAAATATCATATCACACTCGGACATACTGACATTTTTTCCTTGGACAGACGGTCAGAGAAAAAAAAAAAAAAAGCGAAATCGGGCATGTGCCACACAGACTAACACAGGCCGAGTGCGATCCAATGCTTTGTCACACCTGGACCGAAAATACCGTCGTCTTCATGAGCCCTTAGACTAAGGTCCCACAATCAGCATCTGCCCAGTTTTTTATTTTGCAGATTTTCGCCCCCGTCACATACATTCGATTACTTTGTTTTTTCTATGGCGTTTTGTGTGCGTTTTTTGGGGGTTTTTTGTTCCACTCTGGTAGAACTAAAGCGGTGCTGTGATTGGTTGCTACGGGCAACAAAGAGTTTTACTGTCCAAAGCCAATGATTAAATTAGGGGTGCCGGACTCACTCCTGGCTTTGACTTAAAAATCTGAGGTGAAATTGTCCCCAAAAATCTCTGTGATAGATTCATCTAAACAGTCTGAAGGAAAGATGGTCTTTGTTGTTTATAGCAACCAATCACAGCACAGCTTTCATTCTACCAGAGCAGTTTAAGAAATGAAAGCCGAGCTCTGATTGGTTGCTATGGGCAACAAAAATGGTTCAGGAAAAAAAATCTGTTTTAGATAAACGAGGCTCAATATGTGCGAAGCCACCGTAAAATGTATGAAGCTGCTGCAGATAAACAGGCAGAAGCCGGCAATCCCTGCATGTGGTGTGGCTGTCGAACAGCCATGAGACACACAGCCGCGGGGACGCAAACATATTTTTTTGAGCACCTCGGTCAGCACCCGAGCATGCTCAGATAACACCTTATCCCGGCACGTTCACTAGTCACTAAGGACTAGTCCAAGAAGCAGTAGATGTCCGCCGCCACGCTTCTGTAGATGGACCCTAGGAGTGAGTGAACTGTCAGGACAGTGCGGCGCCAGCTTCATACCTCTTGGACTAATCTTTCGCATTACATCATTCCTGCCTCAGTTTTTCTCAGACTTAGAGAGAGAAAAAAAAATCTCCACCTTCTCCATTTATTCACACCATGAAAACCAGACTCATAGGCTTGCATTGCCGTCTGTTCACACTCAGCTTTTTGCTGCAGATTTTTGAGAGTGTCGGCAAGAAAACCTCCGTCTACAATACTTCATTTTTTACGCATCTTTCAAGCATTTTTGCACAGTTTTTACAGGCTTTTTTTTCCCATTGATTTGAATTAATTTGTGAGGAAAACACTGCAAAAACGCTGAAAGTATTGATGCTGCGGATTAAAAAAACGGCTAGTGGCTCAGAAAAGAAAGCAGAAGGAAAAACATGCGGAAAAACATGCAGTGTGTGAATGAGATTCCTGAAGTCTCATTTACTTTGTCAGTACTGTAAAATGGAGCAGTTTTTCTGTACTAAAAAAACAACTACACATTATAATAATAATAATAATAATCTCTATTTTTATTGCATTGCACTTGTACCAACATTAGCTCCTTTCTATGGTTTCGCTAAAATACGTGCAGAACAAAAAAATGCTGCAAAAACGCCATGTGTGAACATAAACAAATGCTATGGGGGGTTTTTTTTGCATAGAAAACCCATTTAAGTGCAGTTTTCCTCTGGGGTTTGGGTGTATAAAGAAAAAATATATATTATATTTCACATTTGTTAACGTTTGCACCCAAAGCTCCACTATACACGCACATAATATTATAAATGTGCGTATATAAGGAATATATTATATGCTCTCAGTAAATATATTATTGGTCTCGGGGTAATGATTTCTATTGTTCCCATGTTTTCCCAGTGTGATCAGAATCGGAGAATATTCTCCACGGCTGACTGGCCCCTAATCCTGCAGCGACTGGGAACCTGCCTAGCCCCAGGATGCGCTCTTGTGTGGAGTGTTTGCACTAGCTGTGGTCACTCATCGCTCCTGTATACACACAGAAGCCCTGTAAGTGTGTGAAGCTTACAAAATAAACTTCTGTCACTAGATGCCGGGTGATAAAATCAGATGTTCAGTAGATGACCACTTCATCCAGCATATAGGAAAAGCACCAAGCTACAAGGCGAGCATTAGTGACTAGTGATGAGCGAACGTGCTGCGATACGGTGTTATCGGACCATGCTCGGGTGCTAACCGAGTGTCTTCGGCGTGCTCAAAAAATATGTTCGACTACCCACGGCTGTTAGGATATGTTTCCACTAAGCGCATTGCCTGCACTTTGGACGGAGCGGAAAGCGCATGCTCCGGTCCGAGTGCAAGAGACTCGCAAGTGGGACCCCGGCCTAAGGCTATGTTCACACGATGCGTTTTTGATGCGTTTTTTTCTGCAAGCAAAACCTGCTCTCTTGGCAGTAAGGAAGCAATGTCAAAAAGCAAGTTTGCCAGGTTTTTTGCAGCGTTTTTTGTGTGTTTTCTTACGGCGCTTTTTGTCAGGGTGCATTTGTCTCTTGTGCACGCTGATAAACTTTGGTGCATAAAAATATAATCTGAATCAACTTTATCGGATTTTTGTACCAAAAACGCAGCAAAACCCAAGAAGCAGTTTCTGAGTAGGATTTTGTAGCGTATCCTACTCAGTATGAACATAGCCTCAAGGGTTTTGTAAGGGTTTTTTTTTTCCGGAAGCGGACGTTGTGTGCACGTAGCCCCTGGATGGAAACTTTCTTCTGAACAATGTCTTTTTCAGGCATATTTCACCCCAGAACCACTTGAAAAATGTTTTAAATAGAAAAAAAAACATGTGCATTACTACATAAAAATTACTATCATATATTCAAGTTTTTGACCACTTCAATTTTCCAAAAACGCCAAGCAGTTTTAAAAGAAATGACAAGTCCATTCTTCTGCCGTTTTTCCACTGACACGTCAAGCTCAAACATTTTTTGGAACATTTTGAAATAGATTTTGCTTAAAAAAAATTAGCATTTTTTTTGTTATTCAATGAGATGGAAAAAAAAAAGACTGGAAACGAAAGTAAAAAAAATGTCAGAAAAAAACATGAGGAAGCCCTTCAAAAAAAAAAACCCATCCATTAGAAAAGTGTTCAAAGAACTACCAAAAAAAATGACACAAAAGATGCTTCAGGACAAAAAAAAATTCCAGGGTCTCGTAAGGCTCCTATCCATCACTGTATAAAAAACTGCCCGATATTGTGGAAGAAAAGTGGAACGAGTGTCATGCAATTTTCATGCGAGTACAATGCGATTTTTTTTCACCTAGCATCGGAATGACATCCACTTTATATGCGAATGCGATACGAGAGCAATGCGATTTTAACATGAGCTAATAAAGTCCACTTTTTTCTACAAGTTTTTAGAGTGCTGCCTGCCTTTTGTGTTGCTAGATAGATAGAAATATGTGAGTGAGATATATAATCACTATTTTGCGTGTGTAGTTTACTGTACATGTATTTCATTAATAAATAAATTAGTTTCTGTAAAGAATTGTATGGGTCCCCCAAAATTTTATTAACCAGCAGAGGAAAAGCAGAAAGCTGGGGGCAGATGTTTATAGTTTGGGAGTATGCATGGTCCAAGTGCCGTGCAATTTTTTTTTATCACAGCCATTGACTTGAGTCTTGTCTGAGATACGAGGACAATCGCAGCATGATGTGATTTTTTTCTCCATCCGACCTGAGAAAAAAAATTGCAGATGAGCAGGGAATTATTGAACAACATTAAGCAGAGTACAATCCAAGTTTGAGCCCTAAAACTCAAACTTGGGTTTGTCTCAGTTTAAAAAGCGTTGTGTGCGCATAGCCCAAGTCTCCAAACTCCTCAAAAACTTTATTTTCCATTGAGAAAACTCAGCAAAAAGTCTCCATGTCCCCGTTTGGTACAAGCCTGGATACAGAATATTCACAATGAACAGTAATGATATTCAAGAATATTAGATAAATTTACACGGAGAGCACAGATCTTGTATAGTCTGAAATGTCCGAAGTCTTTGTTCTGGTAAAAGATGAGGCAGATTACTTAAATGAGAAATTGATGCTTTGGCCATTAAGGTACAACACTGTATATCTGAGAATACTTTACAGAAAGGAAAATCAACCATAAAACGAAAAGATCAACCTGCCAATTCCTTAATGCTGCTCCCAAATGTGCCTGCACATGACCACTATCGATCGTCTGTGGTTGGAATAGCCTCATCCACAATTTCTCTACGTCCCATCTTTCAATTATATCTCCCGGGTGACACGCGGAGCTCCTAGGAATAGTTATTGCTTTGACACCTGGACCCCGTTGGTGATAATAAATACTAAATCATTACCTCAAACCAGACAAACTAAATTGTTTTGTCACCTTACTTGTGTCTTGTCATTGTCTGTACTGACCGGACTTTACGTCTCAATGCGAATCAGTGGTAAAAGCTAAAATACATGGCTTGTGCCTTGTCTTTAATGCCATGTGACAAGCAATTTACACCATGGATTCAGAGATTCATGTCTTCCTGTCTGTATGGGAAAAAATTTGCAATGCTCGCTTTCTTGTCTCTTTTCGACAGAGCCTCATTGAGTGTATTGTGAGATTATGTGACAGTCTTACAAATGACAACAGTTTCCAACATTGAAAAAAAAAATGGGTCTGTAGGTTTAGGTGGATCTTAAGATTTCTGCTTCTAGTTATTCATCAAAAAACCAGTTCCAGGTCATATGGATAGAACGGTGGCTCAGTGGTTCGCACTGTTGCTTTCCAGCACTTGAGTTCTAGATTCAAATCCCACCAAGGACAACATCTGCAAGGAGTTTGTATGTTCTCCCCGAGTTCGCGTGGGTTTCCTCCGGGTTCTCCTGTTTCCTCCCACACTCTAAAGACATCCTGAGAGGGAATGTAGATTGTGAGCCCCAATGGGGACATGTATCTGGTGGCACAACCCATAATAATATGAGCCTCACACCTAAAGGTACTGCCACACTAAGCAATCCCGCTAGCGATCTCGTTAGCGTTGCATACTAATGAGATCGCTAGCGGGATCGTTTCTATATCGCTAAATGCGGCCACATTTAGCGATATAGTTAACGACGCTATCGCCGTTAGCGATCTTCTTAACGACTTTAGCGGTACAAAAGTACCGCTAAATCGCTAAGAAAAGGTGCCACACAGCGATAAGATACTTACCCAGCGGGAGCGCCAGCGATGAAATAGGGTCCGGAACGATTCCAGCGACGAGCGAGATCACAGCAGGAAGCTCGTCGCTGGAAGCTGCCGCACTGAACAATATCGCTAACGGGATCGCTAAATAGTGACGTTTTTTAGCGATCTCGTTAGCGATATTGTTTAGTGTGGCATACCCTTAACTTGAGCTGCCTCTTTCCTCCGGCCCTTACTGAGAGGTCTCTGTTTTTGTGTTTGGTCATATATGTTCTGTTATATGTTTCTGATTTCCGTGCTCCTTTGATACCTCCTTATGACAAGTCACAACTGGCAATTCATGTTACTTGGGCGCTCAAGTGGTGGCGTTGAAGGCAGATTTGCTCACCGGGAGTCTGGCATATAGCTTCAGCTATGGTGAGAATTTACATGGCACCTTAACTGGTTTAATGGTTAAATTTTAAATAAGCTGTGGCCGACCCCCCATCCATCAAAAGAATTTGCGTGTTGTGTTATTGGGCCAAGGACAGGAGAAGGGCCGTCATTGGTAAGGTTTAAAATGTTGGTTTCTGCTGTCTGAAAGCTACAAAACACCCAATGCCATTTCGGTCTTTTCACCGATCCTTGGAACAATCACCGATCCTCGGAACAATCACTTACTTTTGCATCAAAACAGTCGTTTTACCACGCAGCCAATTGTAACGACAGCTACGTTTCTCAGGTGAAACAGATGTTCCCCTGTCACGCTGTATAGCAGATATATATATGTGATGTCAGTAATCTATATCAAAAGGGCAACATACTATATAACATGCGCATAGATATATGATAACATAGAATTACCTGACAATGTCCAGTGGGTCAATACTGAATCCGTTATACGCTGTCTCCGGCTAGAGGGTGACCGGGGTCTATGCTGACCCTAAACTGGGGTCCTGACTAATCCCTCTACCTAGAGGTACTGTTAAAGGTACAGAGGTCCAGGCCACCAGCGTAAACCCTGTCTCCTATCAATCCCTGCCAACTGTAATCTAGTCCTAAGAAGAACCCTGATTACCACCAAAGGGAATGAACAGGTAACGGTTAATGAACAGAAAGACATACAAGAAAGACAAGAAATAAAGTAAATAAAGTCTTACATACAACACTCACACACAGTAGGAACACCTAAGGTCTCAGAGATAAACTATAAGCTATAAGAGTAAAACAACTAAGGAACTCTTAGCTTAAGTATTCTCAGAACCCCTCCAGTCTGCTAGACTACATGAATGCTTTCACCGCGTCTAACACCCAGACTGGCAGGAATATAAAGGAAACTAATTAGAACATAATCAAAAGCAGCCGGGCGAGGCTGGACCTAGTCTTAGCAAAGAGCTAGGTAAAATTAACTCTCTCATTACCAAACACAAAGAAACAGCAGCTCAGCTGTGAGAAGTCAGAATGTGCAATCGCGACGATCTTCGTGGCGATGCACCCATGACAGTACCCCCCTTCTACGAGGGGCCTCCGGACCCTCATGACCAGGTCTGTCCGGGTAAGTTGTGTGAAAGGTCCGAACCAATCGATCTGCGTTAGCATCAGACGCAGGAACCCACGTCCTCTCCTCAGGACCATACCCCCTCCAATGAACTAAGTACTGAGGGGATCGGCGACTGAGACGTGAGTCAATGATTTTCGACCCATGAAATTCCACGTTATCATTGACTACCACTGAAGGAGGAGGTAGAGGTGACGGTATGACTGGTGCCACATACTTTTTAAGTAATGACTTGTGAAACACATTATGAATTTTAAACGTAGGAGGGAGGTCCAGACGAAATGCCACAGGATTAATTATGGAACTGATCCTGTACGGCCCGATGAATCTGGGACCCAACCTACAGGAGGAAACTTTAAGTTTTATATTCCTGGTAGACAACCAAACCAGATCGTTCACCTTCAGATCTAGACCAGAAACTCTCCTCCTATCAGCCATCCGTTTGTAACGGTTCCCCGTAACCTTCAGTCTTAAGCGATCTGGAACTATCAGTCTCCCTGGAAGTCCCACAGGGGCGTCCCCCTGAACCCCCAATACCTCCCCCTCAAGCTCAGAGCATACAGCTGACACTACAACTCCCTCCTGAGGAATAGGAACCGGATCATCCGTCTTCCCGGCCCCTGGGAAAGTACGAGATAAGGCATCAGGAAGCAACTTTATTGAGCAGTCATATGCGCGATGAGGAGGTAACTCTTTACACCCCTCCTCTGAGAACATCTCCCCAAAGTCCTCCAGAAAAGGAGGCAAAGTCCTAGGCACAACCGCACCGATGACCGTGCTCATGCAGTTATTCCTGCAAAATTCACCCCACTGGCTTATCTTTCTGGATTGCCAATCAATCACTGGGTTATGTTTAGCCAACCAAGGAAGTCCCAACACAATAGGAGTAGGTAGACCCTCCAACACATAACAAGACAATTGCTCTTTATGTATTGCCCCTACTCGAAGATCAATGTTATGAACAGCTTGTACCAAGCTACCTTGACCGAGAGGTCTAGAATCAATAGAGACTATAGGGACTGGTTTGGCCAATACACTCAGTTGCATACCATGCACCTGGGCAAACCGAGCGTCCACCAGATTAGCCCCGGACCCACTATCAAGAAAAACAGAAATCCTCTCAGTTCTAGTACCAATCACCACCTCCGCAGGCACGAGAAACTGAGAGGGATTTGGGGACGAAATACACACTCCCAGGTTAACTCCTTTGCTCAAAGAGGCCCGGGATGGACACCCCCCAACAAAATGTCCCTCTCTCCCGCAAAAGAAACACCTTCTAGTCTTGTGGTGCACCGCCGATTCCCTCCTACAAAATGATGTCCCTCCCAACTGCATGGGCTCCTCAGAACAGACCAGGGGAACCTCAGTATAAGGGACTTTAGTAGTAGGTGGAGTCATCACGGGAGGCGGAGTTACCTCGCGTCTTCCCCGAAGTCGTCTATCAATGCGAATAGCGAGGGCCATAGCAGCCTCCAGTGATGGAGGAGAATCATACTGAGCCAACACATCTTTTAATTTGTCAGACAACCCTTGACAAAACTGGCTCCTAAGAGCTGGGTCATTCCACTGAGTATCTGTTGCCCATCTACGGAACTCAGAAGAATATTCCTCCGCTGGACGATTTCCTTGCCGTATTTTACGTAACTTTGTTTCAGCAAGGGAGACTCGATCCGGATCATCATATACCAGACCCAGGGCAGTAAAAAATCGATCCACTGACTGGAGATCTGGGGAGCCTGGAGGAATAGAGAACGCCCAAGATTGAGGGTCCCCTTGTAAGAGCGAGATAACAATTCCCACCCTCTGCTCTTCACTCCCAGATGACCGAGGCCGCAGCCGAAAGTACAATTTACATGCCTCCCGGAAGGTAAAAAATTTGTCCCGCCCACGAGTGAACCTGTCCGGGAGAGCAACCTTAGGTTCAGATCTGGTTTGCTCCGGGGGGGACAAAACCTTGGACTTAATGTCTGCAAACTCCATGGACAACCCCTGCAACTGCCGGGCCAGCTGGGCTACTGGATCCATGACAGCTGGGGAGAATCTTTAGTAGGGCCGGTGAAAATGTCACGCTGTATAGCAGATATATATATGTGATGTCAGTAATCTATATCAAAAGGGCAACATACTATATAACATGCGCATAGATATATGATAACATAGAATTACCTGACAGAATGTCCAGTGGGTCAATACTGAATCCGTTATACGCTGTCTCCGGCTAGAGGGTGACCGGGGTCTATGTTGACCCTAAACTGGGGTCCTGACTAATCCCTCTACCTGGAGGTACTGTTAAAGGTACAGAGGTCCAGGCCACCAGGTAAACCCTGTCTCCTATCAATCCCTGCCAACTGTAATCTAGTCCTAAGAAGGACCCTGAATACCACCAAAGGGAATGAACAGGTAACGGTTAATGAACAGAAAGACATACAAGAAAGACAAGAAATAAAGTAAATAAAGTCTTACATACAACACTCACACACAGTAGGAACACCTAAGGTCTCAGAGATAAACTATAAGCTATAAGAGTAAAAACAACTAAGGAGCTCTTAGCTTAAGTATTCTCAGAACCGATCCAGTCTGCTAGACTACATGAATGCTTTCACCGGCGTCTAACACCCAGACTGGCAGGAATATAAAGGAAACTAATTAGAACATAATCAAAAGCAGCCGGGCGAGGCTGGACCTAGTCTTAGCAAAGAGCTAGGTAAAATTAACTCTCTCATTACCAAACACAAAGAAACAGCAGCTCAGCTGTGAGAAGTCAGAATGTGCAATCGCGACGATCTTCGTGGCGATGCACCCATGACATCCCCTTCATTTTCCCACGGTGCTGAGGTTACAGGAGTTCAGCTGTCAGTGAGCACAGACTCAGTGACGTCATCGTTTGTCACTGAGCCTGTGCACGCTGCTTCCATTCATTCCCCAGTAGTTTACAATCGGAGCGGCTACATTAGCAGCGCTCCGGCTGTAAACTGATTAACCCCCTGAGATGGATTGCGCCGTGGGACTTGACTGTACGCTGGAGAGGTATGGGATATTGTTGTTTTTTTTTTTTAACTTTTTTCCAGGAGATCGAGGGCTTCGTGGAATAGAAGTAATAAAGATGGAAAACCTGTGTGATTTATTATTTCATTAAAAGACTTTATTCTCTATGTGTGTGTGTTTATTTAACCCTTAAAGAGTATGCCACACTGAACAATATCGCTAACGGGATCGCTAAAAAACGTCACTATTTAGCGATCCCGTTAGCGATGTTGTTCAGTGCGGCAGCTGCCAGCGACGAGCTTCCTGCTGTGATCTCGCTCGTCGCTGGAATCGTTCCGGACCCTATTTTATCGTCGGCGCTCCCGCTGGGTAAGTATATATCGCTAGTGTGGCACCTTTTCTTAGCGATTTAGCGGTACTTTTGTACCGCTAAAGTCGTTAAGAAGATCGCTAACGGCGATAGCGTCGTTAACTATATCGCTAAATGTGGCCGCACTTAGCGATATAGAAACAATCCCGCTAGCGATCGCATTAGTATGCGTCGTTATCGTGATCGCTAGCGGGATTGTTTAGTGTGGCAGTACCTTTACTTACCATAGGATTAGTAATGAAGAGGTGTCTTATTGACACCTCTTCATTACTAAGCCAGGCTTAATGTTACCTTACAATAGAAAGGTGACATTAACCCCTTATTAACCCCACTTGCCACTGCTACAGGGCAAGTGGTAAGAACCCAACAAAGCTCCAGAATAGGCGCATCTAATAGATGCCCCTTTTCTGGGCAGCTGTGGGCTGCTGTTTTTAGGCTGGGGGGCCCATATTCATGGCCCCTTACCAGCCTGAGAATAGCAGCCGGCACCTGTATAGTTTTGACGGGTTGGTTCAGAAACTAAGGGGGACCCACGTCGGGTTTTTCATTTATTCTCCCTGCTCGCTGTTGCCGGCAGAGCAGGGAGAATTGTCAGGGAGCTTCAGCACCACAGGCAGGGGACAGCGCATACTGTAGCCATCCGTGCACACGGAGGACAGTGTGAACTGTTCTTCATGTGCACATGTGCAGCACATTTTGCGACCCGTGCTGCCGGAGAAAAATGGACATGTCAGCGTATTTTGCACACGGACACACGGTCCGTGAAAACACGCTGACGTGCATAGACCCATTCATTTTAATGGGTCTACCTGTGTCAGTGTCTCCGGTACGTGAGAAAACTGTCACTACACGTACCAGAGCCACTGACGTGTGAAAGAGGCCTAAGGCTGTATTCACATGTTGCGTTTTTGTAGTGGTGGGGGTTTCAGAATTTTTATGCAAATTAAAAGCTGCTTTTTACAGTAGCGGCAAAGCTCTGAGATTTCAGAAATCTCCTGCACACGATTGTTTTTTCCTAACTGAATTGGAAAACTTCAGCGTGTTCAAAATCTGCAGCCTGTCAATTCTTTCAGTGTTTTTTACCCATAGAAAGCAATGAAAAAGTGCATAAATGCTGCAAATAATGCAACCATGCATTTTTGGTGAATAACACTAACTTTATTGATCATTTACTGACTAGCATGCTGAGATAAGGTGGTATGTGAGCATGCTTGGGTCCTAACTGAGTGTCTTCGGTGTGCTCAAAAAATATGTTCCAGTCCCTGCGCTGCATGTCTCGTGGATGTTCAACAGCCACATCATATGCAGGGATTACCTGTTTGTTATGCAATGCCTTTATATGTTGCAGTTGTTGAACAGCCGTGAGACATGCAGCCGCGGGGACTCAAACAGATTATTTGAGCACGACGTAGACACTCGGTTAGCACCGAGCATGCTCAGATAACACCTTCTCCCAGCACGTCCGCTCATCACAAGTACTGACAAATGAGATATATAATCCATTCCAAAAAGATGGGTCAAAGCTACAACAAAAAGCAGCAAAACCTGTTTTGGTAAGCAGCTTCTTTACTGCCAAGAGAGCAGATTTTGCCTGCAGAAAAAAAAAATGCTGCAAAAATGCAACGTGTGAATATAGCCAAAAGCCTTATTTAGTAGTCCACTTTTTTCACATACGTAAAAAAAAAAAGTTAGATTTTATGTATTGATTTTTTCATATCTATAAAAAAAAACACACAAAGCTTCTTCTAAAAATGGACAGCACACCGATGGCATCCACAGGCTCTCTGCCTCCTTAGGGTATGTTTCCACATGGCGTAATACATCAGGAATTGCTGCGGATTGAACAGCTGCAGCATCGAATCCGCAGCGTCCAGATGTTACAGCATAGTGGAGGGGATATTATGAAATCCCGTCTCCACTATGTGTACAGGGCCGCATCCAGCAGACCTGCGTATCCGGACATGCGGCACCTCTTTCCAGACAGCAGCATGGCTATATATCTTGTGGAGACGCTCCGTCTCTGGAGGATAAATAACCCAGTCTATGGATAAGATGTAGTGATTCCACATGTGTTCAATGAGCACATCCAGAATCACCGCGTGTACAACGGGGCGGCGCTTTGGGCGGAGCGTGGTTTCCGCTGCGTCCACAGCTTAGGGATTACGCCCGTAGAAAAGTACCCTTAGACTTATGTGGGTGACTGACTGGACAGTCTCACCATAGTTTGCAGCTCTTTTTTTGCAGATGAAACATTTTCATGTAAAAATTTTCACCTTGAAAAACTGCAGCGCACACAGCAATAATGTGCGTTGTTAATGCAGCTGTGAATATACCAGCAAAAATCCTGTGTCCTTCTGGTGGACACCTGGCCTAGAGGCTGATGGAGTGCACAGCTGAGGAGTAATGGATGCAGCACAGCTGAGGAGTAATGGATGCAGCACAGCTGAGGAGTAATGGATGCAGCACAGCTGAGGAGTAATGGATGCAGCACAGCTGAGGAGTAATGGATGCAGCACAGCCCTTACTACATGATGAAGTCAGTTTTTCTCCTGGTATTGGTACGTTGAAAACTTTGCTCCTAAATGGCTTTTGTTTTTTTGTTAAATCTTGTTTTTGACTATTTCTATTATTAGCATGTCCACATTACCAATTAAGAATGTTGTGGGTAACCAAGGATTGTGGATGGAGTTGTATAATATATGGCAGGGGAAAGGCATGCTTTAAGGTCACATTCACACTATCAGTATTTATAAGCCAAAACCAGGAGCAGAACAGGAGGAAAAGTGTAATAGGAACTCATCACCATTTCTGTATTTATCACCCTCTCCTGGTTTTCGCTTACACATAATGATGGGAAATACTGAATGTCTATACGTGGTCTAAGGTTATGTTCACACTAGACGTTTTTGCAACTATTTTTCATGTTATTTTTTTTTCAGCTGTGTTTTACAGTACCAGCAAACTCTATGAGATGTTGGAAATCTCATACACACACACAGGCCTTTTTTGTCATCTGTATTTTGTGCTTTGCATGTTTTTTGCACAATAGAGCATGTAACTGTCTATTTTTTTTCAGCCATTGAAAGTAATGAGTGGTTAAAAAAACCTGAAAATCTGCACCAAAAAATGCACATATCAAGTTTTGCAGCATTTTTGTGCCAAAACCTGATTAAATACAATATTTTTTTAACTAAACTTTATCAGTATGTACAAGATGTAGCATAACAAAACTGCAGCAAAAAAGCACCAAAAATGCAGCAACACCTGCGTTTGTGCCACAGTTTCTTTCCTGCCAAAAGATCAGGTTTTGCTGTGTAGATAACACAGGAACGTGGGATGTCACCACAGACAGGAGGCACATCAAGAGATAACAGGTTTATTAACACAGTGATCTCCACGCCGGGAGTAAAAGGGATGCAGAGAAGTGGCAGGGAATAGGACAGAACTGGGTGAGTGGTTGGAAAGGCTGGGTAAGGTAAAGTTCAAAGTAAAGTAATATGACTTAACAGACGATGATCCTCCGGCATGCGATGTCACAGGGTCCCAATGGTGGCACCGGCAACAGCGGCGCTGAGCGTCCAGATGAAGTCTCTGACAGGCGGGAATCCAACGGTGGCGCCGACAGCAGCGGCACATGTCATCTCATCGCAGTCTCTGAGGTAAAAGCAAGCTTCCCGTGCACAAAAGTATCTAGCACGGTACTTAGTCCAGTGAAGGGAACTGATGGGACAAATCCTCGCCCCACGGTATGTCTGAGATCCTGCTCACAAGGTTCAGGCCTGGTCGTCTGTCTAATTGCGCGTGGCGCACGTGTCACAGTCACAGCTTGCTGGTCAGCAGACTAATAGCCGGGTCAGGTGACGGAGCAGGAACACGCTATTGTCTCGCACCAACGGGTGTCTAACTCAGGGCAATGTCTGACAGGCTGGATCTACCCGGGTGCTTTGTCTCTCCCATCAGACCTTCACACGTCTCTCCACACAGCTCCCAAGTCACCCGTCTCTCTGTTTTCCTGTGCGCAGCACAGCTCACTCTGGCTCTGCCCCCCAACAGACCTCACGAGACCCCGATCCTTTGCTAAACAGCTTCCCCCAGCAACATAGGTGACAGTCCCGATGGTTCAGATCTGAAGCAGGAAAGGCACCCCCGCGTATATTTATCCTCTTACATTCCCCCTCTCTTTTAGCTCGCCATTCCACAGGAGAGAGTTTCTTAACTTCACGCTGATAATCTTCCAGCCCTTGAACTATCTGCTGCCAAACAAATTGATCTTGATTATACCGATAATGGGGTACACCTGCGGTGGAACGTTCGGAGCGCCGTAGGATAGAAGGAATAGTAGGGTCCACGGGAGCGTTTGAATTCGGCTGTCTTGGGGGAATGGAGGACACTTCTTCTACGGCACTGTCGACGTCTGACTCATCCTCTGCATACTCCACAGGAACCTCTGTGTTGACCCTCGGCATCTTTAGTGTTTCTGGTTTAGGGTTAGGGACGGGTCCTCTGACAGACAAGGCCGCAACACATTATGATGAACTATCCGAGTAGGGGCTTCCTGCACTCCTTCGGGCAGAATCTCGTAGAAGGGTCACTTAGCTTCACCCGATACGGGCTCTTCTCCCAGCGAGACTCCCAACTTATCTCGTGGACGCCTCTACTGTACCAAGAGACAGTCCTCAGCTCGCAGAGCTGTCCCATATAGAGGTGTGACACTAGGATGTTCCAAGTCTTGGAGCTTAGTTTTCACCAAACGATGAAGTGTCTGTAGTCGGTGTTGATGTTCTCGAACACAAGTGAACACAAGTCTGTGGGTAGTCCTTCTCAGGCTCTAGCTCTGCCTCAGTAATGTCCTTACCGGGTCGACCGAACAGGAGGCCGTAAGGCGAATAACCAGTGGTTCTGTGCTTTCTGTTGTTTTACACCCATACCAACTCAGGAACATATTCAGCCATCGGGCCTTCTTGTCTTCTTCCAAAGTTCTCAACATCTGAATTAGGATACGATTGAACCGCTCACAGGCCCCGTTTCCCTGAGGATGATAAGGTGTTGTGTGGGACTTGTCAATACGATACAGCCGATGCAACTCTTCCATTACTTTTCTGAGAAAACATGCACCTTGGTCTGAATGAATGCGTTTTGGACACTCGTACACCTGAAGTTTTTACAGATGGCATAGGCTGCTCACTCTGCCGTTTGATCTTGCATTGGGGTCACCACAGCAAACTTCAAGAAATGATCTATCATCACCAAGCAATGTTCATACTCCTGATGTGCTGGACCTATGGTCAAATAATCAATCATGAGTAACTTGAAAGGTGCCAACATCACGATGGTCTGCGTCATAGCTCTTTGTTCAGGGGCTTGGCCAGCTCACAGTTTCGACAGAGTTGACAAGTTCTTTCTATGAAGATTTTCATTGGGGGTGGTAGACTAATCGCTGCAGCTACTGGAAAGTCTTTTCTGCCCAGAAATGAGCCCCTTTCTCTTGTGCTTCTGTAGCCACCTGGGCAAACAATGTTTTGGGAATCCACCGTTTGCCAGGTGACATCCAGCTCTTGCGGCAAGAGAACTTTCTGGTACAGAATCCCGTCATTTAGTGTTATGTTTCGGTAGCTGAGGAGTGCAGGTAAAAAAGGCAATACACCAGAGCAGTTGGAATCTATGAGATTGCAGTACCCTGACTAACCACCACAACTAGAGGCAGCCGTGGAGCGTTCCTACGTTGGTCCTAGACGCCTCGTCACAGCCTGAGAAACTAACTACACCTAAAGATAGAAATAGGAAAGCTATCTGCCCCGGAGCAGAACCCCAAAGATAATAGAAAGCCCCCAAACATGTAATGGCGGTTAGACAAGATGAAATACTGACACAGAAAGAAAATAGTATGAGCAAACGCTGGGGCCCAAACTAACTAAATAGAAAAGGATAGGAAGGGCACTTACTGCAATCCCAGAAAACCCTGAAAACACCAACTCTACTAATTTCAAAAACACCTGAGATCACACGACCTCTACCACCTAAATTAGTTCTCTGGTGTAACAAAATCAAAACAGCAGCCACTGAAAAAACTGGAAAAAAGCAAAAGTACAAACATCAGTGGTTGAACAAAACTGAGAGGGCAGAAGCCCCCGGAGGGGACCCTGAAGGCCCCCACAGAAGTGCAGGACAAAATGCAAAAATATAGCACAAACACAAAAGAAGAAAATGTCTTATCTGTTAGCAGGAGATGCAGACACGACACAGCAGGCTACAAGGGAAACAGGAATAAAGGATCCAGACCAGAACAATTGATCACCGGCAACCCTGATGGGAAGGTGACTCCCTTATATAAGACCAATCAGTAACACCTGATTCCCAGTCCTCACAATCTTCACTGGACAGACTAGCACCGCTTGTAACCACCAGAGGGAGCCTCTGCTCAGAACTCATCTCAAACCCATTCACAACAATTTAGGTGCAGACTCTCCCACTGTCGTAGCATCCGCAGAGTATCCGGGGACAGAGTACCTCTTTCTTTTTAACTGGGCAGTTGCCTATCCAACACCCACTGTCTCAGGAGGGCTAGTTCCCTGTCCTCCTGTTGCACTCGGACCCACTCATCACAAGATTGCCCCAGAAGATCTGTATGAGCTGTTGTCTCATCACGAGATTGCCCTAGAAGATCTGTATGAGCTGTTGTCTGAACTTGTTCCATCGTGGCTGCCACCGTCCTGACAGAATCCTTGAATCTAGGAATCTCTTCTGCCTCCATTTCTTCATCACGATAGGGTCCGGGCTTTCCATAGTCTACTCGGGACAGAGCATCGGCATGGGTATTTTCCGCCCCTCTCTTGTATGTGATCTTATACCGAAACTTCGCCATCCGAGCTAACCAGCGCTGTTCTAGCGCCCCCAATCTTGCTTTATCCAGATGAGCTAACTGGTTGTTATCAGTTCGCACATGGACTTCAGAGCCAGACAAGTACTCGACAAACTTCTCCGTCATGGCCCACACCAACATCAACAACTCCAGTTTGAAAGAACTGTAGTTATCTGGGTTCTTCTCAGAGTCATGTAGAGATCAACTTGCATAAGCAATCACTCGCTCCTCTCCTTTCTGTACCTGTGTAAACACTGCTACAAGTCCATGCAGACTCCCGTCCGTGTGCAAGATGAAGGGTTGTGTGAAGTCTGCGTACACCAACACTGGTGCCTCCGTCAGGGCCAATTTCAGGGCCCGAAAGGCCCCCTCCTGATGCCTGCCCCATCGTACAGGACTGTTTCTTGCATGGGATATTACTCCTTTCAAAAGTTCTAACAGTGGGTTAGCAATGCGAGAAAAATTCTTGACGAAACGTCTGAAGTATCCAGTGAGTCCCAGAAAGGCTCGAACATCTTTCACAGTCTTTGGAATGGGCCAGTCCTGTACTGCAGCAACTTTCTCACGAGATGGACGTACTCCTTCTGCTGAGACCACATGTCCTAAATACTCAATTTGAGTACGAAACAGATGACACTTCTGTGGTTTTACCTTCAGCCCGTGTTGTAATAGGGGACTCAATACCTGTTCCAGTTTCCGGAGATGCTCTTCAAAGGATGGGGCAAAAACGATGATATCATCCAGATAGATCAGGGTGGATTCAAGGATCAGGTCCCCCAAGCACCTCTCCATGAGCCGATGAAATGTCCCTGGGGCATTGGCTAGGCCGAATAGCATGCAATCAAATTTGTACAATCCCATGGGGAGTATGAAAGCTGTTTTTGCTCGATCTTGTTCAGACATAGGTACTTGCCAGTAGCCACTGGTGAGGTCCAACGTGGAGAAATACTTGGCGTTTCCCAGAGCAGACAGAGACTCTCAATATGGGGCAGCGGATAAGAATCCCGTACTGTACAGGCATTGAGCTTACGGTAGTCCACACAGAAACGTAGCGTTCCATCCTTCTTACGCACTAACACAATGGGAGCAGCCCATGGACTTTGGCTCTCGTGTATCACCCCTTTCTGGAGAATATGAGTTAGAATTCCCTTTACTTCTTGATACATTTGTGGGGTATTTGCCATAACGCTCTCTTATAGGTGCGGTACTTCCATTGGGGATCTCATGGGTAATGGCCGTCATGCACCCAAAATCATCTTCATGTCTTGCGAACACATTTTGAAATTTTCCTACTAACGCCTCCACCTGCTGCACCTGTTGTGGTGTTAGTTCAGTCAACTCTGCCCTCATTTGTTCTAGTAATTTTGCGTCCTTCCTCCAAATGCCACGGATCATGAGATGACGACGAGTCCACAGTGACCGTCCAGGGATCTTCATGTCTTATGGTTAACTGCACAGCTTGGGACGGTATCAGTTCCTCAGGCATGCCCAGGACATTAGCTACTTCACATCTGGGGGGTAAGGTAATGTCATTTTTCCACAAGTTCACACAGCGGACCAGCACTCTCCCGTCACACACCGTGGCTAGTGTCCGTGCCACAAGTATTCCGGGTGGTAACAAATCAGATTGACTCTGCTCAATTTGAACTTCTACGTGTTTGAGAGAGGTACAAGCCCGGACGGGCAAGGGTAGCACAGTCTGTCCTGGGGTAGAAACCTATTGATTGATATGGGAGCAATCACTTTCCCCAACATCTTTCCACT
This sequence comes from Oophaga sylvatica, assembly GCA_033576555.1. NCBI lineage: Eukaryota > Metazoa > Chordata > Amphibia > Anura > Dendrobatidae > Oophaga > Oophaga sylvatica. The sequence goes on along the minus strand of JARQOD010000008.1, from coordinate 168,697,859 downwards.
GCTGAAGGTTTCTTGCGCCTGGGTAGTTCTAATCAGCTGTTGGAAGATTCTTCTCTGAGGTGTTTGAGTACTCCATTGTTTCAGGAACTCATCTGGGGACTCATTTACAAGAAGGCTTCTGAACTCTTTTAGTACATTCATGCCCAACGTGACAGTATGTTCCTTGCTCGTCTTGCTGTCAGCACTACTCCCCTCATGCCTAAGTCTTCCCACAGACCAACGGGAAAGTTAAACGCCACCTCCTAGCGACCGGATGCGATACTGGTTAGTGGCGCTGAGCTTGATCACCTGCCCTCGGCTGTACTGCTTCATGTGCTGGAAATCGTTCAGGACGTTTCTGTGGAGCCCGTGTAAAGATCGCGACGCTCGGTACTTTTCTTAGAGATGGGTACTGTACCGCTACAAGGTGTTATAGCAAGTCGCAACGGCGATCAGCGTCTTGCTTAACTATATCCTAAATGTCACCTGCATTGTTGCGAGCATGCAAGCTCACTGGCTCTCAACCAACAACCTCAACGAGATCCGCTAACGGATACCTTAGTGTGGCAGTACCTTAAGTCTTTCCCACAGACCACGAAGTTCATCCACGCCACCCCTGCGACCGGGATGGGTAGCTGGTTAGTGGCCGTGAGCTTGATCACCTGCCCCCACTCGGCTGTACTGCTTTCATAAAGTGGCGTCGGAAATAGCCTTCAGGCATCGTGGTGGCTTGTGAGCCCGTATCAACCAGACAGCGGACAGCTCGGTACTTAGTCCATTGAAGAGAACTGATGGGACGTCTCGCTCCAACGGGTGTCTAACTCAGGGCAATGTCTGACAGGCCTGATCTACCCGGGTGCTTTGTCTCTCCCGTCAGACCGTAACACGTCTCTCCACACAGCTCCCCTGTCACCTGTCTCTCTGTCTTCCCGCGAGCAGTGCAGCTCACTCTGGCTCCACCCCAACAGACCTCATGAGACCCCGGTCCTTTGCTAAACAGCTTCCCCCCTGCAACATAGGTGACAGTCCCAATGGTTCCAGACCCGAAGCAGGAAAGGCACCCCCACGCATATTCATCCTCTTAGCAGCTGCAGAATAAAAAGGTTTAAAAACGCCTAGTGTGAACGTAGCATAAGACTATTGTTTCACATGCAGTTTTTGAAACCAAGACCAGGAGTGGATTCCAAAAAACAAGTCACAGAGGGAATTTATCACTGCATCTGCAAACTTTGTCACACATCATAATGGTGCAAATTTTTGTACTCTTATTCCGCTCATATAACTTGCAAAAAAATTGGAGAAATGGCTCTAGAACGAAATGGTTTATCCAAAGATTTTCCTGATTTTTGAAACGTCGTTCCACACTTTGAAAAATAAATATAGCATTTTGCAAAGAGGACTTTGAAAAGTCCTTTCATGATAAATTCCCCCCCAGATTTTTTGCTCTTGCTCTTGCTCCTTGGAAGAGGATACCTTTTAACCACTTAGTGATCAAGCAAATTTTTTTAACCTTCCTGACCAAGCCAAATTTTACAATTCTGACCACTGTCACTTTGTGGTAATAACTCTGGAGCTTTAACAGATCCCACTGATTCTGAGACTGTCTTTTCATGGCATATTTTACTTTATGAAGGTGGTAAAACTTGTTTGATATAACTTGCGATTATTTGTGAAAACATCGCAATTTTGGGGACAATTTTTTTAAAAAAATTGCAATTTTCAATCTTTATATCCTCAAACCAGTTAGTCCTGCTGTACAAAATAATGGATAAATAAATTTCCCATATATCTACTTTACATCTGCGTCATTTTTCAAACGTCATTTTATTTTGTTAGGATGTTGGAAGGGTTGAAAGTTTTAGCAGCAAATTTTCATTTTTTTCTTTTCAACAAATTTACAAAACCTGTTTCTTTAGGGACTAGTGTTGAGCGATATTGCTCGATATCTAAAAATATCGTATCGAAATTGTATCGCCGATATCACTAAATATCGTCGATATCCGATTACGATACCGGAAGTCCCATGTAAGTCTATGGGAACAAAATATCGCAACAAAAAAAACCCTTTCTTTTGTTGTAAACACAAAATATACACACATAGAATACATATATATATATATATATATATATATATACATGTCATTGTGACATATATATATACATATATTTATAGTTTATACACTTCTACATAGTAAAATCGACTCTGATTCAATTGCCGGGTAAAGCCGTGACATACCCCATAGAAGTCGACGGGCTCGGTGCCGAGTACCCCCAAAACCTCTGGCTCTGTGCGACTCAACTTGGGCGTCACGAACAGGATTCTGTAGCTCGCTATAAGCGAGTCCTGTGTGCCTGAATTGAACTGGTTTTGTGCTTGAGAATTGCTAAAATCATCAGAGAATGTATTTGCCATTTTTCCGCCATATCTGCGTCACGACGAGGCACTGGTGAAGAAGAAGGGCGTGCTCTTCGTGGTGTCACTCACTCAGTGGCGTGAAAACGATGGCCGCCCACTGTAAATGGTACTGCAATGTAAGATCGTGCCCCACAGCTCTTCAGTTCCGCCTCCTCATCCTCCTCAGTGTGCGGAAACTAACACGAAGGTCCCGCCTCCCTACAAAAGAGGGGCCCTCTCCAGATGCTAATGACACATGTGACTTGGCAGAGATGGCTAATGGACACACGAGCAGAAGTGGGAAGGGATGGAGCAGTCAGAGCTCTCCCCCCACGGAAGCGACCCGATCGCCACAGAATCACCGTTGGGCACCCGGCCTGTAAACCCTCCTACGCTGCAAGAAGCGGCGGATACCCTAAGAGGCCTGGCCCGGCACCGGGAGGAGGTCGCCAGGATGGAAGCCAGCTGGCATGCCCTAAAACTAAACTTGGAGCGGCGCCAATCCCTCTTACCTGAAGTGTCTGTACCGGAAGGTGAGGCACCCGTTCTAGTAGAGGAGCCCTGTGCGGGCATCCCAGCCCTTGCAATGTGATCCGGTTGACGTTGTCGCAGTGGAGGCACCCGTTCGTGCAAAAAACTCTGCACCGGCAGCACCCCAGATCCCGCTGTCTGCCCCCCGTGGCTGAGACAGAAGAAGCGACACCCGTCCTCATGGAGGAGGCCGCGCAGGCACCAGAGCACTACCTGCCTGTACCGGAGCCCCGACTGTCATCTGTTCCAGAGCCGGCTGCTTCCTCCGCAGGTGAGCGCCGCCAGGACTGGGGGGCGCCAGGAGAGCTGCCGCAAACCGGACACTGTAAGCTGGCATTTGATGGTGGAGACATGGAGCAGCTGGTGGAGGAGAATTACAACCGGCGTCAGGAGGAAGAGTGGAGACGTTGGGAGCGGGAAGCAGAGCGACAAAGGGAGCAGCGAGAAACCCAAAAGCTTCGGCAACGTAACCTGGAGAAGGACCGGGCAGATAAGGACCGGATGAGAAAAGATAAAGGAACCCTGTGGGAGCCGCGGCGTAAGGGTGCAGTACGGAGCTTTAAATTGAAAGGTGGTTGGGGCTTCATCCAGGAGCCTGGACTTTATTTAGAAGTTTTTGTGAACCGGCGGGACGTGGAGGCTCACCTCCCAGAAGGACACCCGGGGAGGGACCTGTTGCCAGGAGACTTGGTGACTTACACCCGACACTGGGGTTACAATGGATGGTACGCCCTAAATGTTACCAGGTGCGACCCCTACTCCCCAGAGTGTCAGGAACCTGTGAGACCCTCGGAGCCTTCAGCCTCCCACATCCAGGCCTCTGCAAAAGTGCCCACCCCACGCCGTAAATCTCCCAAGCCTCCCTCAGTGGTCTCCTCAGCAGCCCCAGCTATGGACATGATAAGTATAGCTGGCCCGTACCCGGCGCCTGTTAGGCCCCCTGGGGTTCGTTCAGTCCGGGACATAGGGTTTCAGACCCGGAGGAGATGAAAGAGGTGGCCAACAGACCCAGATAGCGGGTCACGACTTGACTGTACAGGCCACACGACGTCATCAGGTCCTGGTGGTCCTTGGTGCCTCGGATGTTTGGCAAGCATCAGAAGAGTACCAGGTGGTACCTGGAACACCCCTGCCAAAGAATTATAAATAACCCGGACAGGGTCCCTGTATGTAAATAGTTAAATTGTTTATGTACCCGGACGGGTGAATGTTCATAAAAAAGTTTTTTAATTTAATAAAAAAAAAAAAAAACACAGTTTTCATTACTTTTATTACAGTCTCATCCTGCGACGCCATCGATCTCCTGTAAAAAAAATGAAAAAAAAAAAAGTATACCACCTGTCCGACGCAGTCCATAGTAACGAGTGTCCCACGGCGATCCAGCTCTGCTACATCAGAGCAGGCAGGCAGAGCCTGTCATCCCGGGCAGCACAGCTGATTACCTGCTTCCCCGGCGGTGACGTCATGGACTGCTTTACGGCCGGGATTACCCTGCAGTCACTGCAGTTATCGCGAAAAACTGCATGTGACCGCCAGGGAGAAGATAATGGCGGCCATCAAGCAGTCCAGGACGTGACCGCCGGAGATCTTCTGCCAGGTAAGTGCCGCTGACTCCTGACAGACCCGACCGACGGACACTCACAGTGACAGTGACAAATCCGATTCCGGTATCCGATAAGACGAAAATATCGAAACGAATTATCGAAAGGCCGATAGAGCTAATATCGGCCGATAGCCGATATTTGCAGTATCGTATCGCTCAACACTATTAGGGACCTATTCAAATTTCATTGTACTTTGAGGGGCCATATATTGCAAACTCCCCAAAAGTGATAGCATTTTAAAAAACACACCTCTCAAATAGTTCAAATCTGCTGTCAGGAAATTTTTTAATGTTTCACACAGGAATTAATGCAAATTAAAACGGAAAAAAAAAATTAACATTCTTGCCTCTAAAATGTTGCTTTAGCCCCAATTTTTTTTCACTTTTTCAAGATGTAACACCAAAAAGTGGACCCCACAATTTGTTACCCACCTTCTTTCGGGCGCAGCGATACCCTACATGTAATCAAAAAGTTCTGTTTGGACAAACTGCAAGGCTCGGAAAGGAAGGAGCGATATTTGAATTTTGGAACACAAATTGGCTGAAATAGATTGCGGGCAACATGTTACATTTGCAGGGGCCCTAAGGTGCCTAAACAGCAGAAACCCCCCATAAATGACCCCATTTTGGAAACTACACCCCTCAAGGATTTTATCCAGAGGTATACTGAGGATTTTGAACCCAAAGGTACGACACAGAATTAGGTCATAATATTGAGTATGTAGTCATTAGTGTTGAGCGCAAGTGCTCGCTATGCACTGAGTATTATCGCGGGTGTTCAAATCCTCACAGTCGCATGTTTTGCGTCTGTTAGGCACCCCAAAAAAATGCAGGGATTGCTTGTGTATGACAGGCTATCCCTGCATGTTTTTTGGGTGTCTAACATCTGCGAAAAAATGTGGGTCGCGCCCATGAACATGTCACTTGAGTACCCGCGATACTTCTGTAGATAAGCGAGTTCCTGATGCAAACACGAGCGCACTCAACACTAATCGTCATACCATCATTGACAGGGATGATTTACTAATTATTGGGCTTTTGATCACTGATAGGTCTATCACAGTGATTAAAAGTCAGGAAGCAATGGGAAAATTCCCTGCTGTTGCCTGCAGCCGGCAGTTCTTGGCGGATACACTGCACGGAGTGCTGTACTTTTCGACCGTTTCATTAATTATGATTATTTAAAAAGTTTCATAACTTTAAAAAAGAAACGTGCGCCACTTCCTCGCTGCAGTGGTTCTATGCACACTAGTTATTTTGGCGCTGTTTTGTAAAAAGTGTATCCTTGTGCTAAAAGGTTGTAAAAATAGAGAGCATTTTTGATTTTTACACAAAATTTAACAACCACGTGCACTATTTTGAAGAATTTGGGGCAAATAAAGTCAGTAATTACCAAAAGACAAAATAAAAAGTGACTTAAAAAAAGAAAATGATGTATTACAACAATGTGCCAAAAAATAGGCCAAAATTCTAGCGCACATTTCTGGCACAAAATAAGCCAACTAACAGGGGGTTGTAAACTTAGGACCCAATTAATCTTTTGCAATTTTTTTTTGTCTTGTCGAAGCTGCTGTTTCTTTGCACCGTCTATTGGGCACACGGCTCATGAATTTGGTGCAAAATAAAAAATGCTTTTATAATTTTGTCCTTAACTGTTTTTGCACTGTTTTACTGCACAACAAAAAAACTGCAAAATCCTTTTAAAATGTTGCATGTTTTTCTTCACTGCGATAAAAAAAAATCCTCCCAAAAACCGTGAATTGCGGTTGTGGGGTGATGGTCTCATAGTGGGATGAGTTTTGACTAGATCCACTCTAGCCATGATTTTACACCCATGACAAATCTTATGCCTTCCATGTGGATTTTGATGCGGCATTGTTGTAGATTTCAGCGGCTTTTAAGCCACATTTCCAGATTTGCCGCACATTTCACCCTTTGCATCCCAGAGATCACGCATCTTGCTAGGATTGCCAAATCCGCAACTGCAGGAAACTTGCACTAGGGATTTTCTCTGCACCCTGTTGCTAATATTTCAGAAAATCGTATCCTTAATGCTGCTAATTTAATATAGGAACCTTGATTGAGGGAAACACGCATACATTCCCGGCACTGGTGGACACAGACAGAAAAGGGCTCCTGCGTAAGAACAATATATTGGCTATTTGCAGCCCAATATCTCATCATAATGCAAAATTTCACCTCTCTGGACATAGAAATGGGCGCCCTTACCTCTTGGGTCCCTATTCAGCTGCATATGCTGCACCAATGATATGTGCGTCCCCGGTTCCTGCATAGTGAACATTTTTTCTCTGTGGATAATCCACTGCCGATTTCAGGCGTCCATATATATCACGGCCTGAAAACCAAACCCAACTTCAGACCTGCCCATGGGTTTCCTACTCCAAACGTAACAACCTCATGGTCAGTCCTAAAGTTGTGATCTGCCTCCAAACCGTGAAATATGGGCGTCTGAATCCCACCTTACTTCCTTGTGGATAAGATTTTACAAAATCGCATCGACACCTTGCAGCAAAAGTCCACAATGTAAACTGACCTTCCAGGTTTTGCCAGTTTTCACAGTGGACTTGTGATTGGAAGTTGAAATGTGCAATATATTGGTAGCGTTTTTGCAACAAACTTCTCAATTATTTTTTTTTTTTTGGTTTGCAAAATTTGGGATTTTTGGGCAAGTTTTTTTTGCTGCTGAAAATCCACATTGTATCAGTTGCATATGGGTGTTCCCTTTAAAATATTAAGCTGCATTAAGTTAATATCTTGAAGAAAGAAAAATAAAACATTTACCTCCAGCTCCTTAAAGTAGATGCAACTTCGCGCCCATTCCACAATGGAGAAGAGCGTCTGATCGGCCATCTTGCACATTAGGCCGAACATGCTGAGCTTCTCGTGCCGGCTCTTGTTCTGTTCCTGCTGTAGGCAAGACAGTATCCTGGCCTTCACTTGAGGCTCATCTGGCTCCAGTTGTAACAGCTTTAGGATCACTTCGGGTATATCTGGTGGAGACGTGCTGGTATAGGGCTCGGTGTAGACATAGGGTCCTACAGGGGCTGGCTCGTGCACATTGTGTAGTGGTCTGGGTATTCAGATTTGATAGCGCGGCTCTGGAAGGAGGAATAATGGTAGCCGGACAGAGGAGCGTGGTTGGGCATAGTCATTCCCAGTGGGGGAGCACTGTAAGGTCCCCTCTCGTATTCCACCGGAGCCATTGGAGCTGGGCTTGACGGCACATTTTTGGATACAGGATGGATTGTATGGATGTTGCTGGAGATGGCGTAGTCACTTTGAGCTGGGGACATCATCTGTGGTACCGTTTCTAGTTTGATGCCATTTGCACGTATCAGGGCTTTTTTCTGCTGCTTTAAGGCACGGTCCCGCTTATACATGGGCCCAAACTTGTTGCGCCCTCCTCGCATCCGGTCAGCACGAACAGCTTTAGAAAAGTAAGAACACAAAATGCCAGTGTTATTAGACAATCCGGCCAAACAACTCAAGGACATTCCCCCTGTTATCCCATAAGAGGGGTTCTCTTCTATCTACCACTGGACAGAAGTGTCTGCTCGCTGGGACCCCACTGTTCACAAGAAATGGGGTCCCGTGCCCTTCACTTGAACGAAGTGGGTTCACGATTAATTATAAAATGATTGTCCACGAATAGGAAAACGTGTCTGCCTTCTCCCAAAACCAGCGCCATGCCTTGGATCCCATGAGCTGATTGGTGCTGGGCTGATATAGCGCACACAACCAATAGGCAAGGGTGATGCTTTGGAAGAAGGCAGCCATGTTTTTTTCTGTTCCCCCCTCCTCCACTTTATAACCAACCATGTCAGCACAAAATGACTGTTCAAACCAAGCACATGCGCTCGGTGCACCCTCAGCGGGACTAGACAATTAAGTGAACTTTCCCATCTACTTTATTTTTTCCATCGATTTCTTCCACTTTTTTCCTTGATTGCCAGCTCTGTCTTTACAGGAGGCATAGGATGGTGGAGAAGGTGCACCGAACTGCTTTGCCACACCCAGGGTACACCGAGCCTGTGCTTGGTTTGATCAGTCATTTTGTCTTGATAGATTCCCTTTAAAGTTTATGGAACTGATGGTTATGCACCCATAGACATTGTGTGGGGCAGCGCCAGCGCACGTGGACGATCATACAGACGGTGCAGAAGACTCCCCGGTCTCGGGAATAGTGGACATCCCCGTAATCAGATCCTGAGCACCAATCTTTGATGAGCTTTGATCACCCCACAGATCCTACTGAGTAGGACGGATTTACCAAAATTGTTTTTGGAGCTAGGCGCCTGCTCCGGACGACTACTCCCATCTTCCCATCATCCCTTCCACAATTGTTTGCTCTGAGTACCCACATTACGCCTGTTGCACCAGTTGTGATAAATTCCAATTAATCTCTTCATCCAGAATCCATTCTGGCTCCTCTCTGTGCTCGTCCAGAGGCAGCTATCACTCTCATCAATAGTATTCAGCCCCTTGATACAAATAATAGGGTGGAACAGATAGAACGACGTATTCCGGCTCTGTGAATAATAGCCCCCTACACAAAGCAGTTATCACCTGTCCATAGCCAACCGCTAGGAACCCCCCACGATGCCAAGATTGGGGTTCTGCCGAGCCCTGCCCGAATGGAGCGGCGGCTGGACATGCGCAGCACTCGCTCCATTTATTCTCCGTGGGACTGTGGTAAAAGGCCAAATACAGAGCTAGACTATCTCCGGCCGTCTCATAGAGAATGATGGAGCAGTGGTGGTCATTACGTTCTCACTATCAGTGGGGGTCCTAACAGTTGGACCCCCACTGATCAACAAGTTATCACCCATCCTATTTACATTTCTATACTTGCAAGGCAGTCCAAAATATGGGATGCTGACCATGGGTAATGTACTCCCTGTTAGGGCTCACTCACACCACCATATTAATTGGACGACTTCTATCCAATCTTTTTGTTGGATAGCACTCGCACCAATGATACGTAATGGGACAGTGCTGATCGTTATTTTTTCTCATACTGATCACAACATGCTGCATGGAAATCGGACTGCACTCGGATGACATCTGAGTGCAGTTTGATTTCCGCAAATTCATATAATTTTGTTCTCCATCTTCTCCTAACAGCGTTCTACGGTTCTCTCCTTTGAGAGAATCGAGTCAAACTCGGATCAGAATTTGGTCAGAGTGCCATTAACATAATTGACCCAATTGTCTCAGATGAGAGAATCTACAGTTGTGTGATCCTGGCCTCAAGATAGGTGAAAATAGCTGTAGGTTCTCTCGTTTGAGAGAATCAGGCTGATAATGCAAATGAGAGTGTGTTCAGAGTCTCCCGTGTAAGGGTATGGACATGTGGCCCTCATTTCTCACCTGAAGAAGACAAGTTTTATTGTTATGTTATGTGAATTGTCTTCTGCGTCTTTTTGTAAATATTGTGTAATGTGATAAGCATTAATAGTTTTGTAGTGTAATGTGAATAGTGTAGTGCATTAGTATGAGTGTAGTTGACAATAGGGTAAGTTGAAAGTTAATAGTTGGGACTAGCCCATCATGTGGGGGGTTAGTGTAAGAGAAAGTGACTTCTTCCTGCTAGTAATGTAAATAGGGCCTTGAGTACTTGGTGAAAGGACTCAAAAGTCCAAAATGAACAGTGCCGCCTTTGAAGGTGACCTGAAGTGAGAGGAGACCGAAGAGAAGGGATAGTGAGATCCTGAGCATAAATAACAGAGAGAGACAGAATGGCCTTCCGGAGACAGGTGCTAGGAGAAGACACCTAGCCACAAGATCTTGGGTTTGTAACACTGGAAGGTGATGGGGCTAAACAGAACTGAGAGACTGAGACTAGTGAAGGGTCCCGAGTGGGAGATGCAGGGCGCCCGTAGTGGAAGAAATAGGATGTGGAACTGGTAAAGGAGACTTGTCAATCAGGACTGTACAGTTAAAGCTGGGGTATGGTGAAGCAGGGAGAAGCAGCGGACGTAGGGGTCCCTGGAGGAAACTGTTAAGGAAGGAAACTGTGTGGAAAATGCTTCCAACTGTAAACAGAATATCCATAAGACTTTGCCCTCGCTGCCTCTTGCATTTAACCCTTATCAAGCTGCCGTTCAGTGAAGAGGGTATTTCTGAATGGTGGTCTCCCTCATTGAATTGTGAAACATCTGGTCCTGGCACACCCGCAACTCTCCCCTTCAGTTTTCACTAACAAAGTCACAGAATTGTTTGCAACAATGAAATACTGAACTGATGCTACTGGCAACGTCAGAGAAAATCATTGTACTTGTGCCGGTCCCTGACAGCACAATATGGCCACAGGACTTGTACTGCAAATGAAGACTTGGACCTTCCGTCCGTACCGAAAGGGAAGAGTATGGCGGGTTCCATATATCCACAGTTCATGGATCATGCATGCCAGTGAATCTCCCGACTCAACAGTTTAGGGGACCACGGACAGTCCAAACCGGCCCATGAAACCGGCCTTAGGGAGGGTTTGTAGTCAGATCACTTGTCTGGGTTGGGACTGACCGCTGGGCACTTGAAAGCAAACTTGCATAAAGAATAAGGCCCCAGTTTGTTGGTGATTTTGCACGGCAGTCTTAGAGAGTAGCCATCATTTAGATTTTGTTTTTAATAAATTATTAGTACAAGTGAAAATAGGATAGATTGTAATATATCTTACTGGAGAAATCTTCTTCTTTCTCGTCCACGACTGATCAGTCATTATCAAAATTCTCAATTTATGCGTAAAATCTGTCTTCAGTGAATACAGATTTCCCCATTAATGAGATAGGAGATGATAGAGTTGGTGCTCATAAAGTTCTATGGAACTTTGCATAGAATTAGTAATGAGCGAGCATCCTCGGATAAGGTGTTATCTGAGCATGCTCGAGTGCTAACTGAATGTCTTCAGCGTGCTCAAATACTATGTTCGAGTCCCTGCAGCTGCATGTCTCACGTCTGTTTCACAGCCACAACACATGAAGGGATTGTCTAACAAACAGGTAATCCCTGCATGTGTTGCGGCTGTCGAACTCGAACATATTATTCAAGCACGCAGAATACACTCTGTTAGCACACGAGCTTGCTCAGATAACACCTTTTCCAAGGACGCGTGCTCATAACTACACAGTATATCTCTAGCTTTCCCTCCCCTTACCTCCTCCATAGAATCTTATAAGCACTAATTGTCATTTCCAAACCCAGTAATGGGAAAATCTATCTTCACTGACTACAGATTGTTCCTATGAACGGAGAGTGAAAGATCAATCCAGGAAAAGAACAAAGCGGATCTCTGTAATAACATATATTACAATGTTCTTTACTTGCATTTGTCCCATTGATTTATGAAATGAGAGCAACAATTAGTCTTTAATGAAGGAAGCACTGGAGCTAGATGCACCAGATTCATTGAGGTCTTAATATGGCGCATCTTATAACCACCGTGTTAGTCGACCAGAAATGATGCTCCAGACAGGAGAAGGAGGCCATTTTATTTCCTATGTATTTACGCCATGCTAGACGCATAAATTCTGATTAATATATTAGACGCGCTTTGTCCCACCATACCAGCCCTGTCCACTTTAGAAAAAAATGTAAAAAAGAATAAAAATAAAACTATATATATATATAGCTGTACTGCCTCAGACTGGTAAAAAATCCAGAAGTAGCAAAATGTCCGCTCGACTTCTGGAATTGTAAGTCTAATAACGCCAAGAACGGTTTCACGGGAGAAATCTGCGGCCAGACTGACCTTACCGACGATGGACCTAATATACAAATAAGACTGAACCAGGTGACTTCATCTCATACCATTCTGTTTCGAAAACTTGGCAATCCTAAATAATATGAAGAAATAAATGATTATTTGGAAACGCTTATTAACTCTTTGTATGTAGAGAGGAGCAGCTGTGTCCTGTTGTGTGGGAGTCTTCCTCTGCTCAGTTTACTCTGCACAACTTCCCTCAGTCTCGCACATGCAGAGAGGGGGCAGTATGGTGGGACCGCACCGGGACTGATCAGCCACACAGGAAGGGGAGAGACCCCGACCAAAGGAGGGGAATGTAACAACATTAATCTGCCATAATAATGAAGGATAATGTCAATGTTTCACATGGCTCTGCTTGTAAGTTCTGTCCTAGTGTACTAGCAGATTGTATCGCCACTATTTCCTAACATACGTTTTTTAATAGCCAGGTGGCCCTGCAGTTAGCTGCTACAACTTGGGAAATCTCTGGCAATTGTCTGCTGCCAGTGACATACAGTAACCTACAGCCAGGCTCGGACTGGCACACAGGGGAACAGGTGAATTCCCTGGTGGGCCGCCCCTGCACGAGCTGTGTTTGGCACAGTACACTTAATGCATGGCATACAGACAAACATGAACCGATATCATCAAAACTACCATAAATGCCACCTTTGGGATCCTCGTCTATCAGATGGATGGGGTCCACCAATTCCACCCCACTGCAACCTTCATATACCTCAGTGGAGATGGACCTGCTGCTCAATGCAGCCACTTTTCTATTCAAATTAATGGTGAATGTGGGGCTGTACATTTACAAAGGTCAGACAATATTTGCATATACCTGCAGAGTGACCCCCAGAATCGCCGGTACAGGGGGGCCCTTGGCATGCAGTGTGACCCCAGTATCCCAGTAAGAATTGGCTATTCCCATTTTTCCTGACTTGATCTTTGCACACTACTGCTGTTCCCGTCTCTGCTCAGTATCACTGATAGTTCCCATTCATTAGATGGGCTCACATTGTTTTCACTTTGACACTTTTTTCACTGCGGTTTTCTCGTTTTTGGGATGTTTTGCACTGAACACTTTGGCTTATTTTTGACATATTCATATGTACTTTTATATGCACTATACATGCTATTGTTTTTATCACTTTGTGGATTTTTCCACCACATTGTTTGATTGTATTATATCCTCAGGTTCATTATCTATTTCTTTTTTATTTTATGTGGATGTGCGGTCTTGTTTTTAATCTCTTTTTGATTAATATACATTGATTCTTGTTTTGGCTCCCATTATTATTCCTGAATTGAATTTATCAATAAACATTACTTTTACTGCATTTTCTTTTGGACTTCATGGTCGTGTTTTTCTTTCCTTCGATTTATCCGATTTGTCCCTATATTAACTTTATTTTGCCCAGTTTTACTATTATAGGGTGACTGTTATTTATTTTATTATTCTTACTCACGGAACATTTTTTACAATTATTTATGTGAACTCTGCTCTTACTAATATTCCTTTGTTTCCATCCATTATCTTTGAAAGATGGTGGTGGCAGCATCATGCTCTGGCTATGTTTTTCGGCAGCAGGGGCAGGAAAAATGGTCTGACTCAAGGGGAAGATGGATGGTGCTAAATACAGGGATATTCTTGAGCAAAACCTGTTTGTCAGAGATTTGAGACTGGGACGGAGGTTCACCTTCCAACAAGACAACGACCCAGAGCATACTGCTAAAGCAACACTCGAGTGGTTTCAGGCCAGAAGTGGAAAATTTTGAGTGACGCTAGTCACATCCAGACCTTAATCCAATGGAGAATCTGTGGTCAGACGGGAAGATTGCTGCTCACCAGAGGAAACCATCTAACGTGAAGGAGCTGGAGCAGCTTTGTCTTGAGGAATGGCAAATTCCAGTGTCCATATGTGGAAAGAGACTTATCCAAAGCGACTTGCAGCTGTAATTCTTGTAAAAAGAGGCTCTACACAGTACTGACTTTAGGAGGATGAATAGCTATGCACAATGACATTTTCAGTTATTGTGTTCTATTTGTTGCTTGCTTCACAATAAAAAGAAAACCAAATGTTCACATCTGTCGGCATGTTCTTCACATGAACTGATGCAAACTCTCAAACATAAAAGTGAAATTCCAGGTTCTGAGGTAGCAAAATACGAAAAATGCCAAGAGGGTGAATACTATAGCAACTCACTGTATATCCCTTGCCTCTTGCATTCAACTATCGCTTCCTTGAATCCGCTGCCTCCATCTGTAGGAAAGCAAAGATCATGTCCTATCGTTGCCTGTCACCCAGTGAAAGTCTATTTCTGGCTTTCTTTTCCTTCAGAAATTCACAAACAACCCCCCCGACATATAAAGACATTTCAGCAGCTCGTTGAGAGATGTTTTCATTTCCTATAGTAAATTGATTAATTTAGATAGTGAATGGCACAATTTTGCTTCTATACATGACTAAATAATGATCGCGGCAAGAAGTAAGTCTCCCGGTGGAAACAAAGTGTTCCTTTGGCTCTTAAGTGTATATTTCGCGTTGCATCACTAATTGAACTCTAATCACTGCAAAAGTCATTCATACGGAGTAGAATAAGTTTTTATTCTATGCTGAACCGGTTCTACTATTCAGCCCGAGACTTCCACTAGGAAATCGTTCTGCGTTCTTTTCAGTGTTCAAGGTCACACAGCAGACTGCTTGTATAGACTTTAATTGAACTGAAACGATAACGTGAAATCCTAGTTCCTTTCTGTAAATAGAGCTAGTTTTATTATTAAAAAGCATGTCTCATCAGAAACACCCCATGAGAATGGGAACGCTCTCGGCACCCAGCTGCAAGCACACGACTTTGCTGGGGAAAGTTGCAGCCAGTCAGGCATTTGAATATGGATGGATTGGTCATCATACAATACGGAGGTGCCTCAAGTCGGCCAAAAATAATAATGGGTGGAATGTAATGGGCATTGTTATCTATCTTATCGATGCATATACATTTTCTGGGGGTATTTATAGTTAAAGGGAGTCTGTCACCTCATTTTTCGCATATAAGGTGCGGCCACTGCCATTAGGGGCTTATGTTACATTCTATAATGCTGTAGATAAGCCCCCGGTGTAACCTGAAAGAGAAGAAAAACAAGTTATATTATACTCACCCAGGGGCGGTCCGGTCCGATGGGCGTCGCAGGTCCGGGTCCAGCGCCCCCCATCTTCATGCGATGACTTCCTCTTCTTTGCTTCTGTCACGGGTCCGGCGCAGGCGCACTGATCTGCCCTGTTGAGGGCAGAGTAAAGTACTGCAGTACGCAGGCGCTGGGAAAGGTCAGAGAGGCTCAGCGCCTGCCACTGCAGTACTTTACTCTGCCCTCACCAGGGCAGATCAGTACGCCTGCGCCAGAGCCGCGACAGAAGCAAGGAAGAGGACGTCATCGTATGAAAATGGGAGGCGCCGGACCCAGACCTGCAACGCCCATCGGACCGGACCGCCCCCTGGGTGAGTATAATCTAACTTGTTTTTCATATCTTTCAGGTTACACCGGGGCTTATCTACAGCATTATAGAATGTAACATAAGCCCCTAATGGCGGTGGCCGCACCTTGTATAAGAAAAATGAGGTGACAGGTTCCCTTTAAAAAATATATATATATTCCAATTGACACCAGTGTCCACTAGATAGGCTGACACTTCTTGTTTGCTTACTTTTCAGCTTTGCCATGTAGAATGAGTCAGAGTCAGCAGAGGAAGGCTTAGATACAGTAGGATAATATCACTATACATACATGTAAGGCCCTGTTTGCATCTGTTTTTAGGCAAAGAGGATTGTATCAGTTCCTAGAGGCAGTCGGATGACAAAAAAGGTTATTAGACTCTCATTCGTGTAACCCTTTCACAACACAGGGCATACTATTACGTCATATGTCATAGTGTATGAAATACACTGTAGCGCCATAGCTTGCAAACATGAAATATGAAAAATTAATTGCATCACTGCCTTAGAAATATGAAAAATTGATAAAGCTTAGCGCATAAAATGGCCAATTTATGTGTACCTGGAAGCCACTTTAAGGCGTTTCTCGAATTCCAGGTCCTAACTAATGCCAATCTTCACTTAGAAAAGTCTCCATCTGTATGGGAACATATGTATCCTCACTTTAGACTGAAATATACATCTCTGTGGAATGGGTAGTGGCCCTGCTTTAATTAAAACGCATGCGACCAATAGGTGGAGTGCTCAGTCAGAAAGTGAATGAATACATTTCTAAGGCAGTGATGCAATTCATTTTTCATATTTCATGTTTGCAAGCTATGGTGCTACAGTGTGCTTCCTTTTTTCTTTGAGTGTGTATGAGTTGGTGACTCTAGGTTAAGCACCTGTTCACACTTGGTCTATATTTGGATGTGACGGTCAGTTTTTTTGAAATATAGTGTATGAAGTAGGCCCAGGAGCTGAACCCGCTTATAACGGACAGGTGCCAGTCATGTCATATTACTAAATACTGCATTTATATAATACAAGTGATTCAAAAAATTGTAGGTTTAAGTAATTAATTTTAAAAAGTTTAAAAAATATTTAGAAGAAAAAGTTAACATTTAAATCGCCCCTCTTCACCTAATTCAAAAATTTAAGAAATGTAAAATTAAACAAATTTGATAAAAGCCATGAAAATGTACAATTTATTTTTAACCTGTATAGTTAATGCCTTAAAGAAAAAAATAAATAATAGAAATACGGGATTTTTTTCGGTAACTGCTTCCTCCCCACCTTCCCACCACAAAAATGTAGCAAAAAGCAATGAAAACATTATTTGTAAGCCAAAATGGTATCAATAAAAAAGACAGCTCACTAAATAAAAAGGAAGCCCTCTTCCAGTTCCATTGATGGAAAAATAAAGAAGTTACAGGTCTCAGAAAATGGTAACTCCAACAAGAGTTCAAAGTTCTGAATTTTTCTAACCACTATGATATACAGTATATTGAAGTTGTAACTTTGGTATCGCCATAATTATTTGTCCTAAAGAATCATGTTAAAAACAAACCCCCCAAAATAACAATTGTGAAATCATGAATTTTGTTCTCCATTTTTTAGTCCATTACGCGATGTATAACAAATGGTCTCTTTCAAATGTACAACTCATCCTACAAATAACTAACCCACATATGTCTATAATGATGGGAAAAGACAAAAAATAATGACTCTTGGGAGAAAAAAATGAACCCACAAAAATGAAAAAAATAAGTTTGTTCATAAGTCAAGTTTTTGATATTGCAAAACCTGATGGTAAAGCACCGATCCTGAGACCTAACAAAAATTGGAGCTATAGAAGGCCAAAAATGTTTATAACCATTTTTGCCCTTTTTCTTTTAATTACTGCATTAGGGCCCAATCCTGCACAAAGTTAAACTGAAAGATGTCACCCCAGTATAGATTATATCGCCCAAAAAATTAATGTACACGAAACATGATGGTGAAGCAGAGAGTCAGAGACCTAATGAAAATTGGTAGTCATTTTTTTTTTTTTAGCAATTTTTATTTTTTCTGTTTATCTTTATCTTGCACAGTGTCCTTCTATGAGAAGTCACCCCAGCTGCTGACCCCCCGAAAATCAATTTCACTAAAAATGAGTATGCTGAGATTTTTCTAAAATTTGAGTCATGGAAGAGAAAGGATTTTGTAAAGTCTTCAGTAAGCGACATGCGGCCCTCCTGACCTTCCACTAATGGATCTAAAAGTTACACAACCGCCACTTTCTATGCTGCACAGTATGATGTTGCTTGTACAGATGCAACATATGGAGTTGTGAGTTCTACATGTTGCCATTTTGCGAATCATCTGGTGGCTGATTAAAAACTCCTCTGTCGATGCAAATCCTGCATGGTTGGACTGCGCACATAGTCTTCTAACAACAGCCACAATCTTGTCCAGCGGGTAAATTTTTATAAAAAAAAATGTTGCAAGATCAAATTGTAGGCGTGCGCCATGCAGCAAGCATTTGTTACTTTGACTAATTGCATGGCAGCCACGATGATTCTGACATTGTCACTTACAAGGTTGCACGGTATTAGTTGACTAGGAGTCATCCTGTGAGACCGTAACCGCTGCTGCCGACATTGGACTGCAACTTGCAGTATAAAGTTACTTTCCTGGAGTGAACCACAGTTTCCGTCTTGTCAAATTCTGAAGGGTAAACAGAAGGCAGAACTCTCCAGGTGACTTGGCATTGATTGTGATCAACTTGAACATGTAGGAGTTCAGTTTCTACACAAATGGATGACCGAAAGCCATTTTCTTGTGACCACTAAAGGATAAGTGATGACTTAATGGAGGAGGAGCAGGAAGAGTAAGAAAAGCAGTAAATGAAGATGAGGATGATGATGGGGCTGATGACAACCACCTAGCAGTGGCTTTACATATTTATGGGGTCTTGCTCCCAGAAAAGCGATAGCAAGGAAAAGGACAGCTTGAGCCTTGCTTATCTTGCTCGTCAGTTTGCTTTCTCCACATGAGCAGGTGATGATATTTCATATGCTGACGATGATGTAGTTCCTGGTTGATGTGTACCAGGATGTACATGGTGACTTAATAGCAAAAGAGCCTTCACACTGCAATAGTCCTCTGGCAACGTGGAATAGAATTCCCACACCCAAGATTCCCACACATGGGAATTACCCCTACCATCACCGGAGATTTCATGCATTGTTACGCCTCCAGCACAAACCATAATCCCAACGTCATCTGCGCCCAATCTTGCTGCAAACCTCACCCTAATCCTTTTATGACATCCCATCCTTGGCACCCCGATTTGGCTCCCAAGCATTGGCAGCATTATCCTTGACTTTGCTCTCAGTTGTCTCTATGTGGACATTGACCTGAGTTCCTTACTCCCCATCCTCACTCTCACCTTCTAGATTTGTCCTGGCTTAGAGCTTGACAACCACTACCAGTGCCCCTACCACAAAGGCTTGCTGGTCCAGCAACAAAAGCAGGCATTTGAAACATCTTCATCTACTGCAGTCCCATGTAATACAAGTACAATGGCTAACTGTTCAAGTCTTACAACACGTCAACTAGAAGAAGTTGTTCTGATAAAATATTTTCCTTAGTCTTCGGGATGCTGTAATTTGGGGGTATAAGTGGCAGAACAGAAACAGGTGGCACAG
The DNA here is from genome assembly GCA_033576555.1 of Oophaga sylvatica. Classification (NCBI taxonomy): domain Eukaryota; kingdom Metazoa; phylum Chordata; class Amphibia; order Anura; family Dendrobatidae; genus Oophaga; species Oophaga sylvatica. Next base: position 168,678,426 of record JARQOD010000008.1, on the reverse strand, counting down.
AATTGAAATTTTGCTATGTTCAACATAAAGTGCTATGGTGGTAGAGGAGGTGGAGGGAGCGGACACTGACTCAAGCTGATAGTGTCGTTGTCAGAGGTAACATCAGCCTGCTGTGACTTAGACAAGTGATGAGACACATATCTTATGACGCCCTACACTTCATTCCAACTAAAATGGCAGAGGCAAAGGAGGGCAAGTGTGACCTGAACTTACTACTACTACTACTTCTGATTTGCGGGCTGCTATAGTATTGTTCTTTGTTTTTTTTTGCTTTTTATTCACACTACAACATCTATTATTAGCATTGCCTTTTTTCATTTACCACATCTACAATTTGGATACACACATAGTGTTTACAAAAAGTTTCCAACCCTTGAAAAATATGGAAACAACCCAGAATGCTTGGTGTTATGTTTCGGTAGCTGAGGAGTGCAGGCAAAAAGGCAATACACCAGAGCAGTTGGAATCTATGGGATTGCAGTACCCTGACTAACCACAACAACTAGAGGCAGCCGTGGAGCGTTCCTACGTTGGTCCTAGACGCCTCGTCACAGCCTGAGAAACTAACTACACCTAAAGATAGATATAGCAAAGCTATCTGCCCCGGAGCAGAACCCCAAAGATAATAGAAAGCCCCCAAAAATGTAATGGCGGTTAGACAAGAAGAAATACTGACACAGACAGAAAATAGTATGAGCAAACGTTGGGGCCCAAACTATCTAAATAGAAAAGGATAGGAAGGGCACTTACTGCAATCCCAGAAAACCCTGAAAAGCACCAACTCTACTAATTTCAAAAACACCTGAGATCACACGACCTCTACCACCTAAATTAGTTCTCTGGTGTGACAAAATCAAAACAGCAGCCACTGAAAAAAATGGAAAAAGCAAAAGTACAAACATCAGTGGCTGAACTAAACTGAGAGTGCAAAAGCCCCCGGAGGGGACCCTGAAGGCCCCCACAGAAGTGCAGGACAAAATGCAAAAATCAAGCACAAAAACAAAAAGAAGAAAATGTCTTATCTGTTAGCAGGAGATGCAGACACGACACAGCAGGCTACCAAGGAAACAGGAATCAAGGATAGAGACCAGAACAATTGATCACCGGCAACCCTGATGGGAAGGTGGCTCCCTTATATAAGACCAGTCAGTAACACCTGATTCCCAATCCTCACAATCTGCACAATCTTCACTGGACAGACCAGTACCGCTTGTAACCACCAGAGGGAGCCTCTGCTCAGAACTCATCTCAAGCCCATTCACAACAGCTTGGTATGGTAAAAAAGTTACTGCAATACCAGACTGCCCAAAATATCAGTGTGGCAATTGGCAAAATTAATCTTAAGTGTCTCAAAATAACCTGATTTTGCTTTTTTTCACCCAAAAAAGATGCCTGTTGAAACGCGTTTTGAATAAAAAGCCTTTTTCTCATCATCATTTCTGAAGTATTGATTTACTCCAGGAGTGCAGCCCACCTATGTGGATCCAAAATAAACCTGAACACTTAAAGGTCTCGATTTAGTGTAATTAATTTGTTTTCTGATTTTTAGTTAAGCAGAATAATTCCCCCTGCCCAAAAAGGATGTCATAACAACAAATGGGAGGAGTTAAGTACACGGTTTTTAAATGCAGCAGCAGCCCAACATATAGTTGTGGTGCTTATGGTTTGCAAATTGGGCAAGTTAAACACGTATAGAAAACATTTATTTTATTTATGTACCATATAAATATATAGATTTTTTTTTTTAATTCTCTGTACCCCCTTGACAAAAAATGTAGTACGCACCAAAAAGAAGATGCTGCAAAAGCCAACAGTATTGTTGTGGCATGTACATTCTGCTAAAGGTAGGCAAACATTTAAATGCATCCTTTTTTTTATAAAGATTTTTAAAAAATTACACCCCCACCTCAAGCCTTTATCAGGAAAAAATAAGTTACAAGAAACGCTAGAAATCATCACATCCCAAAAGCAAGTGCCTGGATAAGACAACTGCATTCGGCTGTTGTATTGGACTATTATAAGTGTGCAAAAAGTATTAATAAAATTGCTAAAATATGCATACTTTCTGATTTAAACAGTTATATTTCAATTTCTGTGATGTTGAAGGTTTTTTTTGTCTTGCCTCTACAAACAAAAAATGTAAAAGAAATTATATTGATTTTGACTTGTGGACCTGATACAGACAACCCTTTCTTCAGTATGAAAACTAGCACTGACGGGTATTAAACAGATATTCTTTTATTTTTGTTTTTGTGATTGTAGAGAAACGGGGTCAGTGGTTGCTCTTGTCCGCTGGCCTGGCTGCCTTTAGAAAGACTGCGTGGACCAGGGCTCATACCACTGAATGCCCGCTCTATCTCCCCATGGGCAACATACTACACAGACAATGCAGGGTTAGGGTAAAACAGTGTGGCAATACTTTATTGAACCCCAACAACCAATAGAAAACAGAACAATCCCAGCAATTACCCCCAAGATGGTGCACATTACAGGGCCTCACACTTCCGCTGACTCGCCTGGATAACGGTAAATGTTACGTCAGAGCTCCCAGGGTCGATATTTCACCTGTGGTACACACACAGAGAGGAGGTACGACAAGTGTAGGGACATAACCGAGAGCAGTCCTGTGTTCTTTCAGCCGAGTCCGATGTACCCTCAGCTGAGACCCTGAAGAGTGACCCCAGCCAAAAGGAAAGAAGTCTCTTTTATACCCGAGGCAGGTGGTCTATTTTTAGATTTACCCAGTGTGCTTCAGTTCATCCTCACAGCCTTTCCCTATCTACCTTCGAAGTCAACAAACTGGTTATAGAATACAATACACAATTAGCATATCAGCTCACAATAAACATAGATAAACACACACTATGTACAAGTCACTATTACAGACTTACATAGTATGTTAAATGGTGTGCAAGTCTGTCTTCTTGACCCACCAGACATAAACACTTAAATCCACAAGCCAATATACAATAAAAAGTCAATTCTTGTGGGTTTACAAAAACATGTTTGTCTTGGAAATTAAGATACAATCTGTTTTTTTCACAGTGGTCTATCAGGAATTTAAAAAATGGTGTTATTAAGGTGCTGTACTACAGTATGTCATGGATCATAGTCACACAGACTCTGCAGGTTCTGTACCTCCCTATCACTCGAATCTGTGTGATATTAATCTGTCTGAGACTACAACTCCAAAATTGGAGTTTTCAGTGCTTCAATTGTATGCCACACTCTGATTTATCCCTATGTCTAATGATGAGCTGTGCACGCTGACTTCCTATCCCTAGGTTGTAAAATTCTAAAATGGCCATTGCTTTCTCTCCCCATATCTTCAATAATACCTGTGATAGTTCTTCCTGATTGGCTGTGTTAGACCATATGATGTAATACCTACCACACCTAACATCATCTTAGCCCACTCTCTGGATGATGCAATCTTTTGCAACGTGTGAAATAGCATTGGGCTTATTGATTATTTTTTGAGGATCTGCATGAACTGAACTGCAAAATGTTGAAATTTGCCAGGAAATGCAAATTTTCGAAAATTCTACTTGAATGTGATCTGCAGTGGATCAATTTAACCATGAAGGATCAGGTACTGTGAGATGTCAGTGACCGGTGGAGAAGACAGCCAGATACCAAAAGACAAAAGTCATGATTGTATTTTTATAGTGTGTAATATTAACTAGTTCTTACAGGTCCTAGATTGCCGAGGACAGCAATCATTAAAGAGGGGGGGGTGTAAAGGAGGAGAAAATGTCTGAAAACGCTCTCTAAAAACTCCTGAATGTATATTTAATATGACCTGTTTTGTGATTATTCGTCATGTGGGCTGAAGGTTTCCTGTGGACAGGGTTAACTGTAAGGCCAGCCATGGATTGGGGAGGGATAAATGGGCATTAGGAGTTAGTTCCTGTTAGTTATTCTAATTCCGCTACAGAGAAAGGAAAAGTGCTCTCAGGATTGTCAGCCATATTGGTTGTATGCAGAGAAGAGGCGGCTTAAAAGAAGGTAGTAAGATCCTTCATTATCAAAGAAAAAAGATTTCAGAGCAGTTACTCCTCATGGCAGGCAAGTGGGGGCATCTAGTGAAAGAGACTTTTAAGCATGAGTGTTAGTGTTTGCCATACCTGGAGAGCTTGGTGAAAGAACACGGGATCAAACAGGCTGTGACATGTCCATAAGGTATAGAAGCTCGAAGAGCTCCTCCATATAGTCCACAGAGTGCAGTACTGGGAGGCATTGGTCACAACAAAACTCATTGGCCCGTGTGGCCCTGTATTGGGAAGATGGAGGTCCTCAGCTTAACCTGTTAATGTTTCTCGCAAGTGATGTGCCAAAATGTTTGTGCCTCTGTCATGTAATGCAGGTGAAGAATTCAAGTATTTTACCTACTACCTGAAGTATTATTTTATTGTTAACGCTTGGCTCATTGTTCATGACAACAAAGGGTCCCAACTTGCTCCAATTTACGGCAGTATGCAGTCTGAGAGTGACAGCAGTTCAAGCAAACACGTGCACACACCCAGGGACACCTGTCTAGGGTATTTAGGGATGCAGAAATACCATCGGCCAGTCTCGTCCCTTACAATTGCAACACCAAGAAGGAAAATCATATATATAATAATGGAAATTGCAGGATGGATAGACATGTCACTGATCTGCAAATTATAAAAAAAACTGGAAGCAAATATTTTCTAAACATCTTGATCTATCGATTATGAGCACCACGTGCAGAAATCCTCGCGCTTACAGCCTTGGCTGTTATCAATGAGGATATTAATGGTTTTCTGATGAATGTTCTGCCTCGCTGAATGCACTTGGTCAGCGTCTTCAAGAATCATCCTCCATTGAGCATATCTGGGACATCATTGATCTTCAATTGCTCATCGAACTGCCAGCAGTGGATCTTGAAGAACGTTCCTCAGGCAAAATGTGATTGTGGAGATTTCTGTGCATAAATCGAGACGTTTTGAACACTTTGTCTCCATTTTTCCACCATTTGCATATCAGTAACACGTCTATCCATCCTGTGGTTTTCATAATTCCGCAACCTTTCCTTCTCAATGCTGCCATTTCAATGTCGAGGAGTATATATAGAAAGGAACAAATTATCATGCTCTTCCAACTTTGGTGGGGTTGTCTTGCAAAACAGACCTTCAAAACAAGACAAGTTTGTGCAGCATTTCTTCTAATGGGCATCAATGGAAAGTTTTTTGAATGTTCTAGGAAAATCTGGGTGAGGCTTGAAGGGTCTGTCCAAGTCTGAGAGTAAAGCAACTCGGTGACTGGAGACTGTGGAATCATAATAGCATGCCGGGGACACGCTGTCATGTGTTAGGGGTCGAATTCCCGCTTCTGCACAAGGGGAATCTCGAACCATCAGCGCTGCGGTCTCCCATCCGTCTCCGGCCGCAGTGGACTCTGCTCAGCAGAGACGTCGGTCCCAGCGTCTCGCCCAGTCTAATACTGTGCAGAGGACTACTGCTGCCTCTCCAGGTTCTGCTATTGTAGCCAGTACTGGTCAGCGGCAAGCAGACATCTTTGGGACTAAGTCCTGCGTTTCCCCTTCTGAGCATGCCCAGGGTAAGATCTCTCATTGGAGATCAGGGGTCACATGCTCAGGTACTGCAGCAACTCCTATTGGTCCGCCAGGAAGGTCCTGAAACTGCTTGTGTTCTGAAACAGTTTCTCATTGGTCCTTTTCTGGAAGGTCTTGTAGTTGCTGCTATAAAAGGGTTGCATGGCCGCACGGTCATGCACTAGTATCAATTCTGTTATGTGCTTTGCGCCAGTGTGGTCATGTACGCATGCGGTTAGGGCTCGGCTGAAATAAGCCCCTAGAATACCGGCACCTCCAGTGAGGAGTTTTTGTATGCATGTGTTCAGGGCTTGGCTGAAATAGCCTCTAGAATACCGGCTACTCTGGTGAGGAGTTGGTTGTTTGCGTTATTGTTGCATGACCACGGACTGCTATCCGCTCTGCAGTGATCTGTGTGTTCCTGTGAGGTTAACAGGACACAGTCTCTACCACAGCGACTCTGTGGAGTAACAGAGTTCGCTCTTACCGCCATATAGTGCCACAGCTTCTATATCTGCGACTCTGTGGAGTAACAGAGCTCGCTTAAACCGCCATATTGTGCCATCTTACTAGCAGCAGGCTCTGCCTGCACGGTGGACCCCGGGCTGTGAATGCACCTATTATTTATATTTATTTGGTGCGTTCCGCCAGCCCTAACATCATGATTGCAAATTAGGCCTCCAAGTGTTAGAATGTATAAATTAGAGTTAGGACAAGCTTCCGAGGGTTCCTGAGGTAATACTGAGGAAAATGCACTACAGTCAGAAAAGAAAGACCTTGAGGAAAAAAGAGTACTTCCAGGAAAAAATGCATTTATCCATAGAATGATTCAGCTTCCAATGCCTATGACAGATGATCACTGAAGTGGCTGCTTTTAGGTATGGGCTGTTCACTTGGAATTACCCATTTAAATAGAATGAATATTGATGTCACCTATTGCTATTTAATGCTTATTAGTATATATATATATATATATATATATATATTCTCCAATGAGTCAGAAAGGCAGTCTGAAATAAGAATATAGAGTGAGGAAAATAAGTATTCGATACACTGCAAAAGTTTTCCCACCTAGAAAGAATGGAGAGTCTGTAATTTTTATCGTGGGTACACTTCACCTGTGAGAGACAGAATCTTAAAAAAAAATCCAGAAAATCACATTGTATGATTTATAAATAATTAAATTGCATTTTATTGCATGAAATAAGTATTTGATCACAGACCAACCAGCAATAATTCTGTCTCTCACAGACCTGTTAGTTTTTCTTTAAGAAGCCTCCTACTCTGCACTCATTACCTGTATTAATTACACCTGATCTCACACTCAATCAATCACACTAAATCCTCTCCACCATGGCCAAGACCGAAGAGGTGTCTAAGGACACCGGGGACAAAACTGTAGACCTGCACAAGGCTGGGATAGGCTGCAGGAGAATAGCCAAGGAGCTTTGTGAGAAAGCAACAACTGTTGGTACAATTATGAGAAAATGGAAGAAACACAAGATGACTGTCAATCTTCCTCGGTCTAGGGCTCCATGCAAGATCTTGCCTCGTGGGGTAAGGATGATTCTAAGAAAGGTCAGTAATCGGCCCAGAACTACACAGGAGGACCTGGTCAATGACCTGAAGAGAGAAGGGACCACAGTCTCAAACATTACTGTTAGTAACACACTATGCCATCATGAATTAAAATTCTGCTCACACCAGCACGTGTCGAGGCCCATTTGAAGTTCACCAATGACCATCTGGATGATCCAGAGGAAGCATAGGAGAAGGTCATGTGGTCAGATGAGACCAAAATAGAACTTTTTGGTATCGACTACACAAGCCGTATTTGGAGGAAGAAGAAGGATGAGTACAACCGTAAGAACACCGTCCCAACCGTGAAGCATGGTGGGGAATCATCATACTTTGGGGGTACTTTTCTGTAAAGGGGACAGGACAACTGCATCGTATTGAAGGGAGGATGGAGTCGTCATGTATCGCAAGATTTTAGCCGACAACCTCCTTCCATCAGTAAGAGCGTTGAAGTTGGGTTGTGCCTGGGTCTTCCAGCGTGACAAAGACCCAAAGCACACAGCCAGGGCAACTGAGGAGTGGCTCCGTAAGGCTGCTTTCACGTTTGTGTTCAGGAGGGCTGTGGATGGCAACCTACTTCCTCCTTTCTTCCTCCCTGAAGCTCCGCCTACGCTCCGCCTACTTCTGTATGCGTCCTGCGTTTCCCTGCATACCTGTCTTTAACATTGGGTACGCAGGGACATGCGCTGTATGCGGATGCGTCCGCATGCGGTGATTTGACGTGTGCGGTGACCGCACGGAAACGCTAAATTTATTGTTATTTAATATTTTCTCATTTTGTGAGAGTATATATCTATAGTAACCAGAGGAGAAAAATGATCATGTGAGAAAAATAAATATATCTACAAAATATTTACATATATGTTTGCAGTATATATTAGTACTACAGAGCTTTGAAAATGTATTCATACCCTGTGAACTTTTACACATTTTCACATTACACACACAAACTTATGTGACACCAACACAAAGTAGGAAGTGTCTGTGAAGTGTAAGGAAATGATACAAGGTGTTCTAAATATTTAAAAAATCTAAATCTGAAAATTGTGATGTGCATTTGTATTCATCCCCCATAGGCTGATACTATGTAGGACGGCGTGTCGCTGCAATCACTGCTGCAGTCTTGGGTCTCTCTCTCCAGCTTTGCACATCTAGTGGTGACGTTTTATCTCCTTCTCCTTTGTACACTCGCTCTCGCTCTGTAGATTGGTTGGCGGCGTCTGTTACCTGCAATTTTCAAGATTTGCCTCAGATTCTCTGGGATTTCAGTCTAGATTTAGACAGGGCCGTTCACACACGAATATGCTTTGATCTAAACCGTTCCTTGTAGCTCTGGCAGGATGTTTAGGATCATTGTCCTGCTATAGGGTGAACCTACGCCCTAGTGTGAAGTCTTTTTTGCAGCCTCTAATAGGTTTTCCTCTAGGATTGCCCTGTATGTAGCTCCATCCATTTTCCCATCAACTCTGACCAGATTCTCTGTCTCTGCTGAAGAAAACCATCCCCACAGCATGATGCCATCACTATGCGTGATAGTGGGGATGGTGTTTTCAAGGTACTGTAACTTTATCCCTGACATGTCTGGTGTGTTCCTTGTTTTTCATGATGCTGTTTACTCTGGTGTGTTCCTTTTTGTTTTCATGATATTGTTTGATTTCTAATTTTCTGAGGCCTTCACCGAACAGCTGTAGTTATACTGAGAATAAAGTACACACAGGTGGACTCAATTTACTAATTATGTGACTTCTGGAGACAATTGGTCCCTCAAGACTTTATTTAGGGGGATCAAACTACAGTACAGGGGGCTGAATACAAATCCACGTCACAAATTTCAAATTTATATTTTTAAGTAATTAGAAAACCATGTATTATTTCCTTTTACACATCAGAAATACTTGCTACTTTGTGTTGGTATATCACACAAAATCCCAATAAAATACATTTAAGTTTGTGGGTGTAACATGAAAAAAATGTGAAAACGTTCATGAGGTATGAATACTTTTTCAAGGCACTGTTTTGTTTATTTTAAAGACAATAATAATCTAAAATGACTTTCCACCGAGCAGTTTTTGACCTAATTTTTCCAATGCCCCAATAATTGTAATCTTGACTTAGAATCTCCAGTGTCTTACCTTCCAGGCGCATTCCTACATTCAGACACTTTTGGAAACGGCAGTATGGACACCTCTTTCTTTGAGTTTTGTCTATTTTGCAGGTTTGGTTTTCTGTGCAGGTATACCGCTTGTTATTTTGGACAGTCCTCTTGAAGAAGCCCTACATTTCACAAAGCATAACACCAATCAGATAGATATAAAAAAGGCATTTTATAGCAAAGCAAACTAAAATCAAGAATTGGTCAAAAATGTATAAAACATAACATAGCAGGAGTTATAGGAGAGAAATTGGGGGAATTCTGGTCATAAGAGGGGTGGAAATTGGAGCGACACCTACTGCGGACAATTCATAGGAAATCAATAGAGTTTTGGTATGTCTTCAGGGCATGTGAAGAAACCTAAGCAAATATGGGAAGAACACGATTACTTAGAAATTCACAATGAAGAGAGTGTGACTGAAGCTGCAGGAGTGTTCCCAGTCAGCCGTCCCTTTTTTCTTACTGACATTCAATCCCTCATTCGGCCTTCAGATTTTCCTTCCAGCTGTAGACCTGCACACTGTGCTGAGCATGGACGTATGGAGATATGGGCAGAAGGAAATAGGCTTTTCCCTGACTCTGCTGGTGTTAAAGGAGAGTAAACGATAGGACATGTTGACATCCAACATGCCCAGTTCTTCTTTCCACTGACATCTGCACTTGGGGAAAAAGTGGAACGCCCCCAAAACCATTAGATGATCATTTAGTTCGCATAACATTAATTTAATGTGTATTAGGAACTTTAGCAGCAATTGTCCCACACTAGTAACACCCCCTTCCATTTACTATAAGCTCTGGAGGCAGATTCTCGGGGAGATCTATCTCCCGCCCATAGATCTTAACAGCTCATTTAGATATTAAGAAAAACGTGGATTTCTCTGTAATAAGACATCGGGTTGCAGATATCAAGGTGTCATGTGATTCCGCTTCCTATGACCTACATGCCCATAAAGACGGCTTAGGAGGGGTGATCTGACTGACAGATTCCCTTTAAGTCTTTAGGGACTAGGTTCTTGACCTGTAGCCTTTGTGCCTCAGGAGTACTCAACATCTGCTAAGTTGGGCTTTTAAGAAGTGCAGCACAATTTATGGCTAATCTTATTAAAAACGGTAACTATCTTGCACATTTTGCTATCATTAAAATACATATTAAAGGCTGGATGATTGTGCAACACGCATTGCAAATAATGGTTTATACAGCAGTAGAAACGCTATAACAATTAAGATTGCTAAAGCCAATGTCTACCTTTTTAAAGGAAATCTGTTACTAGGTTTTCTCAGCCTCATCCGAGAGCAGCATGTTGTAGGGGCAGAGACCCTGATTCTAGAGATGTCACTTACTGAGCTGCTTGCTGCAGTTTTGATAAAGTTACTGTTTCCTCTCTCATAGATTTAGTGGTTCTCTAACTGCTGAGCTGTGTATAACTCCGCCCACACCGATTGGCTGCTTTATGTGTATACTGTTCATAGGCAGAAAGCTGCCAATCTGCAGTGGGGTGGGGTAATACAGAGCTTATGAATATGCAGGACTGTTTGGCTGCTGGTTTACCAGTCCTCTTGTAATCTCCGGCTGTAGATAAAACAGTGATTTTTATCAAGCATGCAGCCCAATAAGTGACACATTGCTGGAATCAGTGTCTCTGTCTCTATTTTATGTTCCTCTCAAATTAGGTGACAAAATCCTGGTGATACATTCCCTTTAATATTGATATGTAAAATGTTTAGGACCATGTTAGCCAGTAAAAAGCTGCCAGACTAAGGATTTGGGTATATTTAGTGCAATTTTTACTTGGAATCATGTGTCTTTGGCTTTATTTTTTGCAATACGGTTTCATTAAAAATTATGAAGCATTTGTATTCTACAGCCTCTATGTAACACAGTATGTAGCAGGCTGGAGAATTCACCCGTGAGCTTGTATGACAGCCAGATATGTAACCCTCCTCTCTCTCCCCTGAAGTCTTCTAATGATTCCATAAAAAATGAGGATTTTACTGAGTTGTTACAGAGTTTCACCTGCCATTATCACTGTTTGCTGATCAGACCGGTAGACAAGTTTGTGGAAACATCTCAGTAAAACTTGCACTTTATTCATTGATGTCCCTGGGGTTTGTATGTGGATGAGTCCAGTGGGCGGTCCTACGCAGTGACTGACAGTCTTCCCTCCATCAAAGATAGTTGTCAAACACTGAGTAGGACCGCCCACTGGACTCTTGCAAACACCAGAGATTTCAATTGATACCTAAACCTATAAACAGTGGCGTAACTCGAAGCTTGTGGGCCCCTATGCAAAAGCTCCAACGGGGCCCCCATTTATTGCAAATCTATAATAGTAATGGTCTTTTTATATAGGCCAAAGACCTTTTGGACCCCTCTATGCTGCAGGGCCTGGGTACAATTGCAGCACCGGCACCTATTATAGTTATTCCACTTCCTATATATCATTCTGCTCAGCCAATCATTCTCTATACCATGCGCTCCACAAATCCCACTGCACATACAATGTGATAGCTGTCTTTTAAGCACGTTGACTAGCTGTTACAATAGGGCTTATTGTACCCTGTATTGTTACTAGCAAAGAGCGAGCATGCTCGAATAAGGTGTTACTGAGCATGCTCGGGTGCTGAGAGTCTTCGGCATGCTCGGATAATGTGTTTGAGTCCCCGTGGCTATTTGACAGCCGAAATACATGCAGCGATTGCCTAACAAACATGAATTCCATGCTGTGTTGCAGCTGTCAAACAGCCGGGAGGCATGCAGGTATGGGGAACCGATTAGGGATTAGAATATCTGAATGTCTATTGGGAATAAATCCTACCTGTACTGCCCTTTATATTAGGGGTGGTTTAGGGATTAGAATATCTGAATGTCTATTGGGGATAAATCCTACCTGTACTGCCCTTTATATTAGGGGTGGTTTAGAGATTAAATATCTGAATGTCTATTGGAGATAAATCCACCTGTAATGCCCTTTATATTAGGGGTGGTTTAGGGATTAGAATATCTGAATGTCTATTGGAGATAAATCCTACCTGTAATGCCCTTTATATTAGGGGTGGTTTAGGGATTAGAATATCTAATGTCTATTGGAGATAAATCCTACCTGTACTGCCCTTTATATTAGGGGTGGTTTAGGGATTAGAATATCTGAATGTCTATTGGAGATAAATCCACCTGTACTGCCCTTTATATTAGGGGTGGTTTAGGGATTAGAATATCTGAATGTCTATTGGAGATAAATCCTACCTGTACTGCCCTTTATATTAGGGTGGTTTAGGGATTAGAATATCTAATGTCTATTGGAGATAAATCCTACCTGTACTGCCCTTTATATTAGGGTGGTTTAGAGATTAAATATCTGAATGTCTATTGGAGATAAATCCACCTGTAATGCCCTTTATATTAGGAGTGGTTTAGGGATTAGAATATCTAATTGTCTATTGGAGATAAATCCTACCTGTACTGCCCTTTATATTAGGGGTGGTTTAGGATTAGAATATCTGAATGTCTATTGGAGATAAATCCACCTGTACTGCCCTTTATATTAGGGGTGGTTTAGGGATTAGAATATCTGAATGTCTATTGGAGATAAATCCTACCTGTACTGCCCTTTATATTAGGGGTGTTTAGAGATTAAAATATCTGTTCTATTGGAGATAAATCCACCTGTACTGCCCTTTATATTAGGGGTGGTTTAGGGATTAGAATATCTGAATGTCTATTGGAGATAAATCCTACCTGTACTGCCCTTTATATTAGGGGTGGTTTAGGATTAAAATATCTGAATGTCTATTGGAGATAAATCCACCTGTCTGCCCTTTATATTAGGAGTGGTTTAGAGATTAGAATATCTAATGTCTATTGGGGATAAATCCTACCTGTACTGCCCTTTATATTAGGGGTGGTTTAGGGATTAGAATATCTGAATGTCTATTGGAGATAAATCCACCTGTACTGCCCTTTATATTAGGGTGGTTTAGGATTAGAATATCTGAATGTCTATTGGGATAAATCCACCTGTACTGCCCTTTATATTTGGTGGTTTAGGGATTAAAATATCTGAATGTCTATTGGGATAAATCCTACCTGTACTGCCCTTTATATTAGGGGTGGTTTAGGGATTAGAATATCTGAATGTCTATTGGGATAAATCCTACCTGTACTGCCCTTTATATTAGGGGTGGTTTAGGGATTAGAATATCTGAATGTCTATTGGGATAAATCCACCTGTACTGCCCTTTATATTAGGGGTGGTTTAGGGATTAGAATATCTGAATGTCTATTGGGAATAAATCCTACCTGTATCCACTTTTATATTAGGGGTGGTTTAGGGATTAGAATATCTGAATGTCTATTGGGAATAAATCCTACCTGTACTGCCCTTTATATTAGGGTGGTTTAGGGATTAGAATATCTGAATGTCTATTGGGATAAATCCTACCTGTACTGCCCTTTATATTAGGGGTGGTTTAGGGATTAGAATATCTGAATGTCTATTGGGGATAAATCCTACCTGTACTGCCCTTTATATTAGGGGTGGTTTAGGATTAGAATATCTGAATGTCTATTGGGATAAATCCACCTGTAATGCCCTTTATATTAGGGGTGGTTTAGGGATTAGAATATCTGAATGTCTATTGGAGATAAATCCTACCTGTACTGCCCTTTATATTAGGGGTGGTTTAGGATTAAATATCTAATGTCTATTGGAATAAATCCACCTGTACTGCCCTTTATATTAGGGTGGTTTAGGGATTAGAATATCTGAATGTCTATTGGGATAAATCCTACCTGTACTGCCCTTTATATTAGGAGTGGTTTAGGGATTAGAATATCTGAATGTCTATTGGGAATAAATCCTACCTGTAATGCCCTTTATATTAGGGTGTGTTTAGGGATTAGAATATCTAATGTCTATTGGAGATAAATCCACCTGTACTGCCCTTTATATTAGGGGTGGTTTAGAGATTAGAATATCTGAATGTCTATTGGAGATAAATCCACCTGTAATGCCCTTTATATTAGGGGTGGTTTAGGGATTAGAATATCTGAATGTCTATTGGAGATAAATCCTACCTGTACTGCCCTTTATATTAGGGGTGGTTTAGGATTAAATATCTGAAGTCTATTGGAGATAAATCCTACCTGTACTGCCCTTTATATTAGGGGTGGTTTAGGGATTAGAATATCTGAATGTCTATTGGGATAAATCCTACCTGTACTGCCCTTTATATTAGGGTGGTTTAGGATTAAATATCTGAATGTCTATTGGAGATAAATCCACCTGTATGCCCTTTATATTAGGGGTGGTTTAGGATTAGAATATCTAATGTCTATTGGGATAAATCCTACCTGTACTGCCCTTTATATTAGGGGTGGTTTAGGGATTAGAATATCTGAATGTCTATTGGGATAAATCCACCTGTACTGCCCTTTATATTAGGGGTGGTTTAGGGATTAGAATATCTGAATGTCTATTGGGATAAATCCTACCTGTATGCCCTTTATATTTTGGGTGGTTT
>JARQOD010000008.1:168589410-168663498 GCA_033576555.1 Oophaga sylvatica | reverse complement strand
GATGGCTTGTACATTCTTTTGATCAAAATTATGTTTACTAAATACCCTTATTATTATTACTACCTTCATGCATTTTTTGCAAAAAAATTTTTATTTTATTTTAGGATATTTGCTTTTTTTGTGCCTGTTTTATGATTTATAGTAGGTACACAATGTGTGACGACTCCTGGAGTGGACCCTCTGGGTCGCGATACCAACCCACCCTGGGCGAGCTGACCTAGTGAGAACCACAGGGAGCATCAGGGGCAGACCCAGGGGGTAGAGTACCACGACTGCTGGAACCAGGTTGCCGGCTCGCAGAAGACGGGAGTACGCTGGATTTGGAAGTGTGCAAAGCGTGGCACAGGAACACGCAGAGTACAGAACAGTGCAAGGCATGTAAACGAGGGCACGCAGAGTACAGGACGGTGCAAGGCAAGTACACGAGGGCACACGGAGTACGGGACGGTGCAAGGTGAGTACACGAGGGCACACAGAGTGCAGGACAGTGCAAGGCGCATACACGAGGGCACGTAGAGTACAGGATAGTGCAGGGCATGTATACGGAAACAAGCTGGAGACAGGAGAGTGTATAGCGTGCGCTGAGGAACACACTTGGATAAGAGGCACAACAGGGTACTTGCAGGGAAGCACGCCTGGGTACAAAGCAAGGCAGAGTGCACACTGGGAGGCACGCCTGGGTACAAGGCAAAGCAGGGCACGTGCTGAGACGCACGTTTAGAGCACAAGGCAGGGGACCTGAGTACAGAGAGCAGCCAAGCAGGAACCAAGCAGGTCTAGCTAGGAAGCACAACAATAATCAGGCGCCGCCTACAGGAAAAGGCAGCCTGATGTGGGGCAAGTGTGCTGGAACTTCCGGGTCAGGTCCTCCAGGACCATATAGACGTCAGAGATGGAACGGCCGTAATCAGGCTCATGCTTGCTGGAGTATCTGGAGTCGAGTGAACAGCCACAGGGTCAAGTGCGGGAGGTGCGCGTGCGCACTCAATGAGATGACGTTGGGTGCTGAGCCCTGGCACCAGAGGAATGCGGTGAGAGCGGCATATAGGAAAAGGCAAACATATAGGAACTAGTGCTGGGCGAACGTGCTTGGATAATGTGTTATCTGAGCAGGGCTGTCTCCAGGTTTTCATGGGCCCCAGGCGAAAGAGTCTCAGTGGGCCCCTTTAACACATACAACAATTCATGATGCACAGTTACGGCAGAGAAATATAGGTATAGTACAATGTCAAAGATTTCACTTACTTCTTACATTGTATGAGTGATATCTATTGTAAATTCTTCATTAGCTTAGAAACCAGATAGTATAGTTCTCCATACAGTATTATGGGCACCAGATAGTCCTCCATACAGAATAATGAGCCCCATATATTGCTTCATACAGTATAATGAGCCCCATATATTGCTCCATATAGAATAATGAGCCCCATATATTGCTCCATACAGTATTATGGACCTTATTTAATGCCCCATACAGTATAATGAGCCACATATATTGCTCCTTACATTGAGGCCCATATATTGCTCCATTCAGTATAATGAACCCCATATATTGCTCCATGCTAAATAATGGAACCCATATAATGCTCCACACAGTATAATGAACTCCGTATATTGCTCCACACTGTATTATGAACCCATTATATTTCTCCATACAGAACAATAAGCCACATATATTGCTCCATATAGAATAATAAGCCACATACATTGCTCTAAACAGAATAATGAGCTCAATATATTGCTCCATACAGTATAATGAGCCCCATATATTACTCTATTTAGTATAATGATGAGCCACATATTTCTCCAAACAGAATAATGAGCCTCATATATTGCTCCATACAGTATTATGGACCTCATATAATGCTTTCTACAGAATAATGAGCCCCATATAATGCTCCATACAAAATAATGAGCCACATATATTGCTCGATACAGAATAATGGACCCCATATATTGCTCCATACAGTATAATGAATCCCGTATATTGCTCCATACAGAATAATGAGCCACATATAATGCTCCATACATAATGGGCCCCATATAATGCTCCAAACAGTATATGATGGGCCCCATATAATGTTCCAGTATATGCTGGGCCCCATATAATGTTCCAGTATATAATGGGCCCCATATAATGCTCCATTATATGATGGGCCCCATATAATGTCTCATATATCGCTCCAAACATTTAAGAAAAAAATGAAATACTCACCTCTCCTTGCTCGCCGTTGCTTTGCTCCAGACTCCTCAATGTCACTGTCTTCTGGCTCGCTGCACTGTGACTGTTCAGGGAGAGGGCGCACACTAGTGATGTCATAGCACCCTCTGACTTGAAACGTCACAGTTAGAAAATGCGTAAGACGGCACAGCGGAGGAACCAGGAGAGGTAAGTATTAAATGTACCGGGGTCCTGAGCAAGTCCCTGATGGCGAGTGGGCTCCCTTGCCTGCTCAGGGCCCACTCGCCCTCCAACAAAATGGCCTGGCTTACTGTGTACACAAAAAGCAGGCGGCTTAAACCCAGCCCAGACATAGAAGCATACAGAACTTCTCTATTTTATTATTAATTTTTGTACTTAATGCCAACAGCTAAGTAACATCAAGCATCATTAGGATGAGTGTGGATAGAATTTGCATCCTATGTATGTACTATACCCTATTGTCAGACAACATAATATATAGCACATTGAGGCCTTTATGAAATAAAAAGTTATTCAATGCATTATGATGGCTAGCAAGAAAAATGAGCCCCAATTCGAATTATCCCCCTACCCTTACCTTATGGGCAATGTATAGGACTCTTTGGCTAGCAATAGGGTGGAAATGACTTGGGCAGTCACACAGCTCATCTCTTCTCCTTGGGAACAGGAACTATAGCCTCCTTTTCTTAATGGCCGAGCAGCTGCATGCAAGGTCCAATGCCGAGTGTCAGATGGAGTGGTGGAAAGTCACCACCACTGGACTCTGGAGGAAACGTGTTCTGTGCAGTAACAGATCACACTTCTTTATCTGGCATCTGATGAACGAGTCTGGGTTTGGTGAATGCCAGGAGAATGTTACCCACCAGAAATCTGAATTTTTTCAGGATACAAGACATTTGGACAACTGCAGCTTTCAACTTTTTGTTCCTCATGACTATGACAAGCGCAAAAGGTCCATACAGACATGGTCGGAGGAGTTTGATGGAAGAACATGAAAGACCCACCCAGAGCCCGAACCTCAGCCCCATCCAACATCTTTGGGATGAACTAGAACAGAGATTGTGATCGCGGTCTCTCCTCCAACATCAGAGTCTAACCTTACACATGTTCTTCTGGGTGAAGGGATAAAAATTCCCACAGAGGTCTCCAAGATCTTGTAGAAAAGCTTCCCGTTAGTGGGGAAGCTGGTATAGCTGCAAAGAAGGACCACCACCTTCATAATGAGTTTGGATTGACAATGGAAAGCCATAGACGCTTCTGTAGGTGTAATGTATAGGGTCCCAACAGTTATACTTTATATAGATGGGAGTATCAGAAATATTACTAGTCATTTCTTTATAATATTACATACAATGTAGAAATTCTAGATATGACATCCAACACAGATGTACGCAAAAAAACTCACAAGCCAAGCGTTTCATAACATGTGCTGTGCACTACTGAACTCTTTGTAACCCACCCCAATATCTGTTGCACCTTAATAACGCAGGAATAGCCATCTTCCGCTGCAAGTTGGAAAATCCCCTGTAACACAAAACATTCAAGGACACATTATAAATCAGAATCTGTAAAGAAAGACAAATATAGCAAGTGAAAGAGACCTGATATTCGAAAAAGAAATTTTAGGATCCTAAAGGAAGTAAACACTTGTAAGACAATAACCAAAATTGTTACAAATAATTCCCTTCGCTCAATAGCTCGGCAATGTCATACAAGAGGTTAAACATGGACCCCATCAGTGCCAAAATCCTTGAACATTTTCTCTTCTGTACTTTGACATCAGTTTTAAACATCTGGACTTCTCTAGATAAGAGTAAGGAAACTGCTTCCGCCAGCAAAAAAAAAATAAAAAATAAAAATTAACCCCCTACATTTGGCTCAGAGGTGTCTACCTACAAAAAAAAGGCTTTATGCTTTGAGAATTTTACATCTGTAAGTTATTAAATGATATTAGCTGATTATGAAGAGATATGTGACCATCAAATCTAAGAAGTTGTTCCCTGAACCTTGATTATGATGCTATAATGGGCTCCAAACTTCAAGGAGAAGGGCAGAAGACATTTTGAGCCAGTTACTTGTGAGATTATTCACAATCTATTTTTCTGATAGATTATTATTTTCAGAGGACTGCCTGTGTGGCATTTTTGGGAGGGATTGGTTACCTGTGATGAGCGAGTATACTCATTGCTCGGGTGTCCTCCGAGTATTTTGGCGTACTCGGAGATTTAGTTTCTGTCGACGCAGCTGCATGATTTGCGACTGCTAGACAGCCTGAATACATGTGGGGATTCCCTAACAAACAGGCATTCCTAACATGTATTCAGGCTGTCTAGCAGCCACAAATCATGCAGCTGCATCGACAGAAATTAAATCTCCGAGCATGCCAAAATACTCGGAGGACAACCAAGCATGCTCGGGAAAATCCGAGCAACGAGTATACTCGCTCATCACTAGTTACCATTCTAACTCGCATTTTGAAAGAAGAGTATATTGGGGAATGGGAGCAAATTTGGTAACAGGCATTGAAATGGAGGTAGCAGCAGTATGAGGAGTTTGCGGAGAATGTGTAAGAAGGTATGAAGCGTGAAGATTAGGTGAGAAGACAAAGACGTGAGCAGTAAACGCTGCAGAGGCGAGAAGTAGTCATCATAGAGGTCTGGGACAGATAGAAAACTTAGGAAAAGAGAATGATTACAATCATAGAAGACAATGCCTCACTGAAACACTGGTGAGCATATCTGAGTTATACTGGCACGCATCTGGACAGCACTGGACTACTACCTAAGCATCGTACATCTGCCACCAATGGAAATCGCTTATATTATTTGTAGTGTATAGATAAAACGTGGATAGTGGGTCTTTCCATGTTAATGGGAATTTGTGAACAGGGCCTGATTCCAGTGATGTGTCACTCTGTGACATAGTTTCAATACAATCAGTGTTTTATCAGCAGGAGATTATCACTGCAGTACTAGGTGTCACGTGCCCCATCAGGATAATTTGTGTAACTCCGCCTCCAGCACTGATTGGCAGTTTCTTGTGTACATTTTCAGCAAAATGCCAATCTGGTGTGTCTATACAGGGCTATACACAGCTCTTGATTGATAAAATGGCTACATCTATAGAGAAAACAGGTATTCTATTGAAACTAAAGCAAGCAGCCCAGTAAGTGACACATCACTGGAATTAGCAAAAATCTGGAAGTGAAGGTTCTGGAGTGGCCATCTCATTCTCCTGACCTCAATATTATTGAGCCACTCTGGTGAGATCTCAAGTGCACAGTTTATGCTACACAGCCCATGAATTTACAGGAATTGGAGGCTTTTTGCCAAGAAGAGTTGGCAGCTGTCACGGAGTGACTGTCACGGTCTGACATGACCCAAAAGATGGTTGTTCAGCTTTCATCACACAATGAATGGAATTGGGCGGAGGAAGGCCCTACCAATAGGGAATGAGGGATGGTCACCACCTGAGCTCAAGCCTGAGCCTGTCCCTGCACTCCCCTAACGCCCTATGCGGGTCCTTCCCCCCCGCCACCATCAGGATACCTCTTCCCTAGTTGTCCCCTATTACTGGCTACACCAGCTTGCCAGCAGGGAAAAACTGACATTTAACCCACGCTGGCCTGAAAGGATAAAAGGTTTACACTCAATGGAACCAGATCTGCCACAAATCCAAAAATGGATCGTGACAGTACCCCCCTTTTAATGAGGGGCCTCTGGACCCTCAACAAAGGACCTCACCAGAAAATGACATACGGTGAAGACGCCTCGATCCACCAGAGTTCACCTCTGCAGTCACCTGACCCTCAGGTTTATGGCAAACACAGCCCTATGGAGGTGATAACGTAGGCTCCGGAGGTGCCACAATTCTC
The DNA here is from genome assembly GCA_033576555.1 of Oophaga sylvatica. Classification (NCBI taxonomy): domain Eukaryota; kingdom Metazoa; phylum Chordata; class Amphibia; order Anura; family Dendrobatidae; genus Oophaga; species Oophaga sylvatica. Next base: position 168,657,421 of record JARQOD010000008.1, on the reverse strand, counting down.
CAGAGCACCGACCTGTGGAATGTGTTGTGCACGTGCATTACTGGGGGGTAACTCCAGCTGGAAAGTCCCTGGGCCGAGAATGGCCGACACCCGATACAGCCCGATCCCCTTAGAACTCCAGGTCCCAGTGGCACACTTCCACCTGATGTTTTTGGTGGACACCCACACTGACTTGTTCACGCCCAGGTCTGGACCTGAACGTTTATTGCCACACATGCATTTGCCACAATATGGTGAACTCTTTGAAGAACCGACAACTCACCACACTCAGACCCCCCACCATGCACAGAGAGAAACACCACCCTCCCTGACCCCTCCTCCTAAGAGGACTCCGACATTCAGAGTTAACTTGTGGTGAGGGTTGAATCTTGCCCCTACTCCTTGGCAGCACCTCTGCTGCACCCACCGAAGAAGAAGGGGTAGGTTGGAGAAGGACGACAGAGATCGTAGCTCCCGGGCAGCAATCCTTACATGACTGGTCCCAGCTGACTACTTCCCTGGACTGCCAATCTATGACCGGGTTGTGTTTCTTCAACCAAGGGAGGCCTAAAACGATGGGAGTTGGCATTCAAGACGTAGCACAACTGGGACTCTTCATGACGAGTCCGTATACGCAGATGTATACCATCTACAACTTGGGTCACCCTCCCCTGGCTGAGCGGGACAGAGTCAATAGCCTGAATGCTTAGGGGTCTCGTTAGCATCCTACTCATCAGGCCATGGGTCTGGACAAATTGAGCATCCACCAAATTGACTCCCGCTCCACTGTCTACAAGCACCGGTATAGTCTCAGTCACCCCGCCAACCACCACTTCAGCAGGGATGGTGCACTGAGATGAGAAAATATAGGAAATATACACACCCTGATCGCCTCCCTCCACACGACCAGGGGGATAAGGCTTTTTATATGGTGCAGGTACTTTGGCGCGATCTAAGCAGACATTGATAAAATGACCTGTCTGCCCACAGTAAAAACATGCCCCCACACCATGGCGAACCACAGGCAACCCCATTTGAGAGCAACTCCTCCCACCTGCATGGGTTCATCCGTCAGCACCGGTGTGTCCTTCTCCCTAGCGAGGACAACAGGGGGCAGATTTGGTGTATGCCTTTCCCTGAGGCGTCTTTCCACCCGGATAGCAAGGGACATGGCGGCCTCCAACAACTTGGGAGCAGTGTACTGCACCAGAATATCCGGCAACCTAGGAGACAGACCCTGACAAAAATGGCTCCTAAGGGCAGGGTCATTCCACTGTGTGTCAGTGGCCCACCTCCTGAACTCTGAGCAGTACTCCTCAGGCGGCCAACCCCCCTGCTCAATCTTAAGAAGATGAGACTCAGCCAGGCAGATGCCATCAGAATCCCCATACACAAGCGCCAATGCCACAAAAAACTCGTCCACCGATTGCAAAGATGGTGAATCGGTTGTCAGGGAGTAGGCCCAGTATTGGGGATCATCCTTAAGAAGGGAGACTATGATTCTCACTCCTTGATGAACGAGGGTGGAGCCTGAAGTACAACTTGCAGGCTTCCTTAAACACCAAAAATGTATCTCTCCCTCCAGAGAACCAGTCAGGGAGAGATATTTTAGGTTCCGGTAGAGCCTGCAACAAAGCCACATATTCCCGTCAGCTGCTGAAGCTGCTGAGTCACCTGACCTCGCAGCTCCTTAAGCTCATCAGTGAGGGTCTGGATCAGTTGGGCAAAGGCCTGCATTTGGGCCATGGCTCACCGGAAAAAATATGGGGTCGGTGTTAATGTCACGGAGTGACATGACCCAACGGATGGTCAGTCAGCTTACGGCACAACACACAATGGGGATGGAATTGGGGGGAGGAAGGCACTATCAATAGGGTATGAGGGATGGTCACCACCTGAGCTCAAACCTGAGCCTGTCCCTGCACTCCCCTAACGCCCTATGCGGGTCCTTCCCCCCACCGCCATCAGGCTACCTCGTCCCTAGTTGTCACCTATAACTTCCCTGGCTAGTGCACTGGCCGACAAGGAGCAATAGCCTCACCTCTGCTGGTAATAAACAGAGGGGGAAGTGACAGACACCAAAGGGACAAGGTAACAAAAACACCACACTTAGCTTTCTCTGTTGCAAAGCACCGCACAGCAGAATAAAAGCAACAGATAAGCAAACTCAGCAGAAGCACCACTGCACCCAGAGAGCTCCTTACTCCAGCTTGGTCACTGCAGATTTCTCTAACACCGATAGTCAGCTGATGTATCAGGTGACCTATTAAAGGATGGTGGGAGTAGTCACCGCCACATCAGCTGACCAACAGCAGTAATGCAATTACACCAGCTTGCCAGCGGAGAAAAACTGACATTTAACCCCCGCTGGCCTGAAAGGAAAAAAGGTTTATACTTAATGGAACCAGATCTGCCACAAATACAAAAATGGATTGTGACAGCAGCTTTACCATCTGAGAAAATAAAGAACCTCATCCACAACTACAACAAAAGACTTCAAGCTCTCAATGATGTTAGAGGGGGCAATACATGCTATTAAGAAATGGGGTATGTTAACTTTTGATCAGGATTATTTGGATGTTTTGGATTGTCATTATGACTTTAAAAGAGAAAACACAGTAGTTTGACAATAAATGGCTTCACCCAATCACTAACCATGAGTGGAGAAAAAGTTTTGGTGTTATTATTCATATTCTCTGAAAAAAGGCCAAGAAAGAAAAAATTCTGTAAACTTTTGAGCACAACTCTAAAGCGAGTCTTTTCCTCTCAGGCTCCAGCAGGGTCTGGGTGGGCTGTGCAAGGCCTCCTCACTTTGCAAAACACAAAAAGTGAGACAGCCTCAGTTGCCTTAAATCAGAGCATCCAAGACCTGGACTGGAGGTAAGTGAGCAGCCGATCTCACCCATCTCTTTCAGTTGCTTGTAAAACCCGGGCCCATTAAAACTCCTTTCAGCACTAAGTATGCTGGAGCCTACATCACCGAGGCTTGGAACTTCGGGACACATACCTCCCATCCACGACTTGTCCAGCTGCCACCTTACAATATACAGCTCTAGCAAAAATTAAGAGACCACTGCAAAATGTTCAGTTTGTCTGATTTTTCTCTTTATATTTTTGAGTAAAATGTAAATTGCTCTTTTATTCTATAAACTACTAACAACTTGTCTCCGAATTTCCAAGCAATAAATTTTGTATTTATTTTCAGAAAATGAGAAATAGGTAAAATAACAAAAAAATGCAGTGCTTGCAGACCTCAAATAATGCTAAGAAAACAAGTTCATAATCATTTAGAAACAATACTAATGTTTTAACTCAGGAAGAGTACAGAAATCAATATTTTGTGGAATAACCATGATTTTCATTCACAGCTTTCATGCATCTTGGCATGCTTTCCACCAGTCTTTCACACTGCTTTTTGGTGACCTTATGCCACTCCTGGTACAAAAAATTAAGCAGGTCTTTGATGTGTTGTGACTATCCATCTTCCTCTTGATTACATTCCAGAGGTTTTCAATGGGGTTCAGGTCTGGAGATTGGGCTGCCATGACACTGATCTGATGTGGTGGTCCTTCATCCACACATTGATTGACCTAGCTGTGTGGCATGGCGCATTGTCCTGCTGGAAAAACCAGTCCTCAGAGTTGGGGAACATTGCCTGAGCAGAAGGAATCAACTGTTTTTCCAGGATAACTTTTTATGCGGCTTGATTCACATGTCCTTCGCAAAGATTAAGCATCCAATTCCAGCCTTGCTGAAGCATCACCAGATCATCACCGATCCTCCACCAAATTTCAGAGTGGGTGCAAGACACTGCGGCTTGTATGCCTCTCCAGGTCTCCATCTAACCATTAGACAACCAGATGTTGTGCAAAGCTGAAAATTAGACTGATCAGAGAAGATTACCCTACTCCAGTCCTCTATGGTGCATTCCTTATGGTCTTTGGCAAACTTCAGCCTGGCTCTCCTTTGCTTCTCATTGATGAAAGGCTTTTTTCTAGCTTTACATGACTTGAGCCCTGCCTCTAGGAGCCTGTTATGAACTGTTCTTGCCGTGCACTTCATCCCAGCTGCCATTTGCCATTCCTTTTGCAGGTCACTAGATGTCATCCTGCGGTTGCTGAGTGACATTCGAAGAAGATGACAGTCATCCTGGTCAGTGGAGAGTCGTTTTCGCCCTCTGCCGGTCTGTAACTTTGCTGTCCCCAATGTCTGCTGCTTGACCTTGTTGTAATGGACTGCCTTCTTAGAAATTTTAAGGATGGAGGCAACATGACGATCACTATATCCCTCTGCTAGTAAAGCTAGAATCGAACCCTTCTTTTCCTCACTCGAGACTTTTCTTTTCAACTCCTTTGGCATGGTTAAAAGCACATTAAGTAGAATGAGGTGTACTCTGGTTGGAATTCAACTGACACTGGAATGAAACGGCTGTTAGACATTTAGAGAAGCTGATTTTTATAAAACTGTGCAGTGGTTTCCTAATTTTTGCCAGCGCTGTATATATACACACACATAATATATACATAGTCACGGCCAAAAGTGTTGGCACCCTTGAAATTGATTCAGAAAATGAAGTATTTCTAACAGAAAATTATAGCAATTACACATTTTTGTTATACACCTGTATATTTCCTTTGTGTGTATTGGAACAACACAAAAAAAACTTTGAGTAAAAAGGAAACTTGTATATAATTTCAAGTAACAATGATACTGATACAGAGGGGAGGGGACCCTGCCCTTGTGAACTTACATTTTACAGGAGGATGGGGAAGGAGACAGTAGGTTGGGGGTTGCAGTAGCTCCGGTGGTGTTGAGGTGGCAGTGCCATCATTGTAGGCTGAAATCTTTTTTGAAGAGATGGGTTTTCAGGTTTGTGGTGGATAATCGGATGTGTTGGGGCACAAAATTCCATAGGATGGTAAATATTCAACAGAAGTCTTGGAGGTAATTGGATAAGAAACAAATTATTGTAGGGGTGAGAAGGAGGTGTTGGGAGGACCGGAAATTACGTGAGGGAAGATATCGGGAGAGTAGTTCGGAGTTGTATGGAGGAGACAGATTATGGATAGCTTTGAAGGTCAATGTTAGTAGTTCTAACTGGATACACTGGGGAATTGAGGGCCAATGAAGGGGTTTGCAAAGGGGAGAAGTGCAGGAGTATCAAGGAGAGAGATGGATTAGTCAGGCAGCAGAGTTAAGAATGGACTGGAGAGGTGACAGAATGTTATCAGGTAGGCACAGAGGTTGATGTTGCAGTAGTCCAGGCAGGAGATGATGAGGGCATACACAAGTATTTTAGTAGATTGAGGGTTGTGATAAGGAGGGATTCTGGAAATATTTTTGAGCTGGATGCAACAGGAGGTGAAGAGAGCTTGGCCATGACTTAACATGGACAGAGTCTGGATTAAAAAAAATCCAGGATTGGCGGCTCCACTTTGAATTTCAACCCCCAGAGGTACAATATTTCTAAAACCACACACTCTGTATCAGTTTTTATGTTTTGCTTTTCTTTGTGCTTTTTCCACCATTTTATGCACTGTTGCCCAGGACTAAACTGCCTATTCTAGATGACACCACAGTAATGACTTGCCTTATCATCGTAGCATCTACGAATTTGAACCTGTTTTTTCTGCATTGTTTTCGCTTGTGGTCATGGTCTCTTTAGCTTGTTTATACCTTTATTATCCAATCCTCTATAAGCATCAAAATAGATTAAAATTTTTCAATCAAGATTGTCACATGTCTCGTGTCTATTTTATCCATTTTTTTTTCATCACAATACAGTGTTATTAATTGCAGCCTTCACTTTTTCCTCTTGCCCTTTTTTCTTTATCTTTGTATGTAGAAGTGTGACCCCATTTTTCCCCTGTTTGCAATCCAAACAATGGAGACTGATTAGCTGCTTAGTAGGAAAATAAAATTTGTCAAGCCTCTTCAGCTTAACCTCTTTGTGTGGCCATTCTTGATTTAACCCTAAGCAAACATGTAAAGTGTTGTGTACCAGCAGCGTTGGGTGACATTTGCCTGATCAATGTTGAAAAGTCACTTGGAGGACTTAGCGACCCAGGGGCATAAATTACACGTGGCGCAAAAATAAATTCAATTCCTCTGACTCCAATAACAAGCGTCCACCCGGAGACCTTGGTGCACAACACAAGTGTGTAACCAAATCTTACTTCATAGCATTGTCACTGCTCATGGAGTAATGACAAATTCAGGAAATGTTACAGGGCATCTTGTTTGCCAAACAAGATTTACATTTTTACTTTTCTTCTCAACTTCCAAGAATGCAAGTCTAAGTAGTTTTAAATCTAGGGGTAACACGTGGCCCAAGCACCTAGAAATAAGTAGATCAATAGGGTGTGCTGTACCTTCCGTAGGTTAAGAGGTTTGTAAAGGGGTTGGTCTGGGAACATTCCTCACTACCAGCAGGTAATACACCCACAAATCACCAAAACTGAAAATGTAAAAAAGTCAATACATAAATTATATGTATCCTAACATCTAAAAAAAAACTGTGAAAATAAGTAAAAAAAAAAATAAAAAAAATATTGACGGAGAACGATGAAGCAAAAATCTGATTTTTTTTCTGTTTAATGTGAAAAATTCCAAAGCAGAAAAAAATACAAAGCAAATTTTGTATTGGCACAATTCTAGTAAAATGCTCCGGGTCAGGATGACCATTCACTCTTATCTGATTGACCGGCCTGCCCTGGAGGAAATCTCGTGACATTTTAATTGCATTCAAGCACTGCAGCCAATCAGTAGCTGCTAACGGGCTGCAGTGCTCACACTTCTCTTGGACATACGAGCTTCATCTGACAGAAGTGTGAGTGGTGCAAGCCATTAGTAGCCAGTAATTGTTATGCCACATGAGCACTGCAGCCAGTCACGTGAGTGCCAGAAGACCAGGTGCCAACATCAATGACACAGAACCAGTGTGGGAGGGGAATAAGTTTTTATTTTTAACGGGGGTATACAGCATTCAATGGGAAGTTGTCATTTGATTCACGCTGCCCAAACCACGGGCAGCATGAATCAGAGCTTGGAAGCATAATTGCAATGAGATACATTTTTCTCTGAAACGCTCCGAGGAACCAGAGAGAGTAAACTTTATGCATCCAGCCTGAGATGAGACTAATCCAACTCTGCCCTTGGCCGGCTCTTCCCAGCTCTGCTGTAACTGACTATCAGGTCTTTCCTTATATACACACGAGGGAGAGACCTGTCAATCATGTGCAGCAGAGCTGGGAAGAGCCGGCCAAGGGAGGAGCTTCACTAGTCTTGTATCCAGCTATGATCTTGGGTTGGATTTTTAATCTTTTTTTTTCTGAAGTGCCGGAGCTACAACTGACTGCAAACACGCAGCCAGGCTCCGATTCATGCTGCTCATGGTTTGGGCAGCATGAATCAGACCACTAGTTCCCTTTAGGAAGGTGTTGTACAGATGATATATGGGGGAAAACAAAATATAGGGCTAAGTAAAAGGTATAAGCCATTATAATGAGAGCAGGGAAGAGATATGGTCCTGTCCATTGAGCGGGAAACAAGCATTGTATGTATGCCACCTGGCTTTCCTCTACCAACTGACACGTAGAACATTTGCTAGAAAATCTAACAGGTAGTTGCTGACTGTTCAACCCGGGGCTGGCTCAGATCAGGCACTGACAGCACCTGTCATCATCAACAGAACAGTTCTTCCGCTTCATTGCTGCTCTGTTGACCTGCCGACGACATGCTGATTGACCACCGGCTTCCCGCAGTAAGGCAGCGGGGAGTCAGATGTCACTCAGCATGACATCAGCAGACATGCCCCATCAACAGAGTAGAGCGAAAGAGAAGTCACTGCTCTGTCGATGTGAAGTCAGCAGAAGCCGCTGAATTGTCTGCAGGAGCGGTCTGTCACCGCTCTGTTCCAGCAGAGATTGACGCCAAGTACAACAGGCTGCTAAGTGCGTAGCTTCTACCTGCCAGTTTGATTTTTTTTACTATGGGCATAAAAAAATAACACATTTAAGGCTTTTGAACATTTTATTTTAAACCTCTTCTGGTTTTTAAAAATGCCAAACTGTTAAAAGAAGTGACATGTCCATTCTTCTGGCATTTTCCACTTGGAAGAAGCTCTACAATTTACAATAGGAGAAAAAAGCTCAGAAGACAAACAGACGCCTTATCAAACATTTTGCCATCGATTTTCCATAAAAATTTAGTAGTTTCTTAATTATTTCATGCAGTGAAAATCAACTGGAAAGCAACAGAAATAAAAAAAAAAAATGGAAATCCCTCCCAAAATGTCAGAAAAACACTCGATGAAAAAATGAAACAAAAGACGCATCAGAAAAACAAACACCCTCTCCAGCGTTCATAATAACCATTTACAGTTGTGTATCTTAACATTGAATGAGCCAAGAGGAAGCAATAAAAAACAGCACCTGTCTTATAACATAAAACCACATAAAACCCGCAGAAAACAGAATAATATTCCTGTTGAATCTTTGCGTTTGCCATTTGTAATTGACATCCCTGCGTGCCATTTCATGCCCGGAGACAAAAAGAAAGTTTGGTATTAATTATAAAGTTGTAGCACAATAGAGAGATTAGAGCGAACATGTCAAAACAGTTTTTTTTTTTTAAATAAAACGTGATTGTTTCATAAATGTCATTAAATTAGAAAGTGTTTTAGTGGGCGAAATCAGCTATTGTGATCATCAGTGCATAATAAGCACATCAACGAGCAGCTATGAGCCAAACATTTAGCACTTTTGTTGAACAAAGAAAGTTCAAGCAGCCAAAAATGAATTAAAATGTAAGAATAATAATTCAGCAAAACAAAACAAAAAAAATGACGTATCAACAGTTAGTAAGGCAAATACTATACACGCACGCAGAACAGCGTATTGGCACAAAAACGTCTTATTTAGAAGGTTACTATCATACAGTTTGGGGCACATGTGCCCTAAAGGGACCCAAAGACATAAGGGGCTGTTCACATTGCAGTTGGCAGCGCCTGGGGCGTCCATCTAAATCCCCATAGAAGAGATTCAGATATACCGCTGATGGAGTCATTGAGATGAATAAGGGTGCATTCACACTGCATTTCAGCACCCATTCAGTGACTCAAATCGGGGCTTAAGTCTGAACCCCCTGAAAAACGGGATTTGGACGTATGCACCAACGGGACCATAGACTGTAATGATGCCAGCAGAGCTAAGGTGCACTCTTCCATGCATCACTTTCGGACATGTACGCCTACTGGAGGTGTACACCAATATGTAGTAGACTGTATATGGGTGTCCACCTCCAGTAGGCATGCACAGTACAGTTTACATTCGCTCTGCCGGCATCATTATAGTCTATGGCACCACTAGAGCAGATGTCCGAATTCCAAGTTCCAACGTGACCCACTGAACCGGTGCCTAAATGCAATGTGAATGCACCCTAAGGCAACCAGAGTCCAAAGTATAAAACTTTGGGCTCCAGTTGCTTTGCTCTCCTTTCTGGTGGCGTAAAGGGTACCTGCTAGCTGGAGGCCCTACTTGCCTTGGTACCCAAAAAATCTAAGTTACACAAAAAGAAGTCCGTGATGGTTCATCATTTTTTGTCTGAGGTGTCTAAAGAAGAGTAGTAGCTTCACACAGAATGTGTGTGGAATAAAGTATGCCTGATTTTTCAATCACAGTGAGAAAAAAAAATCACTGTCTACCTCTGAGATATAGGGTGCCTTGCAATATTAAAAAATAGCTGATTTTTTGTGAGTGGCTCTCTGCTCTGGCTAATAATGGGGAGTCAGAAACTGAAGATGAGCATTCTTAATGATGTCAGAGTTAGGGTTTTCATCAGTAGAGAACTCATTTTACGCATATTTTTTCCTTCTATAAAGCTTTCTCACCAGTAGTATTCTACTTCTCTAATTTGTCTCATTCCAACTCAGTTACATCCATATATTCTCCCTATAATTCCAAAAAACTGTATCATGTCACCTCCAGGCCGACTACCAGTCCAGAACATGATCTCAGGTGTAGACAGGAAGTCAGTCTCTGACTTCCTGTGAACTATTGTTTAGCAACATCACCTACAGTATGAACCCATGAAATCCCTCCCGGCAGTGTTCAGACAGCTCCTGACTCAGCTCGGTGCTTCTTGTCCCTCTGTATGTCCCCATGAAGGTGAAGTTTTCATATCCTCTTAATTCAAGAGAACAGTGATAAAGTACGTGACTTTACCGAAAATCAAACTCAATTTGAATTTTACAAAAGATTCAGTTTAGCCTGAATCCCAATTTTTTTGCTATTCGCTTTGGTTGAAACCTGCTCAATGGCGGCTAGTTGGCTGGATTCTTAAGGCCTGGAGATGGCATTTAAAAATACAAATGCTCACCTCTTCCCAATCCTCACCTGTCCACTCTCACTTGTCCCCTCACCTCGTCCTCCAGGCCTCTTCCATCCTTACATTGGCCACCAGCACAGACTAGGCCTCACAATATCATCACATTTCATTACGCCTAGTCAATGAAGAAGCCTCATGAAACACCACTTCATTGCAAAAACTCGTCAGCATTGGAGGTGCCAAAGACCATCATAAAGAAAGAAGAGAATTGCAGGACCGGGCAGGGAGCTGTGTGGGTGGACAGGTGAGGATCAGGCATAGGGGATTATAATTCTTATTTTTTAAACCCTGTGTTTATTATGATCTGGTGTCTGGAGAGACCTCAGAGCAAAGTAAGGCACATAGATTCAATGCAAATTAAATTTCCTGCACAAATTTGAATGAGTTTGAATTTTGGCAGATTCGCTCATCTCTATCCAGTATATTTCTATGAGATACAGTTTCACTGTGCTAGTAGCTGACAGGGAGAAACATATTACCAGCAGGAGGCAGAGATGATAGTTTCATAAGGAATCATATAACAATTTTTGTCATTTTAGCTGTTTACCAAAACATACTCAAGATACAGTTATATAATCACTATGGGCTTATAGTGGAGACTCTCAGCTTAAAGGGAACCTGTCAGCAGGGTTGTGCACAGTAACCTACACACAGTGTCAGGTCAGCGCCGATATACTGATTATAATGATATCTGGTTGATGAAATCCATACTGTGGTTGTTTCTTTAATCTTTGTTTTCAGTTTTGTGTTAATGAGATTCTCATGCCCTAAGGCGGGGTTCATGTATGTGGTGCTCTGATTAGATATTCATAATGCAGACTGCCGATATGTCACCGATCCTTCACTGACCTGCCCCCTAGTTTACATAATGAATATCTATATACTTAAAAAAAACAAAAACGCGTCTGCAGGCAGGTGCCGGCCGTGGTACCTGCTCTGCAGCGTAATCACTAGTTTTGTGTGCCAATAATACATTTTTTTCAGGTTATTTAGGTAGAGGAAAAAAAAAAAATTTGAAAATGGCGCCCGCCGTGCCTGCGGATTTCATCAACCAAGGTATCATTGTAATCAGTATAACGGCACCGACCTGAAACTGTGTGTAGGTCACTGTGCACACTCCTGCTGACAGGTTCCCTTTAAATTGAGAGTACTCACCTACTAATTGGAGTAAGGGTGTAGGAATTACAGCTTTTTGTAGAATACATCAGGGGACAGCATATTACTAATCTAACGTATCAGAGACAAAGAAGGGATCGAGATGGCAAACGACCCACAAATGGAACATCAGCTACAAGTCCACACAGGGCCTATACCGTGCTTAAAATAACGCTGGAGTGCTGCTTTAAACCTAAAGGGATTCTTTTGAATTATTGATCCCGTTTTTCCAAGACTGCAAAGCAGAAAAAGCAAGAGCCATATTGCAACGTACTGACACTGAGCCAAATTAGATAAAAAATAAATGATCCATAGATTAAATACATAGAACCCTAGTTTATAAAGCAGTCCGTTCGATCACCCAGACAAATTCACTCTATCTATTCATGTCGATTACATTTATGTGTAAATGTTCTATTTCAAATACAAATAATAAAAGATACCAGATCTAAAACCCTGACAGATCACACCGGCAAAATTCATCCTGTGTGGGCTAAGGAAAGAAAAAGTCAAGGTAATGTCACAGAGGATTTTTTTTACACTTAGTCGCTTGGTCAAAATATGTTTGTTTCAACTGTGTTTGTTTGAAAAATCAAGTAATGCAATATTGGAAGAAGTTTATAAAAATCCTTAACGGAGTTGTCCATCTTTTCTTTATTGTAATAAATGTGTTGGGGACATGATTTTGCAGCACTAATACATAAGCGTTGCATAAAGGATTTCCTGTATTTGCTAGTAAAACCTTCCTCATTTTCTGCATAGCTCTCCTGTCTGTTCTGGAGGGGTATGTAAGCAGACCTGTCCATCAGTCTCCTGCAATCGAAAAACACTACACATTGGAAAGAGCATGATATCTGCCAATCACAATATTGTAAATGATACCTAAAGGGAATTAGGTTCTGAAAAAGGTACAAGTAGGTATAAGTAGAAGGAGATGTCAGGTAAAAGATAAATAAAGATGCACGGTGGCGTACAAGTGACTTCACCTGTCAGGAAAACTATACCTGACGCGCGTTTCGCACCTAGCTTTGTCAAGGGTGATTGCATAAAAAGTTGATGTCTAGACAGAGAGGGAGATGACATAGCTTATTTTTTGTCATATAACAGTTGTATTTGGCCCATTGTGTTATGTCCAAGGTGGACAAAAATTATTTTAAAAAAGTTGTACATGAGTTTGGCATCCATAGCAAAAGTCAAAAAATTCTCCATACAATTTTTTTAATCCGACAATAGTTCTTATCCGGCACCATTGTAAGAGTGGTGGACTGTACGGTCATATTCCTACCCTTGAAGACACCAATTGCATCATGTATATAATGTCATGCGCTTTATACATGTATTATGTGAAATGTGAATCAGGTACTGTGGTTGTAGTGTATATTGTGAAGAGACTGAGATATGGTAGTGTACAGAATAGGATAGATTAAGATCTAGGACATAAGATAAGGACCGCTTAGGCTTAGTACATACTGTTAAGAAATAGTAACTATAGGGTAAGCATTGTAGGTGTAATATATTTAGTGTATAATGTTTGGGGAAGTTCTGCTTCTACTGTAGGGATAGACTTAGGTTGGGACTAGCCCATAGTGAGAGGGACAAATCCCAGTAAAAAGGGATTGTTTCCTGGTAGTGACTCAGATAGGGAAGTACAGTAACTAATGTCAAGTTCAACAGCAGTGGGCCGCTAATGCCAGCAAGAATCTGTCCTACATGGAAGTTGGAGACCTTACTAGAACCGCTCTCGGACATTCCTGCAATGTCCGGTGCGCAAGGCTCGGTACAAGAGGACGATGGACATGGAACTGTGAGAAGGGAAGGTGAAAATCCCAGGCAGACTGTGGGACTGGATGGGAAATCCCCAGGGGCTGAAAGAGCCAGTGAACATAGGGATAGTCCAAGAGAAATGGATATCGATGCTGAGGGCATGTTGCGTTAAGGAAACAATGAACGGTAAGTGTGGTGCCCAATACTGTGTATTGAAAGGAACCGCGTGTCCTTTGATCTATGTGTGGCAGCTCCTGAAGATGGAGGCCTGGAGAAGGAGAAGGCCTGTGGCCTAAAAGTGGGTGTGAACCACCCCACACATGATAGCAGAGGACTAAGATACGATTTTCCTGTAAAGAGTCGGGGCAATATGAAGCAGCAGTACGGCCACGGCTACCACGTGTGGTCCCTTTACACAATAACTGAGGTTTCCTTCTGGTGTTTATCTACCATGGTGTAGGTAAAATTGAACACATGGCTGGACTTTTTGAAACAAGGTCTGACCCAATTAAATAAATGTATTAATTTGGAAAAGGGCAGCAAGGTCTAGAGAAGTCCTAAAAATCTAACATGGAATATAGGCAGATCCAACTCAGGTTGGGTATACACATTGGACATCCCCACAAAATGCAGAGCAAAGTAGTCATAAAATACTGATGGCCAATATGACTTTTTTAAACATTCAGTAACTTGTTTACAAAAAAAAAACTTTGGTGAAGTTCATATAAAATATCCCTTGGTGTGACGTGGTGACATAAATAATGTCACCATTCTCAGTCCACGCAAATGAACACTGAAGAATGAAAGTTGAAGCTTTCAGGACTAATGTTGTGTCTTCATCTTTTATGGATAACGTTTGAAGCTTTGTTCCAAAGTTTATCACTTTCAGAATATAATTAACTTTTAATTGTTTCACGTTTTAAAAGTTAAACTTTTGACTTATTCTTATCTGTATGTCTTTCTTTTTTAAAAATGTAATTGGAAGTGAATATAATTAATTACTGTAATTTGGCCTGTAATCAATCGAAAATTTCTTTTTACAATAAAAATTATTTTCAATAGTAGAAACAATTGGAGTTACATGTGAGTATTTCACTATATAGGAATTCATTCTATTGACCAATAATTTTTTTTCCTCCAATAAAATAATTAATTTTTTTGAATATTTTTTTCTAAATTGACATATTATTCTTGTCTTTTTGTATTTCGAAGCGAGATTTCTATCTCCATTCAATATATGAATTAATAATGTATATATAAAAGCTTCTGTTCAATCAACTTTGACTATTGTCTAACTACGATTAGGAGGATTGTATACACAATGTGTCAAGAGCAAGCTAAAATGGCCAAGCTACCATGTTATATACAGTGGGTTTGGAAAGTATTCAGACCCCTTTAAATTTTTCACTCTGTTTCATTGCAGCAATTTGGTAAATATAAAAAAGTTCATTTTTTTTCTCAATAATGTACACTCTGCACCTCATCTTTACTGAAAAAAAACAGAAATGTAGACATTTTTGCAAATTTATTAAAAAAGAAAAACGGAAATCTCACATGGTCGTAAGTATTCAGACCCTTTGCTCAGACACTCATATTTACGTCACATGCTGTTCATTTCCTTGTGATCCGCCTTGAGATGGTTCTACTCCTTCATTGGACTCCAGCTGTGTGTAATAAAACTGATAGGACTTGATTTGTAAAGGCGCACACCTGTCTATATAAGACCTCACAGCTCACAGTGCATGTCACACCAAATGAGAATCATGAGGTCAAAGGAACTGGCCAGGGAGCTCAGAGACAGAATTGTGGCAAGGCACAGATCTGGCCAAGGTTACAAAAGAATTTCTGCAGTACTCAAGGTTCCTAAGAGCACAGTGGCCTCCATAATCCTTAAATGGAAGGCGTTTGGGACAACTAGAAGTCTTCCTAGACCTGGCCGTCCAGCCAAACTGAGCAATTGTGGGAGAAGAGCCTTGGTGAGAGAGATGAAGAAGAACCCCAAGATCACTGTGGCTGAGCTCCACAGATGCAGTAGGGAGATGGGAGAAAGTTCCACAAAGTCAACTATCACTGCAGCCCACCACCAGTAGGGCCTTAATGGCAGAGTGGCCCGACGGAAGCCTCTCCTCAGTGGCAGACATATGAAAGCCTGCATAGTGTTTTCAAAAAAAAAAAAAACACATGAAGGACTCCCAGACTATGAGAAATAAGATTCTCTGGTCTGATGAGACGAAGATAGAACTTTTTGGTGATAATTGTGTGGAGAAAACCAGACACTGCTCATCACCTGCCCAATACAATCCCAACAGTGAAACATGGTGGTGGCAGCATCATGCTATGGGGGTGTTTTTCAGCTGCAGGGACTGAACGACTGGTTGCAATTGAAGGAAACATGAATGAGACCAAGTACAGAAATATCTTGGGTGAAAACCTCTTCCAGAGTGCTCTGGACCTCAGACTTGACCGAAGGTTCACCTTCCAACAAGACAATGACCCAAAGCACACAGCTAAAATAACAAAGGAGCGGCTTCAGAACAACTCTGTGACCATTCTTCACTGGCCCAGCCAGAACACTGACCTAAACCCAACTGAGCATCTCTGGAGAGACCTGAAAATGGCCGTCCACCAACGTTCACCATCCAACCTGATGGAACTGGAGAGGATCTGCCAGGAAGAATGGCAGAGGATCCCCAAATCCAGGTGTGAAATCTTGTTCCATCATTCCCAAAAAGACTCATGACTGTACTAGCTCAAAAGGTGCTTCTCCTCAATACTGAGCAAAATACTTATGATCATGTGATATTTCAGTTTAATAAATTTGCAAAAATTTCTACATTTCTGTTTTTTTCAGTAAAGATGGGGTGCAGGTACAATAATGAGAAAAAGAAAAAAATGACCTTTTTTGCATTTACCAAACAGCTGCAATGAAACAAAGAGTGAAAAATTTAAAGGGGTCTGAATACTTTCCGAACCCACGGTACATACACTATATGGATTAAAATATTGTGCCCCCTTAACATTACACCTACAGAAGCTTTTATGACACCCCTCATTGTAGCTATAACTTCCATTCCTCTGAGAAAGTTTTCTACACGATTTGGAGAGTGTCTGTGGGATTTTTTGCCAATGCATCCAAGAGGAGTTCATCCCAGATATGTTCAGTTTGATTAAATGGGTTCTCCATGAAGGTGTCCAAAATAGTTGCCATCTCATTCAGTATTTCAAATGGCACGGACCCTCCTTCTTTCTGTCCCTTGCACTAGGACCCTCCTTCTTTCTGTACCTTGCACTAGGACCCTCCTTCTTTCTGTCCCTTGCACTAGGACCCACCTTCTTTCTGTCCCTTGCACTAGGACCCTCCTTCTTTCTGTCCATAGCACTAGGCTCCTCCTTCTTCCTGTCCCTAGCACTAGGCCCTCCTTCTATATCTCCCTAGCACTTGACCCCTCCCTTCTTTCTCTCCCTAGCACTAAGACCCTCCTTCTTTCTCTCCCTTACACTAGGACCCTCCCTTCTTTCTCTCCCTAGCACTAGAACTCTCCTTCTTTCTCTCCCTAGCACTAGGACCCCTCTTTCTTTCTCTCCCTAGCACTAGGACCCCTCCTTCTTTCTCCCCCTAGCACTAGGACCCTCCTTCTCTCCTAGCACTAGGACCCTCCTTTGTTACTCTAGCACTAGGACCCTCCTTCTTTCTCTCCCTAGCACTAGGACCCCTCCTTCTTCATGTCCCTTGCACTATGACCCTCCATCTTTCTCTCCTTTGCACTAGGCCCCTCCTTCTTTCTCTCCCTAGCACTAGGACCCCTCCTTTTTTCTCTGCCTAGCACTATGGCACCCTCCTTCTTTATCTCCCCAACACTAGGACCCCTCCTTCTTTCTCTCCCTAGCACTAGGATCCCTACTTTTTTCTCTCCCTAGTGCTAGGACCCTCCTTTGTTACTCTAGCACTAGGATCCCTTCTTCTTTCTCTCTCTAGCACTAGGACCCCTCCTTTCTTCTCTCCCTAGCACTAGGACCCTCCTTTGTTACCTTAGCACTAGGACCTTCCTTCTTTCTGTCCCTTGCACTAGGACTCTCCTTCTTTCTGTCCTTTGCACTAGGACCCTCCTTCTTTTTGTCCCTTGCACTAGGACCCTCCTTCTTTCTGTCCCTTGCACTAGGACCCTCCTTCTTTATGTCCCTTGCACTAGGACCCTCCTTCTTTCTGTCCATAGCACTAGGCTCCTCCTTCTATCTCTCCCTAGCACTTGACCCCCCCCTTCCTTTCTCTCCCTAGCACTTAGACCCTCCTTCTTTCTCTCCCTAGCCCTAGGACCCCTCCTTTCTCTCCCTAGCACTAGGATCCCTCCTTTCTCTCCCTAGCACTTAGACCCTCCTTCTTTCTCTCCCTAGCACTAGGATCCCTCCTTTCTCTCCCTAGCACTAGGATCCCTCCTTTCTCTCCCTAGCACTAGGACCCTCCTTCTTTCTCTCCCTAGCCCTAGGACCCCTCCTTTCTCTCCCTAGCACTAGGACTCTCCTTCTTTCTCTCCCTAGCACTTGACCCCTCCCTTCCTTTCTCTCCCTAGCACTAAGACCCTCCTTCTTTCTCTCCCTAGCCCTAGGACCCCTCCTTTCTCTCCCTAGCACTAGGATCCCTACTTTTTTCTCTCCCTAGCACTGGGACCCTCCTTTGTTACCCTAGCACAGTGATGGCGAACCTTGGAACTCCAGCTGTTGGAGAACTACAACTCCCAGCGTGCCTCAACTGCTGCAGGTTGCAAGGGCATGCTGGGAGTTGTAGTTTTACAACAGCTGGAGTGCCAAGGTTAGCCATCACTGCCCTAGCACAAGGACCCTCCTTCTTTCTGTCTCAAGCGCTTTTTGCCCCATTTAACCCCATTGTCAATATTAATGGACAACCACTACTTAAAATGCACAAATGTTATCAACAGAACATAATACAATTGTAGTAGTTACATTTGAATTCTTTTGGCAGTGCAGGAATACATTCCATTAAACCTTTTTCTATAAAAATAATCCCTTTTTTTAACATTTCTCTTAAATTGACCTATTGTTCCAGCACTATTGTGTTTGCAAACCATGCATCTCTTTCCATGGTGTGTACCCTTTAATACTCTGTGTAGGAATTTTGAGCTGCTAGGACGAGTGAACTAGTTTCAAATTATTGTTAGAAAAACTTTTGTTATGAGCAATTGGAGTATGGACATAATAAATAGTGCAGGCAGATTGTGTGCAGTATTTCTCCATAGTGACATTTATTGCATTCTCCAGGTTCAATGAAAAATGGTCCAAAGTAAATGCCCTTAAATTAAAAAAAAATACTTTTTTGTGAAGACCCCTGCTACTGCAGAGATAACATGCCTTGTAAGTTTTGTATGTGACTGCTGAGTCCAGTGATTGGCTACAGTGGTCACATAGGTAGATGTTGCAGAGCAGTAAACAAAGGTCATCAGTGAGTACAGAAGTGGAGGAATCAGAGCGAAGGAGGTTTATCAAGTAATGCTGCTTTTATTATGCGAGTAATTGTAGAAAAACAGCAATAATGACACTATCTAGGTTCAGCAGTTGATAAACTATCTTGATGGTGCTCACCAGAAAATAGTCCAAATAGTCATGTAAGGAGATAATGGGTGACTCACCGCTACACGTTAAAATAAACTTTATTTGAGATTCCAAACAGAGATGGTGGAGAACAAGGTGGCTGCAGCCTTTTCACGAAACATCAGAGGAAGCGTAAGTTGCACGCGAAACAGCTGCCAGCTACATTGTCTCCATAATCTCTAGAACCTGAAATAAAGCTCAATTTTAACATGTAGTGTTGAGTTCCCATGTTGTCCTTACAGTCTTATTATTTGATGGCGTACCCTTCCCTCGTAAGCTTGCTTTTTACAGTTCTGGACAAACTCTTTAACCTGTAAACTTTAATATGGATCCTCCTTAAATAACTCAAGATACTATAAAATTGTACAGCTGAAAATTTTATATTTGATGTTTTAGCTTGTGCATCCTTAAAGTTATAGCCAAGGGTCTACATAAGTCATAAAATATATCTTTCATATATTTATTTATTTTTTGTAGGTAACCTGGTTCCACACAGGGTACCCAAGAGATCAAAGGAGAGAAGAAAGCTACAAAGAGGAAGATTTATGGACTCTGGGTTCAGAACTATATAGCAACTATAAGCATCTATTTGTTAGAAAGCAGAAGTAAGCTCCCTCTGATAGCCCATTTTCCCCCTGCAACACGATCGCAGGAAGCTAATGCTTAAAAATGGTACCTGTGGGCCTAATAATGACTTTTACTTCTACATCATAGTCTTCCTATCATCAGACCCTATCAGGCTGGTTCCAATATAGTTCCAGTCTGCATTCTGCCACGGCTGTAACAACTTCACATACAGAATAGAAATATCAAGGTATTTAACTCATATGGTGAACATGTAATAAATAAATAATAATAATGCCAGAATTGCGTGTTTTTTTTCCTCCACCCAAAAAGTTGAGTTAAAAAAAGCCATCAAAAATCATATGTTCCCCAAAATGGCACCAATGAAAATATCAGCTCATCCCACAAAAAACCCAAGTCCTCATCTCTTTTATAGAAGAGAAATAGGTGAATATGGTGACACAAAGCATTATTGTGCAAAAGTAGCAAAGCACAAAATAAACTATAAGAACTTGGTATCACTATTGTTCTGACTGGTGGAGTAAAGGTAAAGCAAAAGCAAAACATGGGACAACTGCTTATTTTTAATCATCCCCCTCACCTCCCCAAGAAAAAAATATATTACAAATTTTTCAGCCCATTATATAAACTAAATTAACCAATATTCCAAAGCTGTCTAAAATTGCAAAACGTTGTATACATGAAATCAGAGTAGTTTGATTGACGAGTGATTCCTGCTATTTCAGGTCACAGCTAAAAGCCTCGAATTGGCAAAAAATTTATTGTATTTTTCTTGATCTCTGGATGTAAAAGGTTCTTAAATCACAAAAATAGACTAAAATCCATTTGAATTTTCTAAGCGTCTATGAAAATGATAAATAACAAGTGAATGAAGAAATAATCCATGAAAAAAATCTATGCTGACAGCCCATTCACATTTTCTTCTTTTTACTGACGCATTGTATTCATATTCAATTATTTCACACTTCTTATATACGTATCTATATTGAAAATACATATTTGGCTTTTTTTTTACGTGATCCTGAGAAAAGACTACAAGCTCCAAAATATTGCCCTATTTGCCCAGTAACTGTGGAGGCTGTGTGTAGTACCTCCTTTTTCCTGTAGTTGTGCTGTAGGGAAATTTAACACTTGCTGCCAGGTTCATCTACTAATTTCAGCTGATCGATGGGATTCTTAGTAGAATGACACTGATCACAATAATATTTTTTTTTCAATGACTACACAATGATATAATGATAAACAATAAATACAAATAATATTTTCTTTCTCGGATTATTATTTTTGTACTCTAAATATGACCTTTAATATGAATATACCCGTAAATTTTACCTAGTATACAGTCTTTGAGGTTTTTTTAAGCTGCCTTTTGTTGATTGCAGGCCGTATATTTTCCTGAAGAGAGATTTTCTATTTTTTTTCATATGATCACGTGATTGTAGGGACCAATGAGGTAAATAATATTAAACTGAATAACTACAAGGGATTCTAAGCTTTACACTTTCACTCGTCGCAGCTAACGGCAAACCTCAAAACAGGATTTGTGTGTGCCCTCCGCAGCATAAATCAAGGCTATCTTTTCTTTTCTTTTAATGGGATGGAACAATTAGAGTAAAATATTGTATGCAAGCTTCGCTTTTTTTTGGCAGTTTCACTTTGTAAGCGATAACGAACGTCTTCAGATCCGGACATATTCAAACCTTCGTAAGAACGAAGAAGAACAAAACGCAAAATATAAAGTAAGCTAATGTTATATTATTATTTTTTTCTATACCGTTTTCTTAGCTACTGTTACGTATGCATGTCTAGATAGAAATGCAAAACTTTTAACTATCGCACTAGTTTTGGAAAACAAAGACAAATCTGGTTGACGGTCAATTTGAGAACATTTTCAGATCGGCCTCGTTTCCTTGTATTCGGTGCATTAATGAGCGTCCATAGCGATCTGTAAATTGGCGGGGAAAGACATGATGATATATAATCAGTGTTGAGGAGGCGAAGAGCAACGCAAATTGGTTGGAAAGGGTTACAATTGCAGATGTTTAGACTCCATTTTATATTCTTCCAGCTACGCAATACATTGCTCAACGAGACATATGGTAACGAATTCTTTAAAAAGATTTTTTTAAAAATGGAAAGTTATAGAATAAAAAAGCACATACATAATATTGTTACACATTTTTAAAGCTTGCATTTATCTGCTATTTTTTAGGTGATAAGGATATAGATTAGTGCCGACTATGGACAAACCGGACGAATAACGTTACAATTTAGTTTGATTCCAGTGTCATTTTTCCAAACAAGTAAAACACACAAAATGAAAAGCGACAAAAGGATTTGTTTAGAGAAAGAGAAGGCTGAAAATATGCGCTTGTGATCTAAACGTTCTGGGAAAACAGCCATCATACAATAGGTTAAATAATGCATACATAAACAATAGAATAAATAAAAAAATAACTAGTTTAATAATAAATATACAAATACTTTTATTTTTACTGCCAGTGTGTATCAGTGAGTAGATGACAATTGCGCAGTTGTAGCACTATTGGATTGTAGGAAGATTGATAGACCTATTTTGATGAAGGTTCTCTCCATTCGTCAATTAGAGACAGGAGGCGACATGGCAGCCATGAATTCTCACGAGAACAACTCAAAATCGCACTCTTCGAATTTCTCCAGCCTGTCGTCATGAATTAATTACCAAGTGTCTGTGGAACTGCGGAGAAATCTGACCAGCGACTTTGAGCATCGCGATCAGCTCAAATCATTTTTCCCGCTTTGAAGGAAACTCACACGATTAACCCTTCACACTCCTTTTCAATGCTCTGGGTTATTCATTCAATGACAAAATCGACTGTAAATATTCATTTTAGGATTTTGGGATTAAAATTCCTGCTGGCAGATATTGTATCCAATTTGCGCTACAAGAAGGATATAGGATGTTATTTTAGGCAACCATTCTATTTGTAGGGACATGTAACCAGTAGATGACATACAAGCATCATGAGCAGCTGCTGAAAACATCATAGAAGTTTGGAATAATCAAAAGGCGTAAATAAGAAAAAAGAATGACTTTTTTTATTAATTATTATTTTCTACAAAAAACATTAGTCAAAGACAAGGTCAAAATATTTTACGTGAAAAGGCAAATCTAAAACATTTTGTAAAAAAAATAACAATAAAAAATAGAAATATAAAGCACAAACAATAATTAATATAAGATTTAAGAAACAGATTGAATGCTAAGATATTGCATTTATTTATGAAAAATTGCTCAATTTGAAAGTAATTTTGGTTCACACATGCCAATGTATCCTAGCAATTTTACAATGATAGCCGTTTAGTTGTTTGTATTGTATAACAGCTGTGATTCATCATTTTAGTTCTCTAATCGCGATTCTAAGTGCAGCATATATTAGGTTTGCTGCTTTAAAAACATGTTTGTGCGCTTAGTATCAAGGCATTCATTTATTTTCTATAGAAGACACAAAAGACCACCAGCCCTTCCCTGCTTGTAAACACTTCTGTCAAGCTAAAGAGCATGTATGCCATGATTTTCTAATTATTCTGCAAATATGTATATTATATAAAATATACACACACACACACATATATATACAGTATATACAGCTCTGGCAAAAATTAAGAGACCACTGCAAAATTTTCACTTTGTCTGATTTTTCTCTTTATATTTTTGAGTCAAATGTAAATTGCTCTTTTATTCTATAAACTACTGACAACATGTCTCCGAATTTCCAAGCAATAAATTTTGTATTTATTTTCAGAAAATGACAAATTGTCAAAATAACAAAAAAATGCAGTGCTTGTAGACCTCAAATAATACTAAGAAAACAAGTTCATAATTAGTGTTGAGCGATACTGCTCGATATCTAAAAATATCGGATCGGAATGGCATCGCCAATATCACTAAATATCGCCGATATCCGATTCCGATACCGGAAGTCCAATGTAAGTCTATGGGAACAAAATATCGCAACTAAAAAAAACACTTTCTTTCCTTGTAAACACAAAATATACACACATAGAATACATATATATATATATACATGTCATTGTGACATATATATATATACATATATGTATAGTTTATACACTTCTACATAGTAAAATATCCTCTGATTCAATTGCCGGGTAAAGCCGGCTTCTGTGAAAAGACAGAAGCACCCGACATGAAATGACACTTGGTGTACATAGGGTTAACCATGTCTTTTCATGTCGTTTGCAATCTGATTTGCACAAACAATTACATCAGTCTAAGTGTGCAAAATTTCACACCTGTAGGGGTTAATTAAAGGTGTAAATTCGTTGTAAAAAAACGGACTTTTTTGCTACGAATTTACACCTTTAATTAACCCCTACAGGTGTGAAATTTTGCACACATAGACTGATGTAATTGTTTGTGCAAATCAGATAGCAAAGGACATGAAAAGACATGGTTAACCCTATGTACACCAAGTGTCATTTCATGTCGGGTTCTGCATTTTCACAAAAGCCGTCAATTGAATTAGCGGCTATTATACTATGTAGAAGTGTATGAACTATAAATATATATATATATGTGTCACAAACTCAATGACATGTATATATATATATGAGGTGTAAAATTGCTGAAAAAAAATGCGTGGGCTCCCGCCCTATTTTCGCAACCAGACAGACAAAGCCAGTGAGTGGGGGCAGATAATAATAGCCCAGAGAGGGACCATTATTTTTGCCCCCCCCCGGCTACTAACATCTGCCCCCAGACACCCCAGAAAGGGCAAATCTCTAATTAGATTTGCCCTTTCTGGCACTTTGCCCGTCTATTCCCATTGCCCTGTAGCGGTGGCGAATGGGTTAATAAGGGGTTAAAATGACCTTGCAATTGAAAGGTGACCTTAAGCCAGGTTAATAATTGAGAGCTGTCAATTAGACAACTATCAATTATTAATCCTATTGTATGAAAGAAAAATCAAACACACACACTTTAATAAAAAAGAAGTTTAATGAAATAATCACACAGTTTTTGACCATATTTTATTTACCTGCTAAAACCATTTCCTGTAATAAAAATAAAATAATAAAGCAAAATTATTCTTACCTATCCCATGCACAGTCAGGTCCCACGGTGTAATCCTTCAGAAAGGGTTAATGTTTACTGCAAGGACCGCAGCTAATGCTGCAGCCTCACAGTAAACCCCCAAATGAATGAGTTCCTCTCCTGGCTGACAGGAGAGGAAGTGGAAAGCTTAATTGATTGCTTTCCACTTTCACTTCAGGTCAGCCAGGGACACCATCAGTGACGTCAGAGGGAACTGATTAACAAAAATAGGGGTTCCCTTCGAAAAAAAAATGGCGTGGGGTCCCCCCTATTTTTGTTAACCAGCCAGATGAAGCAGACCGCTGAGGCCTGGATTTTCAGGCTGTTAAGGAGCCAAGATCCATGGACCTTGCCAGCCTGATAATACCAGGCCACAGCAGTCTGCATATCTTGGCTGATTAACAAAAATAGGGGATCCCTCGAAAAAAATTGGCGTGGGGTCCCCCCTATTTTTTTTAACCAGCCAGATGAAGCAGACTGCTGAGGCCTGGTTTTTCAGGCTGGTAAGGATCCAATATCCATGGACCTTGCAAGCCTGATAATACCAGGCCACAGCAGTCTGCTTAGCTTGGCTGGTTAACAAAAAAAGGGGATCCCCTCGAAAAAAAAAACGGCGTAGGGGTCCCCCTATTTTTGTTAACCAGCCAAGTAAAATGCAGACTGCTGCGGCCTGGTATTAAAAGACTGTCAAGGCCCATGGATTTTGGCCCTCAACAGCCTGATAATACCAGGCTACAGCAGCCCCACATTTGGCGCATCAAAAGATGTGCCAATTGTGGCACTTTACCCGGCTCTTCCCACTGCCCTGTAGCGGTGGCAAGTGGGGTAATAAGGGGTTAATGTCACCGTTGATTGCACGGTGACAATAAGCCCGGTTAATAATGGAGAGGTGTCAATAAGACACCGATCCATTATTAATCCCAAAGTTATTAAATGTATAAAAAAAAGACAAAGCAAGAAAAAAGTATTTTAATGAAATAAAAGAGACAACACAGTTTTCATTAATTTTATTATACACTCATTCCTGCGACGCCATCGATCTCCTGTAAAAAAAGAAAAAAAACAAACCAACAGTATACCACCTGTCCGACGCAGTCCATAGTAACGACAGTCCCACGACGATCCAGCTCTGCTACATCGCAATGACAGGCAGAGCCTGTCATCGCAACGCAGCACAGCTGATTACCTGCTTCCCCGGCGGTGACGTCATCGGACTGACTGCTTTACGGCCAGGATTACCCAGCAGTCACTGCAGTTATCGCGAAAAACTGCATGTGACCGCCGGGGAAAGATGATGGCGGCCATGAAGCAGTCCAGCCCGTGACCGCCGGAGATCTTCTGCCAGGTAAGTGCCGCTGACTCCTGACAGACCCGACCGACGGACACTGACAGACCCGACCGACGGACACTCACAGTGACAAATCCGATTCCGGTATCCGATATGACGAAAATATCGGTACTCGATATCGAAAGCCCGATACAGCTAATATCGGCCGATACCCGATATTTGCAGTATCGTATCGCTCAACACTATTCATAATCATTTAGAAACAACAATACTAATGTTTAACCTCAGGAAGAGTTCAGAAATCAATATTTGGTGGAATAACCATGATTTTTAATCATAGCTTTCATGCGTCTTGGCATGCTTTCCACCAGTCTGTCACACTGCTTTTGGGTGACCTTATGCCGCTCATGGTACAGAATGTAAGCAGTTCTTCTTTGTTTGATGGCTTGTGACTATCCATCTTCCACTTGATTACATTCCAGAGGTTTTCAATGGGGTTCAGGTCTGGAGATTGGTCCTGACAGGGATTTGATGTGGTGGTCCTTCATCCACACATTGATTGACCTAGCTGTGTGGCATGGCCCATTGTCCTGCTGGAAAAACCAGTCCTCAGAGTTGGGGAACATTGCCTGAGCAGAAGGAATCATCTGTTTTTCCAGGACAACCTTGTATGCGGCTTGATTCATACGTCCTTCTCAAAGAATAACCACCCCAAATCCAGTCTTGCTGAAGCATCCCCAGATCATCACCGATCCTCCACCAAATTTCCCAGTGGGTGCAAGACACTGTGGCTAGTACGCCTCCCCAGGTCTCCTTCTAACCATTAGTCGACCAGGTATTGGGCAAAGCTGAAAATTAGACTCATCAGAGAAGATTACCTACTCCAGTCCTCTATGGTCCAATCCTTATGGTCTTTGGCAAACTTCAGCCTGGCTCTCCTTTGCTTCTCATTGATGAAAGGCTTTTTCTAGCTTTTCATGACTCTAGCCCTGCCTCTGGGAGCCTGTAATGAACTGTTCTTGCCATGCACTTCACCCCAGCTGCCATTTGCCATTCTTTTTGTAGGTTACTTGATGTCATCCTGCAGATGCTGAGTAACATTCGAAAAAGATGCCGGTAATGCCGGTCAGTGGAGAGTTGTTTTCACCCTCTGCTGGTCTGTAGCTTTGTTGTCCCCAATGTCTGCTGCTTGACCTTGTTGTAATGGACTACCTTCTTAGAAATTTTAAGGATGGAGGCAACATGACGCTCACTGTATCCCTCTGCTAGTAAAGCCAGAATTGAGCCCTTCTTTTCCTCACTCAAGACTTTTCTTTTCATCTCCTTTGGCATGGTTACAAGTATTTGCTTCATTCCTATTACTTTTGGGATATTACTAGCACTTGTTTTGCCTCCAGCTTGTCCTATTGCAAGAGGATTGTGAACACTACAGCAGTGTTTTTTATACTTTCCTTCATTAAATAAGATTTGGTTCAGGTGATCACCTAATCAGAAGCACATTAAGTAGAATGAGGTGAACTCTGGATGGAATTCAACTGACACTGGAATGGAATGGCTGTCAGACATGTAGAGAAGCGGATTTTTATAAACCTGTGCAGTGGTCTCTTAATTTTTGCCAGAGCTGTATATATATATATATATACAGCTCTGGCAAAAATTAAGAGACTACTGCAAAATTTTCAGTTTGTCTGATTTTTCTCTTTATAGGTATATTTTTGAGTAAAATGTAAATTGCTCTTTTATTCTATAAACTACTGACAACATGTATCTATATACAGCTCTGGCAAAAATTAAGAGACCACTGCACAGGTTTATAAAAATCCGCTTCTCTACATGTCAGAGTATACCTCATTCTACTTAATGTGCTTCTGATTAGGTGATCACCTGAACCAAATCTTATTTAACGAAGGAAAGTATACAAAACACTGCTGTGGTGTTCACAATCTTCTCGCAATAGGACAAGCTGGATGGCAATACAAGTGCTAGAAATATCCCAAAAATAATAGGAATGAAAAAATAACTTTTAACCATGCCAAAGGAGTTGAAAAATCTTGAGTGGGGAAAAGGACTCAATTCTGGCTTTACTATCAGAGGGCTAGAGTGAGTGTCATGTTGCCTCCATCCTTAACATTTCTAACAAGGTAGGTTTCTAACAAGGTCAAGCAGCAGACATTGAGGACAACAAATAATAACAAAAACAAAAACTTGGGCACTCAAATGAAATTTTATTGTCCAATGTAAACCAATGAGGCAAAAACAACCACCATACAAAAATGAAAAAGAAAAAAAAAAAACACAAAATGACCGATAGAGAAATAGATATACTTTTGCAACATTTCGACAGTGCCGGGTGCCGGCAGCAGTGTCGGGTGTTCATGCAAGAGACTCGCACGAGAATCACATGCTTCTCTCCTGCCCAGAAGTACTTCTTCCTCCTCTCCTGCCCAGCAGCACATCTTCCTCCTCTCCTGCCCAGCAGCACTTCTTCCTCTTCTCCTGCCCAGAAGCACATCCTACTCTCTTGACTAGGGTTGAGCATTCCGATACTGCAAATATCGGGTATCGGCCGATATTGGCTGTATCGGAATTCCGATTCCGAGTTCCGATATTTTCGTCTTATCGGATACCGGAATCGGGATTGTCACTGTCACTGTCAGTGTCCGT
The DNA here is from genome assembly GCA_033576555.1 of Oophaga sylvatica. Taxonomy (NCBI): domain Eukaryota; kingdom Metazoa; phylum Chordata; class Amphibia; order Anura; family Dendrobatidae; genus Oophaga; species Oophaga sylvatica. The sequence goes on along the minus strand of JARQOD010000008.1, from coordinate 168,628,898 downwards.
CGGTCGGGTCTGTCAGGAGTCAGCGGCACTTACCTGGCAGAAGATCTCCGGCGGTCACGTCCTGGACTGCTTCATGGCCGCCATCTTCTTTCCCCGGCGGTCACATGCAGTTTCTCGCGATAACTGCAGTGACTGCTGGGTAATCCCGGCCGTAAAGCAGTCCGATGACGTCACCGCCGGGGAAGCAGGTAATCAGCTGTGCTGCGTTGCAATGTAGCAGAGCTGGATCGTCGTGGGACTATCGTTATGGACTGCGTCGGACAGGTGGTATACTGTTGGTTTGTTTTTTTTCTTTTTTTACAGGAGATCGATGGCGTCGCAGGAATGAGAGAGTAATAAAATTAATGAAAACTGTGTTGTCTCTTTTATTTCATTAAAATACTTTTTTCTTGCTTTGTCTTTTTTTTATACATTTAATAACTTTGGGATTAATAGTGGATCGGTGTCTTATTGACGCCTCTCCATTATTAACCGGGCTTATTGTCACTGTGCAATCAACGGTGACAATAACCAAGAATTACCCCGCTTGCCACCGCTACAGGGCAAGTGGGAAGAGCCGGGTAAAGTGCCACAATTGGCACATCTTTTGATGCGCCAAATGTGGGGCTGCTGTAGCCTGGTATTATCAGGCTGTTGAGGGCCAAAATCCATGGGCCTTGACAGTCTTTTAATACCAGGCCGCAGCAGTCTGCATTTTACTTGGCTGGTTAACAAAAATAGGGGGGATCCCCACGCCGTTTTTTTTTCGAGGGGATCCCCTATTTTTGTTAACCAGCCAAACTAAGCAGACTGCTGTGGCCTGGTATTATCAGGCTTGCAAGGTCCATGGATATTGGATCCTTACCAGCCTGAAAAACCAGGCCTCAGCGGTCTGCTTCATCTGGCTGGTTAACAAAAATAGGGGGGACCCCATGCCAATTTTTTTCGAGGGGATCCCCTATTTTTGTTAATTAGCCAAGATATGCAGACTGCTGTGGCCTGGTATTATCAGGCTGGCAAGGTCCATGGATCTTGGCTCCTTAACAGCCTGAAAATCCAGGCCTCAGCGGTCTGCTTCATCTGGCTGGTTAACAAAAATAGGGGGGACCCCACGCCAATTTTTTTCGAGGGGATCCCCTATTTTTGTTAATCAGCCAAGATATGCAGACTGCTGTGGCCTAGTATTATCAGGCTGGCAAGGTCCATGGATCTTGGCTCCTTAACAGCCTGAAAATCCAGGCCTCAGCGGTCTGCTTCATCTGGCTGGTTAACAAAAATAGGGGGGACCCCACGCCATTTTTTTTTCGAAGGGAACCCCTATTTTTGTTAATCAGTTCCCTCTGACGTCACTGATTGTGTCCCTGGCTGACCTGAAGTGAAAGTGGAAAGCAATCAATTAAGCTTTCCACTTAAGGGCCCATCTCACATAGCGATATCGCTACCGAGATCGCTGCTGAGTCACTAGTTTTGTGACGCAGCAGCGAGCTCACCAGCGATATCGCTGTGTGTGACATTCAGCGACGATCAGCCCCCCTGCCGGGTATCGCTGATCGTCGCTGAAATGTCAGGACCTTTTTTTGATCGCTGGTTTCCCGCTGACAGGCACGCATCGCTGCGTGTGACAGGCGGGAGACCAGCGATCCGCTGGTAACCAAGGTACACAGCGGGTTTCCAGGCGCGGGGCTGTGCCTAGAAACCCGCTGTGTACCTTGGATACCAGCGCCCTGATGCAGGGAGCTGGTATCCAAGGTACACAGCGGGTTTCCAAGCGCTGCGCGGTGCCTGGAAACCCGCTGTGTACCTTGGTTACCAGCGGATCGCTGGTCTCCCGCCTGTCACACGCAGCGATGCGTGCCTGTCAGAGGGAAACCAGCGATCAAATAAAGGTCCTGACATTTCTGCGACGATCAGCGATACCCGGCAGGGGGGCTGATCGTCGCTGAATGTCACACACAGCGATATCGCTGGTGAGCTCGCTGCTGCGTCACAAAACTAGTGACTCAGCAGCGATCTCGGTAGCGATATCGCTATGTGAGACGGGCCCTTAAGCGATGTTACCCGCAGTGTCGCTGTCCCAGATCGCTGCCTGAGCTGCCTGTTTGGCAGCTCAGTAGCGATCATGTAGCGATACACCAGCGATCCTGACAAGTGCATATCGTTGTCGGGATCGCTGGTGTATCGTTATGTGACACCCAGCCTTTACTCTCCTGTCAGGCAGGAGAGGAACTCATTCATTTGGGGTTTACTGTGAGGCTGCAGCATTAGCTGCGGTCCCTGCAGTAAACATTAACCCTTTCTGAAGGATTACACCGTGGGACCTGACTGTGCATCGGATTGGTAAGAATAATTTTGCTTTATTATTTTATTTTTATTACAGGAAATGGTTTTAGCAGGTAAATAAAATATGGTCAAAAACTGTGTGATTATTTCATTAAACTTCTTTTTTATTAAAGTGTGTGTGTTTGATTTTTCTTTCATACAATAGGATTAATAATTGATAGTTGTCTAATTGACAGCTCTCAATTATTAACCTGGCTTAAAGTGACCTTTCAATTGCAAGGTCATTTTAACCCCCTTAACCGACATGAAATGACACTTGGTGTACATAGGGTTAACCATGTCTTTTCATGTCCTTTGCTATCTAATTTGCACAAACAATTAAATCAGACTATGTGTGCAAAATTTCACACCTGTAGGGGTTAATTAAAGGTGTAAATTCGTAGCAAAAAAGTCCGTTTTTTTTACAACGAATTTACACCTTTAATTAACCCCTACAGGTGTGAAATTTTGCACACATAGTCTGATTTAATTGTTTGTGCAAATCAGATAGCAAACGACATGAAAAGACATGGTTAACCCTATGTACACCAAGTGTCATTTCATGTCGGGTGCTTCTGTCTTTTCACTGAAGCCGGCTTTACCCGGCAATTGAATCAAAGGATATTTTACTATGTAGAAGTGTATAAACTATACATATATGTATATATATATGTCACAATGACATGTATATATATATATATGTATTCTATGTGTGTATATTTAGTGTTTACAAGGAAAGAATGGGGTTTTTTTAGTTGCGATATTTTGTTCCCATAGACTTACATGGGACTTCCGGTATCGGTATCGGGTATCGCCGATTTTTTAGTGATATCGGCGATACCATTCCGATTCCGATACTTTAGGATATCGGAAAGTATCGCTCAACTCTACTTTGACTTGCAGGACTTCCTCCTCTCTTGCCCAACAGCAGGCTCTCCGCTTCTCCTGCCCTGCAGCATTTCTTCCTCCTCTTCTGCCCAGCAGCACATCCTCCTCTCCTGCAAAGCAGCACATCCTCCTCCTCTCCTGCCCACAAGCACATCCTCCTCTCATGCCCAGCAGCACATCTTCATCTCCTGCCCAGCAGCACATCCTCCTCCTCTCCTGCCAGCAGCACATCCTCCTCCTCTCCTGCCAGAAGCACATCATCCTCCTCTCCTGCCCAGCAGCACTTTCTCCTCTTCTCCTGACCAGCAGCACATCCTCCTCCTCTCCTGCACAGAAGTACATCCTCCTCCTCTCCTACCCAGAAGCACATTCTCCTCCTCTCCTGCCCAGCCGTACTTCCTCCTCCTCTCCTGCCCCACAGAACTTCCTCCTCCTCTCCTGCCCTGCAGCACATCCTCCTCTCTTGACTTGCAGGACTTCCTACTTTATTGCCCAGCACTCCTCTCCTATACAGTAGCACATCCTCTTCTGCCCAGCCACACTTCCTTCTCCTCTCTTGCCCAGCAGCATTTCCTCCTCCTGTCATAAGCATCAATTCCCCCTCTCCTGCCCATCAGCATTTCTTCTCCCTCTCTTGCCCAGCAGCACTTTTGCCTCCTCTCCTGCCAAAAGCACTTTGTGATGAATGGCACACACGGAGGCCCGGGGGACACGGATTAATCCCACCGCTGCCACCAATATGTCACGATCGGCAGGGATTTATGTTTATCCCACTTTCCAGTTCCACTTTGGAACTCGTAGCTCTCCGGCGCCCCCTTTACCCTCAGGTCAGTTAGGGAACTGCACCTAGGATAATTGTTATGTTTCAGTAACTGAGGAGTGCAGGTAAAAAGGCAATACACCAGAGCAGTTGGAATCTATGAGATTGCAGTACCCTGACTAACCACCACAACTAGAGGCAGCCGTGGAGCGTTCCTACGTTGGTCCTAGACGCCTCGTCACAGCCTGAGAAACTAACTACACCTAAAGATAGAAATAGGAAAGCTATCTGCCCCGGAGCAGAACCCCAAAGATAATAGAAAGCCCCCAAACAAGTAATGGCGGTTAGACAAGAAGAAATACTGACACAGAAAGAAAATAGAATGAGCAAACGCTGGGGCCCAAACTAACTAAATAGAAAAGGATAGGAAGGGTACTTACTGCAATCCCAGAAAACCCTGAAAAGCACCAACTCTACTAATTTCAAAATCACCTGAGATCACACGACCTCTACCACCTAAATTAGTTCTCTGGTGTAACAAAATCAAAACAGCAGCCACTGAAAAAACTGGAAAAAGCAAAAGTACAAACATCAGTGGCTGAACTAAACTGAGAGGGCAAAAGCCCCCAAAGGGGACCCAGAAGGCCCCCAAAGAAGTGCAGGACAAAATGCAAAAATATAGTACAAAAACAAAAAGAAGAAAATGTCTTATCTGTTAGCAGGAGATGCAGACACGACACAGCAGGCTACAAGGGAAACAGGAATGAAGGATTCAGACCAGAACAATTGATCACCGGCAACCCTGATGGGAAGGTGACTCCCTTATATAAGACCAGTCAGTAACACCTGATTCCCAGTCCTCACAATCTTCACTGAACAGACCAGTACCGCTTGTAACCACCAGAGGGAGTCTCTGCTCAGAACTCATCTCAAACCCATTCACAACAGATAATTAGTCGCTGGACGGGCCTATTTGAATGTGTACTGTCTATTAGGCATGCTGCAGTGAGGGAATTATAACTATGTCACTGCCAGCTATACCCAAAGCCCAGCACACACTCGCTGCCACCAGCCTCTGGGTCTAGAATGTGGGGCAGAGGCCACCCCAATTTAGTAGCATATTTCACTTCAGGCACGTGCAAATTCATTATAGAGCATAGAGACAGAGCTAGTAATTTTATATATTTTACTCCCAAAAAGTAGGCAGTGTTTACAAGGTATAAAAAAATGTAACAATCTGAGACAATTAAAATATGTACAAGCAATTAAAAATAACACAGGGTTAAAGAAAAGAAATAAACTCACATATTGCTTAGATCATCTTAGGCAAAACCATGCTGGGGGAGGAGCCAGACGTCACAATGCATTGGAAGGTCTGCTTTTTGCAGATTCCCAGGCAAGAAGACACAGAGGCTAGGCTGGGGGACATACTTATACCTCTGGGCTTGTGACATCACTAAAGGGGCTGGTTTACTGGACCCCTTCCCTAGCTCAGAGTTACCGATTTGGTTCAGAAAACTTATAACGATCATAACTTGGCTTGAGAACCTAGCAGAATCTCGGCAGAACCATCATTCACCTTATTCTGAAATTAGTGTTCTAATGAGTTCAAACTCAGACTACCTATCCACTGCGGTTCTGGAGAAATCCATTTCTCTAGTTCTGTTGATGCTGGAACCGGGATAAACACAGGCTAAATAGTCCCGTCGAAGAACGTCTCTGACATGTAGTTTTTATTTTTCTATCACAATCTCACATTGCATTACGTCCGAATGAATACATTCGCATTATATGCTATGGGACTGCACATGGTGGAGACAAAGAGACCATGTGGTTTCAGAGTTGCTAAACAGGTTTTCTCAGCTGCTAGGAGGGGTGAGGGGGGAAGCTGCTAGTAAGCTAGTAACACATTACACCAGTGTTTGTAGCTGGAGTGTCAGTGAAGCTAGGACCATTCTAGAAGTAGGTGACGATAATAAGGAAAACCATAATCATATTTTACATTATCGTTACACACTTCCTCCTTCTCTCCTGTTCAGCATACTCTTCTCCTCACTTTCCTGCCCAGAAGCATTTCCTCCACCTCTCCAAACCAGAAGCACTTCCTCCTCCCCTTGTCCAGCAGCAGGTTTTCCTCCTCTCTGGCCTAGCAGAAAGTCCTCTTCCTCTACTGCCCAGCAGCACTTCCTTCTCCTCTCCTACCCAGCAGCACTTCCTCCTCCTCTCCTTCTAAAAGCACTTCCTTCTCTCCTGTCCAGAAGCACATCCTTCTCTGCTCCTGCAAAGCATATTTTCTCCTCCTTTCCTGCCCATAAACATTTCCTCCCTCTCTTCTACCCAGAAGCACTTCCTACTGCCCTCTTTCCCAGCAGCACTTCCTCCTCTTTTCCTGCCCAGTAACACTTCCTCCTCCTTTTCTGCCCATAAGCACTTCTTCCTCCTTTCCTGCCCAGCAGCACTTTCTCCTTATCTCCAGCACACCAGCACATCTTCCTCTTTTGCTTAACCATAGTTCATTCTCCTCTCCTGCCTAGCAGCATTTCCTCCTCCTGTCACAAGCATCAATTTCCCTTTCTCCTACCCAGCAGCATTTCTTCCCATCTTCTGCTCATCAGCACATCCTCCTCTCCTGCCCAGCAGCACTTCTTCCTCCTCTCCTACCCATCAGAACTTCCTCCTCTCCTGCCCAGCAGCACTTCATCCTCCTCTCCTGCCCAGCAGCACATCCTCCTCTCTTGACTTGCAGCAATTCGATTTGATTTCCATTGATGATTTTTCTGTGATTATGTTGACAGCACATTCACACAACAAAGTATTCAATGAGAATATTTCATTCGTTTAGATCTAGGATGTGTTATTTGAGTTTTCCCTTTATTTTTTTGAGCAGTGTATATATATCTCAACAGATTAATCAGGGAGAGGCAAATATAAATAACATTATTAAGACATGGACATCAAAAAACAAGTGTATATATCAAAATACCAATAGATGTCCAAGTAGAAAAATGCAATCAAATGCGTCATCTCAAAGACAAAAAAGTCATATACTTTACCTAATGTGGTAAGAATAGTCAATGTGAAACGCGCGTCGGGTGTTGTGGGTGCCTGGACTTTTCTTACCACATTAGGTAAAGTATATGACTTTTTTGTCTTTGGGATGACGCTTTTGATACTTGGCCTGCCAGTACCAACATCAGAGAACCCTGCTCTCACCACCGACGCTGGACAGTGACCAATCTTATCTCTTCATGCTTCTCCTATCTCAGTGACCTGAGTGAGTGCTAAGATGAAAACTTGTTTTATGTATATACAGAAGGTGGACCTGTATAATGTATAAGGACTGCTGTATATACAATATATAAGTGATACCGCTGTATATAATCACTGTATCACCTATAATGTATGTATAGCAGTCTATATACATTATATTGGCGATACTGCTACTGATGTGTATATAAGTTATATAGGTGATACTGCTGTGTATATATAATCTTTAATAATAATCTTTTTTTATATAGCGCTAACATATTCCGCAGCGCTTCACAGTTTCCACACATTGTCGTTGCTGTCCCCGATGGGGCTCACAATCTAGATTCCCTATCAGTATGTTTTTGGAGTGTGGGAGGAAACCGGAGTACCCGGAGGAAACCCACGCAAACACGGGGAGAACATACAAACTCCTTGCAGATGTTGTCCTTGGTGGGATTTGAACCCAGGACTCCACTGAGCCACCGTGCTGCCCACATACAGTTATATATATATATACACACACTGCCCTTGCACCATGACCTCGCTTTTTATTTTTTGCTCAGATAGTATGGTAGGAGCACAGTATTAGCAACAAAAAATTAGATTTTTTTGCTCTGCACCAGCTCTGAAAACAGCTGAATTTCAGCAACCCTAAATTACAAGGTGAAATATGGCGTGCTGAATTGCGTTAGTCACAGAAGAAAAAATTGTTTGAGTGTGGATGAGGCCTGTATGACAAAGAAGATAAGCTCCAAATATTTTCAAAGTGAGATCTACCCTATTGTATAACGTTAGTAACCGAAGAAATTTTTTCTGGCCTGTGGATGATGCCTGTATAACATACACTAGATGCTACAATTTCAAAGTGAGATCTCCCCTACTGTAGAACTTTAGTAACTGAACAAATGTTTTTTTATGTGTGGATGAGGCCTGTATAACCTAGAAGATATGCTCCAAACAATTTAAAACTCGGATCTAGCCTATTGTATCACGTTTGTAAAAAATATATATATATATTTTTTTATGTCCAACAGCTCTGCTCACACAACAATTTCACCGCCACAAAATTACTACGTGTGATACGACGGACTGCATCACGTTTAGCAACAGAAAAAAATATATTTTTTAATGTGCATTTGCTCTGCAGAGAGCTTCATTTCACCGTCACAAAATTACAACGTGGGATATGGCGGGCTGTATCACGTTTAGCAACAGAAATTATTTTTTTTAAACTGTAATTCTGCATGAGCTATGCATACAGTTAATTTTCACCACCACTAAATTGCAAGGCGAGATATGGAATGCTGAATCATGGTAGCAACTACCAGAAATAATATTTTTTCATGGCCAACACAGTTCAAATCACAGAACAATCACAGATCCACACCACTAAATGACAAGATGACATATGCCTTGTTGTATCACATTTAGCAAGTGAAAAAAAATAAGATTTAAAACGCTATACTCCTGCATGGAGCACAATAGAAGCAGTGCACAACACCCTTGTAGGACATGTGCCCTTCCGGCTTTGTCTGTGGACCTCAGTAATGGCACAAGAAAAAAAAAATTCTGCTGAAAGGTCGATTTCACAGCCACACAGGACAGGACACTAGCTAAACTATCTGACTAAGAAACATCCTCCTAGCTAACTAGCTAAACTCTAGCAGCAAACAGTCCCAGTGTCAGGAGCAGCCTCTCTGTGGTGTTTCAGTGACAAAATGGCATTAAAACAATATGTCTCATTATATGGAGAGAGATATGTGATTTCAGCAGCCAAGCAGCCAATGACACTAGCCGTTGTGTCGGGAGATTGTGGATGTTTCCTGCGCCCTGATTGGCTAGCCACAAAGTGCACAAAGTTAGACGAAAAAAATAAAATAAAAGTTTACAAGCAAGCCGCTCCTCTTAGCTCTCCCCACCCCATACCCTAAACAAACACGTGCCCCATGCTCATCATACACCACTATTATCGTAGCCAAAATGCTCAAAATACTTTTGTGGCAACGCAAATATTTTCCCGCACTTTTTACAGAAGGTTTCCATTTCAATATTTTCATATTTTATAAAATTTTGCTCTCGTTTCCAATCAAGAATCCGAATGTGCCTTATTCGTATTGATTTTATGTTTGGCAATTGTTTTTCGAACAAATTCGCTCATCACTAGCTATGAGACAAAATTTTGCCAGATGCTTCCCACACTGGAAAGGCACCCTGGAATGCTGGAAACACGCTATAGACATCATCAAGAGATGTTTTCTCCAAGACAGCAGTGAAGCACACAGTTCGCATTGCAGCTCTAGACTTCCAACCTCAGGCACGTCAATTTGTCAATGCCAAAACATTAGTAGCAGCAGTAGTAATGTAAATTGCAGAAGCAATTTCTGTGAGTCTTTTGACACATTTTTTAGACAAGCTCATGCACCAACACGACAGAGTCCAAGTCTGACATGTGGTGACCGACTGGAGAGGATGGTGCAGGAGTATCTAGAACTTAATATCAATACCATCAGGGAGGGTTTGGACAATTTCACATTTTGGTCTTCAAAAATGGATGAATGTCCTGAGCTCGCCTCTCTCACCTTGGAGGTTTTATCATTCCCGGCAGCCATCGTTCTCTCAGAATGTGTTTTCAATGCTGCTGGGGGTGTCCTGACGGATAAGCAAAGCTGGCTGTCCTCTGAAAGTGTAGACTGCCCAACTGTTATCAAGATGAACAATTCATGGTTCTTCGAAGACTTTTGCACCCCAATCACAGACTGTACAGACTAGGCGATGTAGTTTTTAGTGTGCTGCATAAATCTTGTGCAATTGCAGTTTGTGATATCTTTAGTGGGGCTTCTATGCCTGCTGTTGCTGAAGACGTTAACAGTAATTTGTGGAAATGTGAACAGTCATGGTTGGTCTCCATCTGCTGGGTTCGCTGTAATGGAAGAGGTGTCACTCCCCATTATACTATTTCTACTCTGGTGAAATTGATGCCACTTTGTTGGTGTCTGCCACTAATTGTTAGAAATGTGAACAGACTCCGTTTGCTTGGCTGGCTGTAGTGGAAGACACATTGGTCCCTGTTATACTATTTATATTCTCGTGACATTGATGCCACTTCGGTGGTGTCAGGGCCTAATGTATTTTTATTTTAAGACTCCTGATTGGGTCTCCATCTGCTGGGTTGCCTGTAGTGTAAGAGATGTCGGTCCCTATTATGTAGCCTCCTGGTTGGGTCTCCTTCATACGTGTTGCCTGTAGCAGTAGGCCTCCAAGACCGTCAGGCCTGAGTCAACTATCTGTGTTACTATCATGTTTCTGACAATAGTAGTCTTCAAAACTGATATTTGTGCCACCCGAGTATGCCTGAACATCAAAATAGGTTGATCTGTTGCATGTGGTATCAGGGCTCTCAGCAGAACAGGCCTACACTGATCCCTCACCCACCTCGTCTTACTTTGATGTTCAATACCTAATGCCTGGCTGATTGCTGCAGTGCCATTCTAAAATTTGTACTGTGGGTGAATGGAGGCCACTTTCCTGGTGTCTGTCCCTAACTTGATGTGTCTTGGCAGTATTTGGACACGTTTGAATGTGTTGTGTATGCGTTTGTTTTTGCCTCACTTTGACTTTAATGGCGTTCGGTTATTTTCGGCAAATATTTTAAGAATAAATCAGCGAATATTGCAAAATCGGCGATTGTGATCCTAACCGAACATTGAAATATTCGCTCATCTCTAATTAAGAGGCACTCGTCACTTAATCAATGGGGCGCCTCCCTGCGCCTCACCAGAAATGTTGCTCCAGTCACAGTCACTAAAGTGGCGTAACTAATGAAGAACTGGCCGGGCGGGCTTCACTACACGCCGCCATGCCCACTTTTGTGGATGTGGCCAGGACTAGTGTAAAAATAAAAAAAAAGTCTCAAAGTTTTTGTGCAACTTCGAGTTGGGCAGTGTGATTTTTCAAAGTGTTTTACACCAGAAATCTGGCGAAAATACTTTTATGAAGATAATAACACCATTCATTGTTCAAGCATTCATGTACAACGAGCATGAAAAAGAAGTTTACCACAGGAGGTGGATTATCCTGGTGACCAAAGTTGAGAGGGCAGGAAAATTTGGTCTGCATAAGAGCTGGACTCTCCATGCTGAGTGTGTGGTGTCAGCGGCTGCAAAGGGCGATTTAGAAGGTTTGACGACCTTTTAGCCATGAAAGTAGATTATTATTCACAACACACTTTAGACAGCAACATGTGAAGACATAGCAATTAAAGTGTAAGTGGCAGGGCCCCCTATTTCTGTTTCAGGTAACTTTCAGAATAAAATGTTGTGTACATGAGGAACAACACTACAAGTTGCCACTATAGAATTGCATGCCGCATTTTCCATCAGGTTCCCCCTCTGCAGGCTCAATGTGTAATTTTCAGTTTCTCTGAGCTAGTGGGTAAAGATTAGCTGCTATGATGTCTCCCACAAACATTACAAAGAGATGAGAGATTCCTGCTCTGTTATCTCTTTGTAGCAGGGGTTCATTCAGAAGTATTGAGCAGTGTAGCTGTGAATCCAGCTTTGGGAATAAGCTACACACTTCTTACTAGAAATCCGTTGCATGGTCTGTGTGTGTGTCTGTGCCTATTTGCGTGTGTGATGCGATAAACTTGCAAGAGTCTGTCGCATAAACACCCGGCACTGCCACCAGCACTCGGACAGTAGCATGCTGCTGCATAGAAATACATGCGACATAGAAATACATTCAGCCGCACGCTCCAGTCCGAGTGCTGGCGGCAGTGCCGGGTGTTGATGCCAGAGACTCTTGCAAGTTTATCGCATCATACACGCAGGTGTGACCCCGGCCTTATTCTCAGTTTTTCAGAGTGATTGATTATTACAGGAATCAGAGATGGAGAGGAATAAGTGGCTCAAAAGTAGAGAAAGTAGCATATTCCTCAGATAAAAATATATTAAAAATATTTCTTATAATCATTTGCACTATTGATCTTTACAATGCTCTTGGAACCACATTGACCATTTTTGTGTTTCAAGTCTGTTTCTGCTTCTGCCAGGAGTCAGTGAACCTTGCTAAGGGGTCATTGATTCAGGCTTCTAGTGTCAATGGTGTAACAATGGTAGCATAATATGGAAATGTTTTCACACATCTGTGTTTTCATATGGTTTATTAATGTAAAAATGACAATACATTCTACAGATGACATAAAATATGAAAAATGTAATGTTCTGTGGGCAGATAATAAGACAACATAATGTATCAGCATGAAAAGAAATCATTTCTGCTAAATGATGTGGGTTACCGAGTATCACAACTATCAAAGGAAATGTGTAGGAAAACATTGTATCTCAGCTCTCCAGTTGGGACATCAATAAATCCTTTATTACATCACAAAAACAGCAACGTTTCTCTTGAAAAATTGGGCTCATTTAAAGTCAAAACGCTGCAGTCTGTTTTTTTGCCATGTAATATAGTATTTATTGGAGAGCTTTGATAAGTCCCAAACTCATTTATAGAAAAAGGGTGCATGGATCAACATTGTGTGCACTCGCCATTTTTTATCTTCGTCTGACTGCTGTCGTTTGGATGGGATTATGCGGTGCTGCTTTTTTCTGTGTTAATTATAAAAGGAAATACACCATTCCAATTAAGACAAATGGAAATATAAAATAGATAAATATATACATGTACTGTGTTGTATGACCTAGGGATGGGACAAAATAGGTTGGTGCGACACAAGGCCGGACTGGCCATTTGGCAATTCTGGCAAATGCCAGAAGGGCCTGTCTGGTCGTGGGCCGCCTTGTCTGCCTTGTTGTTACAGAATCGGTGTTCAAAAGTCAACCATACTGTTAAGAGTTGTGACGAAAACACGTCGTCGCTGACTCCGGTCAATCACCCCAGCGGCCCACGGGTATCATTAGAAACATTGGTCTTGTAGTAAATCTCGCTTTCCTCCATCCAGGATAATATTAGGAATATATCCCATCTGGTGTTTGGGGACAGGGACAGCATGGGCCTGTGTGATTTCAAATGCCAGGGCTGAATTTCAGTCCCAGTCCATACCTGGTGCGACACACAGAGGAGGCAATTGGCACCAGAGTACTGCGTTGTTGACAGAGCAATTATAGAAGGAGGCACTGTATATAGATGTAAGATTAGGCACTGCCTCTTCTAGATTGCCCTAGGCAGTCCTGACACCATCTGTCACTTGTCCCATTCAGGACCTAGCACCACTTATCCTTTGCACTGGGCACTTCACAGTGCCTGCTGCTTTATCCCCAACAATCAGGCACAGGCAACTTTATCCCTACCACAGAGAAGTCAGCAATGCTTTGGATAAGTGGCCTCTGTTGCCATTTATCCCTTGCACTGAAGTTGCCCAACACTTATCTTGGATTCCTACTACGAGGACACAGTCAGATGGCTGTATATCATGGCCGACGATTGCATCACATTTCTCGGACTGGCCGGAGGCTCTCCTGACCCAAGCATGACCGCTGCACAGAATTGCCTGCAGTCACGCTTGGGTCAGGAGAGCCACCAGCCAGTCCGTGCACTGTGATGTGATAGTCATCTGTGTTATATGGCTGACAGACTGCAGCTGTTAGGGGTGTACTGGGACCGTGTGATGCGCCACTCCCTTTCCTCATGTTGATACGACCTTGTTCGTATAATTGTATATATTGTTACCCGATGCTGCTATATACATATATATTGTGTGTAATGTAATGTATTTATGTTTAATTGTATTGCATTTAGGGAAAGTGCAGTATTAGAGTTAGGACACTAGAGGGGGGTATTTTAGCACAATCTAAGATAGGATAAGAAATAGTTAATTTAGGAGGGGCCAGTTGAGTGTAAGCCAGGAAGATTTCCTGTAGTTAGTCAGTAGGGCCAGGGAGCCCAGCCAGCTCGGGTGGGCCTTAGAGCCCGGGCTACTCAGCAGACTACACAACATTTTAAGCTTATAGCCCAGTCGTCCAGGGCCTACGGTGGCCAGAAGCTACAGAGAGAAGCTACAGGGGAAGCTGCAGCAGGAGTTGCAGCAGAAAAGAAAGGCAGGTCGTTCCAAGATGTGGCGGTTTACTACGTGGGCAGATGCCCTATTGTCTGGGGTAAAACGGACAGGGGAACTCCTGAAAGTAGTTAAGCGGAGAGGGAGGACGCTGGGTACCGCGTGAGACATTACGTCCCGGGGACACCCTGGGCGGAAAGAGGGAAGACACAGGGAAAGTGAAGGATGTGAACTGTGTGGAATTCTATGTCAATGCTGTAACTGATCTGGACGTGCTGCGCATGGATTCAAGTAAATCTGTTTGTTTAAAGTTGGAACTGGGCTCTGTCTCTCTTTGCGTGCAATCGACGGGAGTGAGCTGTCAGCAAGTCAGAGTGGACCCTGAAGGGCCGGAAATCAGAGAGACAGGTATGCTGATTGAAGGACATTGTATTCATGTGATGGGAGACCAGGGCCCGTATAAGCAATTACTCTCAGCCACGACTACGGCTCTGGACCTTCTTCACACAGCCTTAAGGGGCCTTTACACATAGCGATATCGCCAGCAATATCGCTAAAGCACCACCGATTTGGTGACGCAGCAGCCATATTGCTAGCGATATCGCTATGTGTGATACTTACCTCCGACCGGCTCCCCCGCTGTCTGTCGCTGATTGCACGGGATCATGCAGCTCCATTTCACATTGGGCACTTCCTGCTGGGCTTCCTGCTGGCGCCGACGAGCGATGCGTGGAAGAGGGCGGGAGGACGTCAGGATCGCCGCGTCTGAAAGGTAAGTAACGAACGCTGCTGTGTCGCTAAGTCGCTGTGAGATCTGCCTGTGTGGCAGCTCACTAGCGACCATTTAGCGATGCACCAGCGATCCTGACCGGGTCGTATCGTGGTCGGGATTGCTGGTGCATCGCTAAATGTAAAAGGCCATTAAGAGAGAGAGCACAGTATTTACCCTGCCCACTTGTGCTCTCAGCTAATAGTAAAGATGGGAGAACCGATGCGCAAGACTCCGATCATCGGACAGATCAGTAATCTGTGACCACTGGATTGGATGCCGAGTGTGTGTCACGCCGCAATGATGATGTTGTATCGGCCCAACTAATCAAAAGAAGAGTCTGCGCTGCCGGAACGTAAAGAAATTCTCAGTTCTCAAGGCTTCACGTGTCTGCAAATTGAGAATCTGATTTAGCTTTCATCCTAAGTCATATTGCAAGATCCATTAAACGGTTGATAATGATAAATTTCAAGTCTTCTTTCCATCTGAAGAGGCAATTTGCATATTAAATTTCCCAGAGGAGCACTGCACGGCGAATAAACCTTACATTGGCATGCCAGAGCCGGTATGTCACTCTCCAGAAGGAGAAACATTTCCCGTTGGTTTAGAAAATACATTTTCATTAGGGGGTCCACAGAGGGAGGAAGGCTTCATTCAATGATCCTCATGTCTGTTCAAAGCTAATGAGAGGCCACCACTAGGGAGGATCTGGGCTGCTCTTATTACATAGACATCCTATCGTTTACCCCATAGATTACTTTTGATCGATGGGGATCCCAGTAGCAGGACACTTTATAATCAGCTTATTGACAAGGGAAACATAAGAAGTTGGTATTATCCAAAGTACTTTTTGGGATTATACATGGAGTCTGGCAACTCTTATTAAGCGTCTTTGCACCATCCACTCCACCTAGCAAGTCCTTGGGAACGCTTTAGTATTCACGCGTCCACCACATACAGACCTGGGATTCACTGAAATGTCTCACGGAGTATTTGCTGGCAGGTGGAGTGAATAGGCAGAGGGATTGTAGGCAAGCCAGGTGAAAAACCAAAAGGAAGGACAGAACCAAGGACAAAATCAGCAGATAGAGAACATGTCAGTAGGATGGCAAGTATAAAAACCAGAGGGACAGGAATAGAGACAAAATCAGATGAGACACAAAAAATGTCAGTAAACCAATTGTAGGGGAAGCGATATGAACAGAACCCTATTTCTCATCCTAAGTCTTCATCTGGTGGCCATTTTTATGTTGTGTCTTATTAAATAGATCCAAGCAGACCAGATCTCCAAAAAATAATTGAGCTCAACCTTTAGGATGCTAGCCAAGTTTTCATTTACCAGAATTTTAGTTTTCTGTTAGCGGCAGGTAGATAAAGCGCAGGATAACATTTTAAGACCATGGAAGATTGTACGAGCTTACAGCTTATGGATGCCCTTGAGTGGTTTCCATGAGAGATTTCATAAGCCAGATATTTATCACCATATTGATAGAAATAAAAAGCATATGGCAAAATCTATATGTGTTGTCTTTGGAGATGATGTTGGGAACCAGCATGTCAAACAGCAGCCGTTTTTCCTGAAAAATGTCATATAAGAAGTTTGTTATAAGTTTAAGGTCTGTTTTTCTCTAACATACTAGAAAAAAGGACTATTTTTCATCAGTGCCCTAGATTTTATTTTCATCCATTTTTAGTGCAGAAGTCTGTTTTCTCTTGTAGCAAAAAAAATAAATAAATAAAAAATTTCCAAGCTGCTTCTACCCGTTAAGGAATACAAAATGGACAGCACTGTTTTCCTAATCCTAGATACGGTCCAAATGTATATGCCTAAACACGTTGCATAAAATATTCTCGATAATAGAGGTTTTTTTGCCTTTTTGCTTTAATCCCTGACAACAAATGTATTAAATGGTTATTCCCAATATTAGAAGATATCATGGATAGGTAATAAACTTGGCAATCGATGGAGGTCTGACCACTGGGTTCTCAAATGCTCCTACGGTTGTGCGCCACCGCTTCATTCATTGTTCGCCATCACTTTATTCATTGTGTCCCTGTGACAGAAAGCATAGTGTGGCACTCAATTATCGTTGAAAGTCCAATAAACAATTAATAAAGTGGCCACACGCATCTGTATTCTGACGAAGCACTGCAGAGCCCCATTTTTGGAACTGGTGGGGCTCCGAGTAGTAAGACCCTCACCGATCAGCAAGTCAACATCCGTCAAGCAGCTAGGTGATCATTTCCATAGTTTGGGTAACCCTTGAACATTTCTTAACATCAGGATCTAATTATCCTAATGTCAGGCCATTAATATAATAAGAAAACCCATGCACAGTTACATAGGTTGAAAAAAGACCTCGGTCCATCAAGTTCAACCTTTCTCCACCAATTATACATTTTTTCACTAAATTGACTATAATAACCCAATGTTATGTGTACAGTATTGAGGAAATCAATTTACAATTTTTTTTTAATCACGGCAGTATAAATATAAAAGAAGCAATGCCGTAATTTATTTAATTTTTTACATTCAGGTTTATAAACGTAATAATGTTATTGTGTGGTTTAATATAAGAAAACTAAAACGTTTTCTGCTTTTGTGTCAGTCGCTGGTACAGAAGGTAAAACAGCCAGATTAGAGTTCTCTCTAAGGGTTTATAAAAGAAATAAGAAAATATTGTTACTCAGGTTTCCTTTGTCTAGTCTTGCATCTTCCATCTGAAATGCCTTCATCATCTTTTGTTTTATCCAACATTAACAGTTCGCGTAGCTGTAGATGCTAGGTAGTCATCTACAATTCTTAGCCGGTTCTTTGATTATTTTTTTTACAAAGCACTTAAAGTTCAGGCAGCTATTTGGTTTATGTAAAATCCCTAGAAAAAAGCACTTTTGCTGATTCTCAAAGCTACAGTACCTTTTATTTTCTTTCTTCATTCACTTCTGGCATTAAGCTATGCAAAATAGGAATTATTACAATAGCTGGACCCGGCAACTCGAGGTGGCAGCATCTTATTTTGAGGTCATGGTCAGTAGAGTGAAATGAGTGTCTGTGCTGATGCGTTAGATGTAAAATAGAGTAATAACACTTTGCATATCTTCTATTCAGAATTCTTGCCCTCTGATCACAATTGCAAGTATATATTTGAAATGATCTTGGAATCTTAAGAATATTAGCACTGGTGATTTTATGGGTTAAACAATTGCACTTCTATAAATACTGAGGGGATTTTTCTTTTTTTCTGTCTTCTTTTTATTAGTATATGCTTTGTTTAAACGTTTTGCTGCTGAAGACAAGTATGGTTATGCTTCAATGGTTATGATGCTGCTTAAAAAATAATATCTATTTTGTAGGACAGAGAGTGTGAGAGAAAAAGAGAAAGCGCAAGAGAGCAACAGTAAACGAGAAATAGAAAAAAGTGAGAGAAGGATAGAAACAGAAAGAGAGAATGAAAGAGAGAGAAGGGAAAAAGACAAAGGAAAAGATAAATAGAGAGACGGAAACAGGAGAGAAAGAAGTTGAGAAAGAGAGAAGGTGGGAAAGTGGGAGAGTGAACGAGGGAGAGTGAAAGAGTGAGAGTGAAAGAGGGAGAGAGAAAGAGTGAGAGAGAAAGAGGGAAAGTGAAAGAGAGAGAGTGAAAGAGTGAAAGAGAAAGAGAGAGTGAGAGTGAGTGAGAGTGAAAGCGAGTGAGAGTGGAAGAGAGATAGTGAAAGAGAGAGAGAAAGAGAGAAAAAGAAAGAAAGAAAGAAAGAAAGAAAGAAGAAGAAAGAAAGAGAAAGAAAGAAAGTGTTGGCAGTGGATTATTCAGGAAACTCTCCAAGGGTGTGACAATAGAACTTCTTTATTCAGGAACAATCAGGAACAATATATGATCAGCTTAATAGATCAGGAATAAATCATTTGTGTCTCTATCTGTGCATCATCTACAGCAGGCTGCTTCTCTCATACACAGACACAGGAAACAGGAAAAACAGTCACATGCTATCCTGTGTGAGACTCTGGGAGTTTTTGTTTTAACTTTATAAACAGCATACAAATCTAGCAACTAAACATTCAGACAGGAATGGAGTTGTTGCATCAAACATATTCCAAAAGAAAGAAAGAACGAGAGAGGAAGAGAAAGAGGAAGAAAAAGCAAGAGAAAGAAAGGGAGGAAGAGAAAGAGAGAGAAATAAATAGAACATTCTAAATGCAATAAAATGCATAACAGTGTAGAATAAAAGTAGAAACAGTACTCATGTCTGCTATCCTTTGCCGATCAGCAAAGATGCTCATGTCCCGCCTCAGTGAGAGCTGTAAACTACTGCACAAAGCGAAAGAGAGCAACAAAGAGAGAGGGAGACGGAAAGGGAGGGTGAGGGAAAGAGAGGGAGAGCGAAAGAGAGGCAGAGGGAAAGAGAGGGTGAGGGAAAGAGAGGTGAGGAAGAGAAGGAGAGGAAAAAGGGTGAGGGAAAGAGGAGGGAAAGAGGGTGAGGGAAAGAGAGGGGAGGGAAAGAGGAGGGTGAGGAAAGAGAGGCAGAGGGAAAGAGAGGGTGATGGAAAGAGAGGAGAAGGAAAGAGAGGGAGAGGAAAGAGGGAAGGGAAAGAAAGGAGAGGGAAAGAAGAAAGGAGAGGGAAAGAGGAGAGGGAAAGAGAGGGTGAGTGTAAGGTTCTTTGTACATGTTTCTTGAAACTCAGTTTTTCCGTCGGCCATTTTGCTTTCTGTCTTGCTGCAGCTATCTTGCCCTCAGTCAATATGGAGTTTCCAGCTTTCATGTTCCCGCCCTGATTCTCTCCCTCTTGCTTCTTAAGCAGCCTCAGCTGAGCAATCAGTGCTTCAGAATCAAGCCTGCAGTGAGCCTGTGACCTGACTCCTGGAAAACCTTGGACTTTGTACTCCAGCTATTTCCTACTGAGGAGCTTTGGAACACTTGTGGACTCTGGAAACCTGCTATTTGATAAATCCACGTTTGCATGGAATTACGGTAACAGAGAAGAGATCCTGAACCTGTTGTGGAGAGTTATTGCTGAGCTTAAGTTACTCTGGCCTGCTGTGTCTCCTGCTTCTGTACCTGCAAACTGTGTGACCCTTTTTGCCACTTGTATGAAGTAATACAAGTCCTTCTATATCAAACCTGTGTCTCATGTGTTTTCCTCGCACCCAAGCACAAGACGCTATATGAACTGTACACCATACATTACAAGATTCTGAAGCCAAACGTTAGTGTCTGCTGGGTCTGGGAAGGCCGTGTCTGCTGTGACTGTGGATATCAGATGTCCGGTTATACTTTCTGTGATGACAGTGGTTGTGACTTCTCACAACCATTCCAGGTGAGCACATTCCCTTAATTTTACTCTGCAGTGTTACCACAGGTAAACACTATTGTTTGTTTGTTTGTTTTTTTCTCTTCTCCTTCCAGTACTCCTGTCTTAAAGATCTGGAAGATGGAGGCTCGCATAAAGGAGCTTTGCGGAGTGACTGATACAATCCTTGCAGATATACAGACTATAAAGACCCGTTTTGCAAACCTACAGGACCTCACTAATCACAATTTGCAAGTGTTTGGACAAACTACCTATGATTTACGAGCCAGGATTGAGGTTCTAGAGGAACGAGTCCAGGCTCCTGCCATAACCCCGAGTTCTGGGATTCCCAAGTTACCCCCTTTTCATTTTGGCGGTGAACGTGAGAAATTCAGGGGATTTATTAATCAATGCAATCTTTTTTTTTCTGCACATGCTTCATAATTTCCCACTGAACGATCTAAAGTGCTTACTATAATTATGTTGCTTACCAACAAGGCTTTGATGTGGGCAAACCCTCTGATTGAGACTGAGGATGAATGTTTGGATCATCTTGATGCTTTCATTTCAGCCATGGGGCAGGTGTTTGATGACCCCAATCGAGGTGCAACAGCTGAAGCAGCCATGTTAACTTTGCGCCAAGGTAAGCGCTCAGTAGCCGAATATGCCTTGGATTTCAGGAGATGGGCCCTCGATACCACTTGGGACAGTTCCGCCAAAAAATCTATTTTTCGAAAAGGGTTGTCTCCACTGATTAAGGATGAACTTGCTCGTGCCGACCCTCCCACTGCGTTAGGTGACTTTATTAACTACTGCATCCGTATTGATGCTCGTCTGACTGAACGCAGCAAGAGAGATGGTTCGAAAGTAATCGCACTAACCTTTTCCTACCTTCCTCCCCAGCTAAGGAACTTTGAGTAGGATCACACGGGAACCTGAACCTGAACCCATGCAGGTGGACTCTTTACAAAGACGGGTTAGTGATGCACGCAAAGAACATCGTTTAAAGGAAAATCTATGTTTCTACTGTGGTAAGTCAGGGCACTTCATTTAAACTGCCCCAGCCGTTCTCGTAAGACTACTGCAGCAGTCATTCACTGTGAGTGTTGCGAGAGGAGATCTGTCAGGTCCGAGCCTCAGGCTCCAGAGAGATCTGCAGCAACAGATATTGATTTCTCGGACTTAAACTCCGTTACTTCTGAGGACGATGACTGTGTAAACGCTGCAATTTTTCAAGTTTCCTCAGCGGTGTCCCAGCTGAGTTGTAAGAAAAACAATTCTCATTGCTTCCTTTCCATCAAACTCTGGGTTGACTCAGTCTGGGTGTCTAGCTCTGCTATGATCGACTCAGGGGCAAGTGGAAATTTTATGGATATCTCCTTTGCTCTGAAACAGGGGATACGTTCAGTGAAGAAGGCTACTCCAGTACAGATGGAGACTGTGGATGGCTCCCTGCTGACCTCTGGACCAGTGGATCAGGAAACGGAGCCTTTGAGGGTCCTTATGGGTAAAGATCATCAAGAGAAACTGTCCTTTATGCTTATCTCTTCTCCCCACTTTCCCATTATTCTAGGGCTACCATGGCTGCAGGCTCAGAACCCTACCATTAACTGGGAGACCAAGGAATTACACTTTCCAGAGAAACAGATGAGTCCAGAAGTTTCAGCTTGCTCTGTTCCTAAAGGAACCATATCAGTCCCTGAACTACCAGCTGTATACCAGGACTATGTGGATTTATGTGACAAGGAGAACGCTGACCAGCTTCCCCCTCACCGTCCATATGATTGTCCAATTGAATTATTGCCTGGAGCAGAGATACCTTTTGGTAAGATCTACCCCCTGGCGGGGCCCGAGCTAAAGGCTTTAAAGGATTACATAGACGAAAATCTAGCCAAGGGCTTCATACGCCCCTCTTCATCTCCTGCAGGTGCACCCATCTTCTTTGTGAAGAAGAAAGATGGATCTCTGAGACCCTGCGTAAGACTATAGGGAACTCAATAAGGTTACTATTAGAAACCGTTATCCATTGCCTTTAATCCCTGAGTTATTGGAGAGAGTGCGGCATGCCAAAATTTTCTCTAAACTGGATCTCCGTGGGGCCTATAACTTGGTCCGTATTAGACCTGGGGATGAATGGAAGACTGCATTCAGGTCACGCTATGGACACTTTGAATATCTAGTTATGCCTTTTGGTCTGAGTACCGCCCCAGCCACTTTCCAACACTTGGTGAATGACATCTTCAGGGATCTCCTAGATACATTCGTGGTGATTTATCTGGATGATATTCTAATTTTTTCTAACTCCACAGAGGAACATCATGGACATGTGAGAATGGTCTTAGAACATCTAAGACAAAACCATCTTTACATCAAACTTGAAAAGTGTGAATTCCATAGGACCGAAAATTCAATTTCTGGGTATGTACTGTCTACACAAGGAATTAGTATGGATGGAAGCAAGACCCAAGCCATCAAGGATTGGCCAATTCCTAGAAATGTTAAGGAGGTGCAGCGCTTCATCGGGTTTGCCAACTTCTATAGACGTTTCATTAGGAAATTTCTCTGAGGTAGTGTCACCTATCACCCAACTTACCCGGAAAGAGTCTAGGTTCTCCTGGACCCCCCAAGCCCAGGAAGCATTTTCCCATCTAAAGGATAAATTTACCACCGCACCTATCTTAGTACATCCCAACCCCGAACTTGCCTTCATAATAGAGGTGGATGCTTCAGACTGTGCCGTTGGAGCTATACTCTCTCAGAGAACAGGTGAGAAGAATGTCTTGCATTCTTTTCCCAGCAGTTGTCTTCGGCTGAGAGGAACTACGATGTGGGCAATAGAGAGTTGTTGGCCATTATTGCCGCCTTCAAAGAATGGAGACACCTTCTTCAGGGAGCTGCACAGCAAATAGTCGTCCTGACAGACCATCGTAACCTTGAATTTATCAGGTCGGCTAAGTGCCTGACTCCTCGCCAGGCTCGCTGGAATCTTTTCCTAAACCAATTTAATTTTGTAATTTCTTATAGGCCAGGATCGCGCAATGGAAAGGCTGATGCACTCTCTAGGATTCATTCAGCAGAGACCCGTCCACTTACTCCTCCTAAGACTATTCTTCCTGACTCTAGATTCCTGGGAGTGATTCATAATCAAGACCTACTTAAGGACATCAAGGAAGCATACCATGCGGATTCCTTGTTGGCACAACCCCCAAGGGACGTAAGTCTTGTCTTTAAGAATGGTGTGTGGATTCAGGGACAACGTCTGTATATACCTGAAACAGTCAGATTGAGAGTATTGCAACTCATCCACGATTCAAAGATAGCTGGGCATAGAGGAATTCTAAAGACACAGGAATTTCTTTCTCGTTTCTTTTGGTGGCCCACTTACAGGAAAGATGTTTTAAACTATGTCACTTCATGTGAAGTCTGTGCAAGATGCAAAACACCTCGCTCCTCACCAACTGGTCTGTTGCAACCTCTTCCCACCCCGTCCCGCCCGTGGGGATCCATTTCTATGGACTTCATTGTGGAGTTACCAACCTCTCAAGGGAAGAACACCATTCTAGTGGTGGTTGACCGTCTAACAAAGGCAGCTCATTTTATCCCTTGTGTCGGCTTACCCACTGCAAAACAGACATCAGACTTGATGATTAAGAATGTGTTTCGCTTACATGGAGTACCGGATGAGGTCATTTCGGATCGAGGGGTGCAATTCACTTCAAGGTTTTGGCAAAATTTCTGTGCAGCATTGGACATTAAAGTAAACCTTTCTTCTGCTTTTCATCCCCAGACTAATGGACAGACAGAACGAACCAATCAGACCCTGGAGCAGTATCTCCGCTGCTTTATCTGCCACCTACAAGATGATTGGGTGGATCTACTTCCACTGGCTGAGTTCTCTTATAACAACTCTCAGAGCGCCTCCACTAAGCAGTCTCCTTTTTACTCCAATCTAGGTTATCATCCTAACATTCTACCATGATTTCCCATAGAAACGCCTTTACCAGCAGTGGCTGAAAGAATCACGTCTTTACAGAAGAATATGGATCTTCTAAAGGAAAATCTGGAATTGGCTCAGGAAAGGTACAAGAAAGCAGCAGATAAATTTCGTAAACCTGCACCAGCTTTCAAGGTAGGAGACTTGGTCTGGCTGTCAACCAGAAATCTTAAGTTAAGGATTCCATCGTCTAAGTTGGGACATAAGTACATTGGACGCTATAAAATCAGTAAAATTATAAGTGCCGTTGCTTGTCGTCTTCAACTGCCCAGAACTATGAGAATCCACCCTGTCTTTCATGTATCCCTACTAAAGGCTGCAACACCCAATACGTTTCCTGGACGTTCTTCTCCTTGCCCTGACCCAGTGCTAGTCGATGGTCAGGAAGAATTTGTGGTGGAAAGGATTCTAGATTCCAGGTTGTACAGAAATCAGTTACAATATTTGATTAAATGGCAGGGCTACCCAGTGGAGGACAACTCATGGGAACCAGTCGATAACGTTAATGCTCCTCGCTTGCTCCGCCAGTTTCATCAGAGGTACCCAGACAAGCCTGGTCTGAGGTCATCCGGAGGTTGTCCCTAAGGGGGGAGTAATGTAAGGTTCTTTGTACATGTTTCTTGAAACTCAGTTTTTCCGTCGGCCATTTTGCTTTCTGTCTTGCTGCAGCTATCTTGTCCTCAGTCAATATGGAGTTTCCAGCTTTCATGTTCCCGCCCTGATTCTCTCCCTCTTGCTTCTTAAGCAGCCTCAGCTGAGCAATCAGTGCTTCAGAATCAAGCCTGCAGTGAACCTGTGACCTGACTCCTGGAAGCCTTGGACTTTGTACTCCAGCTATTTCCTACTGAGGAACTCTGGAACACTTGTGGACTCTGGAAACCTGCTATTTGATAAATCCACGTTTGCATGGAATTACGGTAACAGAGAAGAGATCCTGAACCTGTTGTGGAGAGTTATTGCTGAGCTTAAGTTACTCTGGCCTGCTGTGTCTCCTGCTTCTGTACCTGCAAACTGTGTGACCCTTTTTGCCACTTGTATGAAGTAATACAAGTCCTTCTATATCAAACCTGTGTCTCATGTGTTTTCCTCGCACCCAAGCACAAGACGCTATATGAACTGTACTACATACATTACAGTGAGGGAAAGAGGGAGGGTGAGGGAAAGAGAGAGAGGGAAAGAGGGAGAGGGAAAGAGAGGGAGAGGGAAAGAGTGAGGGTGAGGGAAAGAGAGGGAGAGGGAAAGAGGGAGAGGGAAAGAGGGAGAGGAAAGAGAGGGAGAGGTAAAGAGTGAGGGTGAGGGAAAGAGAGGGAGAGGGAAAGAGAAGGAGAGGGAAAGAGAGGGAGAGGGAAAGAGGGAGGGTGAGGGAAAGAGAGGTAGAGGGAAAGAGGGAGGGTGAGGGAAAGAGAGGGAGAGTGGAAGAGAAGGAGAGGGAAAGAGGGAGAGATAAAGAGAGAGGGTGAGGGAAAGAGAGGGAGAGGGAAAGAGAAGGAGAGGGAAAGAGAAGGAGAGTGAAAGAGGAGGGGGAAAGAGAGAGATCCTGATTCCAGCAATGTGTCACATACTGAGCTGTGTGGTGTAGTTTTAATAAAATCAATGTTTTAATCAGCAGAGAATTATTACTAGAGGATTAGTTGTCTTGTGCCTCCTAGTCCTCCTTCTTTTTGTAACTCCACCCCTCATCACTGATTGACAGGTTTCTGCCTATTCATAAAAGCTGCCAATCAGTGGTGTGGGCAAGGTTATGCACAGCTCTGCATTCAGGGATCTGCTGCAGAGAAAACAGTAAGCAGCCTAGTAAGTGACACATTGCTAGAATCACAGTCTCTGTCATATATTATGCCGCTATAAGATTACATAGAAAAAAAACTGCTGACAGATTCCCTTTAAATAAACCTCGCTCCATTATACCTCACACTGTGCTGCTGAATTGAAATACCGAATAATATCCCCCCGAGCAAAAACATGCTCCACAATGTACCTCCAATGTATCTCTTATTGTGCCCCTTAATAAAAATCTCACTCCCAACTCTGAATCGGAAAACAAAAAACCCAAAAATGTGCCCCTTCAATCTAAAATGCCCACATTGTGGCTTCTTCTCACAGCAGTGCATAGATACAGTACCAGCTATAGTGCCAAATGTAAGGATAATAAATGGCGACACTAGGTAATATTATTTGTAAACAATATATTCTGATATACTCAAAAAGAGGTTCTGGAGCAGATAAGGCACGTATTAAGAATAATGTACTAGATATTATGTAAAAATACAAAAATATTCTGATTCAAACCGGAAAAAAACAAAGAAGCATTTGCTTTTTTTTAGACAATTTCTATTTTTCTAGTATTTAGAGGTACAATGAAAACTCAGGCCTTGATAGTTCCGTCTCTTTGTGTTGGTATTCTTGATGCTATACTTGCATAAAAAAGGAAAATAAATAATATTACGTGGAAAAGCACCATTTTTTTAGCAGACCATTGTGGAGAGAACAAAATAGTAAAATAATAAACTCAAATGATGTATTCTAGCTTTAAATGGTTTAATACAATATACAGTGGTCTGGAATACTGTTCAATGCCAAATCCTTTCAGTCTAATAAAAAGAGGGATTTTTATTTACATGACCCACGATGATGACTATAAACACAAATACATCTACCGTGTCTATTCGGAACACAATTTCAATGATTTAAAAAGAAAAAGAGACACGGAGCTCTCTTGTGTAGACCAACAATTCAAAGGCTTGGGAGCGAGGGCAAATTCACGCATCCTGTATTGTTGTTCGGGGCAGGCACAACATTATGATGGATTTGATTGGATCCACCGCTTGGCCTGCAGCTTCGACTGCTGGTTCGTGGACTCATGAGTGCCGGAACTAAAGATATGCATTCAAGATAAAAGCTGGCTGATCAACGGAGAGCTGCCCAGAGATCTAGGAGGTCCAGAGATAAGAATGATCACTTTCTTAAAACTATACATTTTGGAGTTTATCCAACTCCTTCATTAGGTATAACCTAAGATAGAAACAAAACGAGCAAAAACGCTGCTAAAAGTGAAAGTGCATAAAAATAACACAGGATACTTAGTAAACACAATAAAGCATAAAAGCCATCCCACCGCAACAAGGTGACCTAAATTGGGAGGGTCCATACTATCTCTAATGTTAAAACCTTATTGTGTGTCAAAAACGACCTCATGTGAATAAGGGCAGAACAAGACCGGAGGCCAACTGTGGACGCCCAGGCATGGGAAGCTATATAAATGCCCAGCTCAAAGAAAAGAACCTAAAGCAAAAACCCCCAAAATGAGCCAGAGTATAAATTGGTATGGATGCACCGTATAGGAGCATGTTCACACTGGCCATTAAAAAGACAAAACTTAAGATAGAAACAAAATGAGGAAAACAACAGTAATCATCAGGTATGTGTCATGTGTTTTAACTGGGCAAAAAAAAATATTAATTATATATTGTAATGAAGAGTGTAAAGCATTGATCAACTTTTGGGACTACAAGACATAGAAAGATTTTTTCTGTATTTTCATGACTTATGAAAAATTGTAGAATCACACTGAAGGCATCAAAAACTATTGAATTCATCAATGTGGGAATTATACATTAACACTTTACAAAAAAGTGTGAAACAAGTGAAAATATGTCTTATATTCTAGGTTCTTCACAGTAGCCACCTTTTGCTTTGATTACTGCTTTGCACGCAGAAAAGGTGAACGGATGGACTCTACATGCCTGGTTCCCACCGTGAAGCATGGAGGAGGTGGTGTGATGGTGTGGGGGTGCTTTGCAGGTGACACTGTTGGGATTATTCAAAATTGAAGCGGTGAGCGGTCCAGCTCCCCCAAACCATCTGGATTGGGTTCAGGTCTGGTGACTGTGGAGGCCAGGTCATCTGGCGTAGCACCCCATCACTCTCCTTCTTGGTCAAATAGCCCTACACAGTCTGGAGGTGTTTGGGGTCATTGTCCTGTTGAAAAATAAATGATGGTCCAACTAAACGCAAACCGGATGGAATAGCATGCCGCTGCAAGATGCTGTGGTAGCCATGCTGGTTCAGTATGCCTTCAATTTTGAATAAATCCCCAACAGTGTCACCAGTAAAGCACCCCACACCATCACACCACCTCCTCCATGCTTCACGGTGGGAACCAGGCATGTAGAGTCCATCTGTTCACCTTTTCTGCGTGCAAAGCAGTCATCAAAGCAAAAGGTGGCTACTGTGAAGAACCTAGAATATAAGACATATTTTCAGTTATTTCACACTTTTTTGTAAAGTGTAATGTATAATTCCACATGTGTTAATTCATAGTTTTGATGCCTTCAGTGTGATTCTACAATTTTCATAGCCATGAAAATACAGAAAAATCTTTGAATGAGAAGGTGTGTCCAAACTTTTGGTCTGTACTGTATATTTTTCAATTTTATTCTATAAACTACTGACAACATGTCTCCAAATTTCCAAGCAAAAAAAATTTTTTTTTTTTTTTCTAAAAATGAGAAATGGTCAAAATTAAATAAAAGAACCACTACTTTCAGACCTCAAGTAATGCTAAGAAAACAAGTTCATAATAATTTAGAAACAACAATTACTAATGTTTTAACTCAGGAAGAGTTCAGAAATCAATATTCTGTGGAATAACCATGATTGTTAATCACAGCTTTCATGCGTCTTGGCATGCTTTCCACCAGTCTGTCACACTACTTTTGGGTGACCTTATTCCACTCCTGGTACAAAAATCTAAGCAGTTCTTTGTTTGATGGCTTGTGACTATCCATCTTCCTCTTGATTACATTACAGAAGTTTTTAATGGGGTTCAGGTCTGGAGATTGGGCGGCCATGACAGAGTTTTGATGTGTTGGTCTCTTAATTTTTACCAGAGCTGTTCATGATGAAGGCTTCTGAGTTGATCTGCACAGTTTTAATATAGTTATCTTTCTTATCTCTACCTGGGCCTCCTATATCCCTGGTCAGTGCTCAGATGATCCACAAGATTTAATCTTTGAATACATGGATTTAAAAAATGGAATGTATAACTAGAATATGGCTTACTAATAGAGAGGAGGGAATCAGTGCAAATTAAATTTGAGTTTTTAGGAATTCGCTGAATTAAAAAAACATAACTTTAAAAAAAATTCCAATTAATTTCTCCTTGAAATCAACTACAATGTCCACCATCATTTTTGCACATTGCAGAAAATTTCATCAGCCAAAAAAGAATCACATTACTTCAGGTGTGGATCTGCATATGGAGCACCCCCTAGGGCCTGGAATACTTGGACCCGGGTTGGACAGTTCTTGAGGGGATTAGTCACCAGCAATGACTTGGTCTGTGGCCCTAGGCGTCCAATAAAAATGTGAAAAGTAAAGTTATAGGGGATAGTTTGCAGGGGAATTAGTTCGTGACGCCACCCGTTGTATTCAGCAATAAGATGGCCGACGCTGTGATTCAATTCCACTGGGCAGTTGGTGATGCAGCAAAGATGGTACAGCTCTCCACAGGCAGAATGAGGCCCCAGGGCAGATATAACAGTCTGTTCAGGGGATGGTGAATATTGAGGTGCAGAGAATAAGCAAGGGACACAGAAAAGTGCAGTTTTCTTTACCTTTTACTTCTAGGCAAGTGAAAATGCAGTCTGGG
This sequence comes from Oophaga sylvatica, assembly GCA_033576555.1. Classification (NCBI taxonomy): domain Eukaryota; kingdom Metazoa; phylum Chordata; class Amphibia; order Anura; family Dendrobatidae; genus Oophaga; species Oophaga sylvatica. The sequence continues at coordinate 168,598,994 of JARQOD010000008.1, read as the reverse complement.
GCACTAGTTATAGATGATAGCAGGAGTCGGCCAGCCTGGAAGCATTCAGGGGGTTCACCCTGCCAGGTGGGGTTAGAGGCCTTCCTGCTGGGCTCTCTTTTCTGGTCCCTGCTGCCTGTAGATAAGCTGCAACCCTCTCCTGTGTGTTGGCTTTAACCTGTATGACAAACTGCGTGAGTCTATCACAGGCACTGTCTGTTCACTGGCAGACCTGGGCTCTTGGTCTGCTGCGGTGCCTCCGGGTGTTCGGTGTGGTCAGGGAGCTTGCAGTCCCCTGCCCTCTAGATTCGGCTGTTGAGGCGTACAGCACCCACACAGCCCAGGACTCTGGCGTCCTTTTTATCAGCGCCCTGCTCCGGGATCATCTCTGACGCACTGAAATTCCCCAGAGCTCTTGTCTCCGCTCCTCTCTCTTTCCTATCTTCAGGCCAACTGACTCTATCCAGAACAATCACCTTACCTCAACACTAATCCTCCCCACCAACTGTCACTCCCTTAAGCTCTGCCCCTTTTGGTCTGGCGTTAGAACAAGTGTTGGATGCTGTGTATTACCTCGCATGGGGACCTCTTCCTGCTCCAGGCATGACATCACCACCCTGTAGAGGGAGGAATTGTCACCGTGGTAACTGGACTCTGGGGTGCCACATTCCCCCCTAGTTAACTTCATTATGTCACGGACTGAGAAAACATAACAAGAACAGTTAATTACAACAATAAATGAAAGTTTACAAAGCCTTAAAAAATGTAAAAATTACAAAAACCCAAAAAGAAAAACAATAACACAGTTACTGCAGCGCCTTGTCCCTTACGGTGCCGTCCAGGAATTACCTTTGTACGTGTATCTGAAGTTTGGTTGGTGGGAACCGCCTTAGCCCACTTTGTGTGTTTCGAACCTGGGCCTGGTTTTCGGCCACGCCAGCGGTTTATTTTCAAGGCCGAGTCAGGGTAGATATTTACAAGTAAGGTCCTGTGGCCCGATTGTCCATCAACAGCTTAATACGAATATTTAAAAGTTCATGCAGTAAGTCTCTGTAGGCTCTCATGCTTAAACGGTTGCAACTATACATTATTAACTTATTTACATTTTAGTCCCTATATCGGGCTGGGATCTGACCTCTCGTACTATGGGTGGATCTACGCAGTACTGATATATCTAATGGCCTTACTAGGCCTAGTGTGTTTGTTGTTGATGTTGTAGATCTACCAGTGGATCTACCAGTGTCTGTGTTACTGGTAGGCCTGCATCTTACTGGTAAACTGGGCAACAGTCTGCGACTTCTTAGACACACCATGGCCTGACAGATTCACCGCTTGCACGAGGCAGATTTCCACGTTCCACTGCAGATGTGGCATCTGTTACTGGAGCCCACTGGTCTTCAGGCTGATCTAGAGTTGTATCTCCTTCTGGCACTACTGGTTGGGGAAAGATCAAGATGGGCACAACTCTGGCCTGGTTCACTCTTTTCCAATTTAGAGGGAACTCCCCAAGTACTGTGCTGACCTTTTCCGCCATCTCTTCTATGGGCTGAGTACAATTTGAGTCATCATATCTTTCCTTTAATTGGTCAGAGCACGGTTTTAGATGATCCCTTGACACTGTCACTGAGGTTTCTCCTCCATCTTTACTGACGAGGCACACCTTGGTGTTATCAAAGTCTGAAGGTAAAACGGTGTATGGCTCAGCCTCCCACTGGTCATCTAATTTTTGAACTCATCTTTTTCTTTTGAGTACCTGTTCTCCAGTGACAAGGGAACTGCGTGCTGATTATAATTTCTTTCCTGCTTCTGTCTTGACTGGGACAAACTTTTCTCTACACATTCTTGCACTTTACGGTATTGTTGCTGCTGCTCTGTATCCCAGTCTGTATCTGGTGATGTCAACTCAGGTGTTGAGACTCCCATGTCCAAATCAATGGGTAACTTTCCAGGTATTGCCCTCATCAGGTAGGCCGGAGTGCAGTTGGTAGAGTTTTACCGGTATATGATTATACAGATCTACCAGATCTGGCAACTTCTCTGGCCACTGGTTTCGTTCTTCCAGAGGCAAGGTCTTCAATAGGTCAATTACCACCTTGTTCATCTTCTCACACATGCCATTTGTTTGTGGATGGTACGGCATCATCCTGATTTTCTTGCAACCGTACATGTTACAAAACTCCTGGAACACTTCTGCTCAAAGGCTGGGCCTTGGTCGGTGAGCACTTGTTCAAGGTAACCGTGCGGTCGACAAAAGTGTTGTCGAAATGCCTTGGCTGCTGTCTTCGCTGTTTGGTCTTTGACAGGCACGACTACCAAGAACCTCGAGTAATGGTCAACGATGGTCAGAGCGTAGGTGTAGCCAGTCCTACTCGGAGTCAACTTCACGTGATCCAAAGCTACCAGTTTAAGCAGCTGCTTTGTGATGATCAGCTGTAATGGGTGTTATGTTACGGTAGCTGAGGAGTGCAGGTAAAAAAGGAAATACACCAGAGCAGTTGGAATCTATGAGATTGCAGTACCCTGACTAACCACCGCAACTAGAGGCAGCCGTGGAGCATTCCTACGTTGGTCCTAGACGCCTCGTCACAGCCTGAGAAACTAACTACACCTAAAGATAGAAATAGGAAAGCTATCTGCCCCGGAGCAGAACCCCAAAGATAATAGAAAGCCCCCAAACATGTAATGGCGGTTAGACAAGAGGAAATACTGACACAGAAAGAAAATAGCATGAGCAAACGCTGGGGCCCAAACTATCTAAATAGAAAAGGATAGGAAGGGTACTTACTGCAATCTCAGAAAACCCTGAAAAAACACCAACTCTACTAATTTCAAAATCACCTGAGATCACACGACCTCTACCACCTAAATTAGTTCTCTGGTGTAACAAAAACAAAACAGCAGCCACTGAAAAAAAACTGGAAAAAGCAAAAGTACAAAACACAGTGGCTGGACTAAACTGAGAGGGCAAAAGCCCCCGGAGGGGACCCTGAAGGCCCCCACAGAAGTGCAGGACAAAATGCAAAAATATAGCAAAAACACAAAATAAGAAATTGTCTTATCTGATAGCAGGAGATGCAGACACGACACAGCAGGCTACAAGGGAAACTGGAAAGAAGGATTCAGACCAGAACAATTGATCACCGGCAACCCTGATGGGAAAATGACTCCCTTATATAAGACCAATCAGTAACACCTGATTCCCAGTCCTCACAATCCTCACTAGTACCGCTTGTAACCACCAGAGGGCTCTGCTCAGAACTCATCTCAAACCCATTCACAACAGTACCCCCCCCTTGAGGAGGGGTCACCGAACCCTCATTTGAGCAACCAGGTCGGTCAGGATGAGTTCTATGATACGCACGGATAAGTCTCCTAGCATGGATGTCCGAAGCAAACACCCAAGAATTGTCTTCCTGACCATAACCTCTCCATTTAACCAAATACTGGAGTCTTCGTCTAGAAAAACGAGAATCCAATATTTTCTCAACCACATACTCCAGATTGCCCTCAACCAAAACAGGGTCAGGAGGCACAGCAGCAGGAACCACTGGCTCAACAAACCTCTTCAACAAGGACTTGTGGAACACGTTATGGATCTTAAATGTCCCTGGAAGAAGCAAACGAAAAGAAACAGGATTAATAATCTCCATGATCTTATAAGGTCCAATGAACCTAGGCTTAAATTTAGGAGATGCTACTCTCATAGGAATATTCTTTGAGGACAACCAGACCAAGTCCCCCACTTTAAACGAGGACCATCAGTCCTATGCCGGTTAGCAAACCGCTGGGCCTTCTCCTGAGAGAGGGACAACCTCTCCACTACCTGATCCCAAATCTGCTGCATACGCTCAACAACAGAGTCAACACCTGGACAGACAGAAGCCTCCGTCTGTCCTGAAGAAAATCGAGGGTGAAACCCAGAATTACAGAAAAACGGAGACATCAAAGTGGCAGAGCTAGCCCTATTATTAAGAGCAAACTCAGCCAAAGGCAAAAAAGAGACCCAGTCATCCTGATCAGCAGACACAAAGCATCTTAGATAAGTCTCCAATGTCTGGTTTGTTCTCTCAGTTTGACCATTGGTCTGAGGATGAAATGCCGAGGAGAAAGACAATTGAACACCCAGTTTAGAACAAAAAGTCCTCCAAAATCTGGAAACAAACTGGACTCCTCTGTCAGACACAATGTTCTCAGGAATGCCGTGTAAACGAACCACGTGCTGAAGGAACAACGGCACCAATTTAGAGGAGGAAGGCAACTTAGGTAATGGCACAAGATGTATCATTTTGGAAAACCTATCACAAATTACCCAGATGGTGGTCATTCTCTGAGAAACAGGAAGATCGGAAATGAAATCCATAGAGATATGGGTCCATGGTCTCTTGGGCACAGGCAATGGCATCAACAAACCACTAGAGCGAGAGCAAGGCTTGGAGCGAGAGCAAGTCCCGCAGGACTGCACAAATTCCCTGACATCGCGAGACAAGGTAGGCCACCAAAAGGACCGACTAACCAAGTCTCTGGTACCAAAAATTCCGGGATGCCCAGCCAATGCGGAACAATGAATCTCAGACATCACACTCTTTTTCCATTGGTCCGGGACAAACAATTTTCCAACAGGGCAGCGCTCGGGCCTATCCTCCTGACACCCCTCCAGAGCAAGTCTCAAATTGGGCGAGATGGCGGAAAGAACTACACCCTCCTTCAAAATAACAGAGGGATCAGATAGCTCAGGAGAGTCCGCAAGGAAACTCCTCGAGAGGGCATCCGCCTTAACATTCTTAGTGCCAGGAAGAAAGGAAACCACAAAATTAAAACGTGTGAAAAACAAGGCCCACCTGGCCTGTCTAGGATTGAGTCGCTTGGCAGATTCCAGATAGACCAGATTCTTATGGTCCGTAAGGACCACCACCTGATGTTTGGCTCCCTCCAGCCAATGTCTCCACTCTTCAAAAGCCCACTTCATGGCCAATAACTCCCGATTACCCACGTCATAATTACGTTCAGTAGGAGAAAATTTTCGAGAGAAAAAGGCACAAGGGTTACTTTTAGAGGTCTTTGGATCTTTTTGGGACAAAACGGCACCTGCCCCAATTTCAGAGGCATCAACCTCCACCTGAAATGGCAGAGAAACATCAGGCTGCCGTAGAACAGGAGCAGAAGTGAATCTCTGCTTAAGTTCCTGAAACGCAGAGACTGCCTCAGGAGGCCAATTCACCACATCAGAACCCTTTCTGGTCAAATCAGTTAATGGTTTAACAATAACCGAGAAATTACCAATAAATTTACGATAAAAATTGGCAAAACCCAAAAATCTCTGAAGAGCCTTTAATGAAGTAGGTTGGACCCAATCACAGATGGCCTGAACCTTGACCGGGTCCATTTCAATAACAGATGGGGACAAAATGAATCCCAGAAATGAGATCTTCTGTACGCCAAAAAGACACTTTGATCCCTTCACATACAGAGCATTCTCTCTCAAAATCTGGAATACAGTTCGAACATGTTTCACATGAGAGTCCCAGTCATTAGAAAAAATCAAGATATCATCCAAATAAACAATCAGAAACTTGTCCACAAAATCCCTGAAAATGTCATTCATGAAGGACTGGAAGACGGAAGGAGCATTAGTGAGCCCAAAGGGCATCACAAGGTACTCAAAATGCCCTTCAGGGGTGTTAAACGCCGTCTTCCATTCATCCCCGTGCTTAATGCGAATAAGGTTATACGCCCCCCTGAGGTCAAGTTGTAAACCAAGTAGCGTTTTTCACCCTGGAAAACAGGTCAGAAATCAAGGGTAACGGCAGGGGCGGAACTATCGTGGAAGCAGGGGAAGCAGCTGCCATAGGGCCCGGGCTAGCAGGGGGCCCGTCCCTGCTGCAGCTGTCTCCCCTGCGGCTGTGTTCCGCCGCCCATGGCCTGAGAGTCGGCGGTTCCCTGTGCTGGCTGTCATGCTGACAGCCGGCGCAGAGAAGCTGCTGCGTGCCGTCTCCCAGGAATCAATTGCACTGGTGTCTATACAGACGCCAGTACAATTGAAGCTCTGACCGCCGGGTCAGAGCGACGTCTGCAGCGTGATCATGTCATGTGATCACGCTGCTGAAGTCACTCGTCGGCGGCGCCCAGAAGGGTGAAGACTGGTGGTGAGTGTGCTCCACTGTGGAGCTGAAGATACCACCGAAGATTAATGGGGGCACATACTGTGTGAGTGATAACTCTGCATTCTTGGCTGCATTACTACTTGAGGGGCACATTACTACTGATGGGAGAATAAGAGGGCTTATTACTAGTTATGGGGGCATAATGTGCCTGCATTAATAGTTATGCGGGACATGGTTACTAGTAATGGTAGCATAAGGGGGCTGCATTGCTACCAGTCCATTATATTATATTGTGTTTCCATAATGTCTGCTTTAAATACAGCTCTGATTTGGGCAAAAAGCTGGCCGTTATGAGACTGAAGAGTATTTTTTGGGCCTAGAGAATTGCTGTGATTTGCTCCGCCCACTGCTATTGGCTCCGCCCACTATCAGAACCCCGCCCCCCCGCCGCCCGTTTGGGAGAGGGGGCCCCGTTCAAAATTTTGCTGTGGGGCCCCGCCATTTCTAGTTACGCCACTGGGTAACGGGTATTGATATTTCACAGTAATATTGTTCAAGAGACGGCCTTAATGAACCATCTTTTTGGCCACAAAGAAAAAAACCGGCACCTAAGGGTGAAGAGGATGGTCTGATATGACCCTTCTCCAATGATTCCTTGATATAAGACCGCATAGCGTCATGTTCAGGTACAGACAAGTTAAAAAGGCGACCTTTAGGGAATTTACTACCCGGCACTAATTCAATAGCGCAGTCATAGCTCCTATGGGGAGGCAAGGATGCAGATTTACTTTCGCTAAACACATCAGAAAAATCAATCAAAAAGTCAGGAACATCCTCAGCCTGGGGGGAGGCAGAAAAAACAGGAGTGTTGGTATTAACACATTGGCAGCCCCAACTGGTTACAGACACAGATTTCCAATCCAAAACAGGATTTTGAGACTGTAACCAAGGGAAACCCAGCACTATAATGTCATGCAGATTATATAGAACCAAAAATTTGCAGCACTCCTGGTGATCAGGTTCAACCCTCATTATCACCTGAGTAGAAAACTGGGGTTTATTCTCAGCCAAAGGGGTAGAATCGATCCCCAGTAAAGGAATAGACTTCTGTAGGGGTATCAAGGGAAACCCACAACGTTTAGCAAAATCATAATCCATCAGGTTAATAGCTGCTCCAGAATCAACGAAAGCCTGAGCAGAAAATGAGGACAGAGAGCATATCAGAGTGACAGTTAATAAAAACTTAGTCTGAACACTACCCAAGACAACTGAGCGTGCAAAATGTCTTCCCTGCTTAGGGCAGACTGAAATAGCATGAGAGACATCACCACAGTAGAAACATAACCCATTGCGCTTTCGAAACTCATGACGCTGTGCCCCAGACACCACTCCATCACACTGCATGGGCTCAGCAGCTGGCTCACAAGGCAACACCACTCCACGCATACTTCTCCGCTCACGCAAACGTCTGTCAATTTGAATCGCTAATGACATAGAATCATTGAGACCAGAGGGGACAGGGAATCCCACCATAACATCCTTTACATTATCTGACAGACCCTTCCGGAAAATGGCCGCCAAAGCGTCGTCATTCCATTTGGTCAGGACTGCCCACCTACGGAATCTCTGACAGTATAACTCAGCGTCATCAAGCCCCTGATTTAATGCCAACAAGGCTTTTTCAGCTTGATCAGTGACATTAGGCTCATCGTACAATAACCCCAAAGCCTGAAAAAATGCATCAACATCACTCAAAACAGGATCCCCAGGTGTCAGGGAAAAAGCCCAATCCTGAGGATCGCCGCGCAGGAGAGAGATGATAATTTGAACCTGCTGCGCTGCGTTTCCTGAGGACTTAGATTTTAAGTCAAAAAACAATTTACAATTATTTTTGAAATGCTGAAACTTAGCTCGATCCCCTAAAAACAAATCTGGCATGGGAATCCTAGGTTCCACAACAGGCAACCCAGCAAGATAGATAGCAATACTCCGAACCTCAGTGGCAAGCTGATCCACACGGCCAGACAACTGTGCAAACTCCATTGGGAGAAAAGATCCTCCCCAGCACCCAGAGATACAGAGGGAAAAAAAAAAAAAAATGCAACAAACAGAAAAATATCTCTGACAACTTTTCTTCCTTCAAAATATTTTTTCCCTTCTGTGAGTACCATACAATTTTTATGGCCGGTGATACTGTTATGTTACAGTAGCTGAGGAGTGCAGGTAAAAAAGGAAATACACCAGAGCAGTTGGAATCTATGAGATTGCAGTACCCTGACTAACCACCGCAACTAGAGGCAGCCGTGGAGCGTTCCTACGTTGGTCCTAGACGCCTCGTCACAGCCTGAGAAACTAACTACACCTAAAGATAGAAATAGGAAAGCTATCTGCCCCGGAGCAGAACCCCAAAGATAATAGAAAGCCCCCAAACATGTAATGGCGGTTAGACAAGAGGAAATACTGACACAGAAAGAAAATAGCATGAGCAAACGCTGGGGCCCAAACTATCTAAATAGAAAAGGATAGGAAGGGTACTTACTGCAATCTCAGAAAACCCTGAAAAAACACCAACTCTACTAATTTCAAAATCACCTGAGATCACACGACCTCTACCACCTAAATTAGTTCTCTGGTGTAACAAAAACAAAACAGCAGCCACTGAAAAAAAACTGGAAAAAGCAAAAGTACAAAACACAGTGGCTGGACTAAACTGAGAGGGCAAAAGCCCCCGGAGGGGACCCTGAAGGCCCCCACAGAAGTGCAGGACAAAATGCAAAAATATAGCAAAAACACAAAATAAGAAATTGTCTTATCTGATAGCAGGAGATGCAGACACGACACAGCAGGCTACAAGGGAAACTGGAAAGAAGGATTCAGACCAGAACAATTGATCACCGGCAACCCTGATGGGAAAATGACTCCCTTATATAAGACCAATCAGTAACACCTGATTCCCAGTCCTCACAATCCTCACTAGTACCGCTTGTAACCACCAGAGGGAGCCTCTGCTCAGAACTCATCTCAAACCCATTCACAACAAATGGGACTCGCTGGCTGTTACGGTCTTTCCTGCGCAGGTTGCATGGGCCACATTCTTGGCACCACTTCTCAATGGCTCTCCTCATGCCAACCCAGTAGAATCTCTCACGAAGTAGGACCTCCAACTTCTTCCACCCGAAGCGTCCTGCTCCATTGTGGTACGCCTCCAAGACCATTGGCACATCCCGCTTTGGGACTACCACCTGCCAGACTAGTTCGTGGGTGCACGAGTTGATGTTCCTCTCACACAGCTTACCCTCATAGATGAACAGCTTGCCCATCTCCTTCCACAACTGCTGTGCTTCCTGTGGAGTATCTGAACCAGGGTGTGAATCAGCTTGTGTCAGCCTAGGTGAACGGCTGGGTCACTATCTTCCGTCTCTGCCAACTCATGATGGGGCAATGGGTTCAACGTGGCCTCTCGTACGAAATAGGGCTTGTTCCTCACCCCTTAGGAGCGCTGGG
>JARQOD010000008.1:168548128-168589310 GCA_033576555.1 Oophaga sylvatica | reverse complement strand
GGAGAAGGACCGGGCAGATAAGGACCGGATGAGAAAAGATAAAGGAACCCTGTGGAAGCCGCGGCGTAAGGGGGCAGTACGGAGCTTTAAATTGAAAGGTGGTTGGGGCTTCATCCAGGAGCCTGGACTTTATTTAGAAGTTTTTGTAACCCGGCGGGACGTGGAGGCTCACCTCCCAGAAGGACACCCGGGGAGGGACCTGTTGCCAGGAGACTTGGTGACTTACACCCGACACTGGGGTTACAATGGATGGTACGCCCTAAATGTCACCAGGTGCGACCCCTACTCCCCAGAGTGTCAGGAAACTGACAGACCCTACGAGCCTTCAGCCTCCCACATCCAGGCCGCTGCACAAGTGCCCACCCCACGCCGTAAATCTCCCCAGCCTCCCTCAGTGGTCTCCTCAGCAGCCCCAGCTATGGACATGATAACTATAGCTGGCCCGTACCCGGCGCCTGTTAGGCCCCCTGGGGTTCGTTCAGTCCGTGACATAGGGCTCCAGACCCGGAGGGAGATGAAAGAGGTGGCCACACAGACACAGATAGCGGGTCACGACTTGACTGTACTGGCCACACGACGTCATCAGGTCCTGGTGGTCCTTGGTGTCTCGGATGTTTGGCAAGCATCAGAAGAGTACCAGGTGGTACCTGGAACACCCCTGCCAAAGAATTATAAATAACCCGGACAGGGTCCCTGTATGTAAATAGTTAAATTGTTGATGTACCCGGACGGGTGAATGTTCATAAAAAAATTTTTTAATTTAATAAAAAACACAACACAGTTTTCATTACTTTTATTACAGTCTCATCCTGCGACGCCATCGATCTCCTGTAAAAAAATGAAAAAAAAAAACAGCAGTATACCACCTGTCCGACGCAGTCCATAGTAACGAGTGTCCCACGACGATCCAGCTCTGCTACATCAGAATGACAGGCAGAGCCTGTCATCCCGGCGCAGCACAGCTGATTACCTGCTTCCCCAGCGGTGACGTCATCGGACTGGTTTACGGCCGGGATTACCCTGCAGTCACTGCAGTTATCGCGAAAAACTGCATGTGACCGCCAGGGAGAACATAATGGCGGCCATCAAGCAGTCCAGGACGTGACCGCCGGAGATCTTCTGTCAGGTAAGTGCCGCTGACTCCTGACAGACCCGACCGACGGACACTGACAGTGACAGTGACAATTCCGATTCCGGTATCCGATATGACGAAAATATCGGTACTCGGAATCGAAAGCCCGATACAGCTAATATCGGCCGATACCCGATATTTGCAGTATCGTATCGCTCAACACTAACGAGTGATTGCTGCTTTCTTTTACCTTTGTCTGTTTCCCTTTGTGCATTTATTATAAAGCAGGACTATCACTCCTGCTGCCCCACGCACCAGCCAGGGCCATGCTTAGGGCAAGACAGGGATAGAAATGTGATCACCACATGGGGTGAACCCGTTTAGGGATGTCATGGAGCTCAGGTTTCCATAGGGGTTGCCCCTCTACTCTTTCCCTTGTGGTAGTGCTTCCCTTCCCATCCGTCTCGCCATGCGCCATCTTGCTCCTTGATAGAGCTTGACAGTTATAGATTTCAGTTTAGACTTTACCATCAAGCATTAGAAGTTTTCAGAAAAGCAACAAAAAGCTGTTAAGGAAATCATGAAAAATGCCACGAAATCAGTGTGAATCCAGCTTTAATCCCTTTGTGGGACAGCCAAAGTTGGTCTTATTGATACAGAAGGGTTTTTTAAATACATCTCCACATTGCCTTGTTTTAGATAGGAGGAATTGCAATTTTCTAAGTACGACTTTAGGAGAACAAATTTAGAAGTTTAACTTATATTTTTTTGGATAAAGGAGGAGGATACACAAAAAATAGGTAATTAATGGTTTACACTAATTTTTCAGTTAAAAATTAATGCAGTATTTATTTCATAAATCCAGTAGTGCATTTGACAATAGGAAGCTTTGTAAGATATTTTGTCAGAGTAACCGGCTTCTTTCTCTTCCTGGATTGATCTTTCATTCTCAAAATTATAAATCTGTCTTTAGTGAATTAATACTGAATTTCCTACAATTGCTGCTTATAAGATTCTGTGGAAAACTGTAACCGTTGTTTCAACTTGCAGCAGAATATTTGTCTTCCTTTAGCTCATCCCCTTCCCTCTCAATATAATTTTAAAAGCACAAATTGTTTTTGTCTATCTTAGTAATGCGAAAATCGGTCTTCATTAATTAACCCCTTTCTGACACTAGACGTACTATCCCGTCCATGGTACCTGGACCCGTATGACCATGGACGGGATAGTACGTCACATGCGATCGGAATGCGCTCCTGGGGATCACAACTGACACCAGGCACTATGTGCCAGGACCTCTCCTGGAACATTAACCCCGGCACACTGCGATCAAACATAATCGCAGTGTTCTGGTGGTATAGGGAAGCATCGCGCAGGGAGGTGGATCCAAGATGGCCACAGGGTCCTTCCGGGTCCTTGCTGAGAGCAGGCGCTGAAAAAGCCTCCTGCACTTCCTGTCAGATCGCTGGTCTGACAGAGAGTTAATCAAACTGTCAGAGCAGCGATCTGACACTATACAGTGATGTCCCACCCTGGGACAAAGTCAAAAAGTAAAAAAAATAAAAATTAACATGTGTCAAAAAAAAATTCCTAAGTAAAGAAAAAAATAATATTCCCCAATAAATTAATTTCTTTATGTAAATAAAAATAAGAAAAAAACAATAAAAGTACACATATTTGGTATCACCGCGTCCGTAACAACCCGCCCTATAAAACTATCCCACTAGTTAACCCATTTAGTGAACCCCTTAAAAAAAAATAAAAAAACAAAGCAATAAACAATGCTTTATCATCATACCGCCGAACAAAAAGTGGAATAACACGCGATCAAAAAGACATATATAAATGAACATGGTACCGCTGAAAACGTCATCTTGTCCCAAAAAAACCAACCGCCATACAGCATCATCAGCAAAAAAATGAAAAAGTTATAGCTCGCAGAATAAAGCAATGCAAAAATAATTATTTTTTATATAAAATTGTTTTTATTGTATAAAACGCCAAAACATAAAAAATGATATAAATGAGGTATCGCCGTAATCGTACTGACCCGAAGAATAAAACTGCTTTATCAATTTTACCACACGTGTAACGGTATAAACGCCCCCTCCAAAGGAAATTCATGAATTGCTGATTTTTGTTCATTCTAACCTCCCAAAAATCATAATAAAAAGCGATCAAAAAGTGTCATTTGCTCAAAATTGGTACCAATAAAAATGTCAACTCGTACCGCAAAAAATAAGACCTCACATGACTCTGTGGGCCAAAATATGCAAAAATTATAGCTCTCAAAATGTGTGAAAGCAAAAACTATTTTTTGCAATATAAAGCATCTTTTAGCGTGTGACAGCTGCCAATCATAAAAACCAGCTATAAATAGTAAATCAGACCCCCTTTATCACCCCCTTATTTAGGGAAAAATAATAAAATTAAAAAAGTATTTATTTCCATTTTCCCATTAGGGTTAGGGTTAGGGTTGGGGCAAAATTTAGGGTTAGGGTTGGGATTAGGGTTAGGGTGGGTTAGGTTTGTGGTTAGGGTTTATGGTTATAGGGTTGGACTAGGGTTAGGGGTATGTTGGGGTGGGGTTTCGAGTTAGAATTGGGGGGTTTCCACTGTTTAGGCACATCAGGGGCTCTCCAAACCTGACATGGCGTCTGATCTCAATTCCAGACAATTCTTTGTTGAAAAAGTCAAACGGTGCTCCTTAATTTCTGAGCTCTGCCATGCACGCAAACAGTAGTTTACCCCACATATGGGGTATCAGCGTACTCAGGACAAATTGCACAATAACTTTGGGGTCCAATTTCTTCTGGTTTCCCTTGGGAAAATAAAAAATTGGGGGCGAAAATATCATTTTTGTGGAAAAAAATTATGATTTTTTATTTTTATGGCTCTATGTTATAAACTTCTGTGAAGCACTAGGGGTTCAAAGTTGTCCCCACACAGCTAGATAAGTTCCTTGGGTGGTCTAGTTTCCAAAATGGGGTCACTTGTGGGGGTTTCCACTGTTTAGGCACATCAGGAGCTCTCCAAACACGACATGACGCGCGCAGACCATTCTATCAAAGTTTGCAATCCAAAACGTCACTACTTCCCTTCCGAGCCCCGACATGTGCTCATACAGTTGTTTTCTCCCACATATAGGGTATCAGCATACTCAGAACAAATTCGACAACATCCTTTGGAGTCCAATTTCTCCTGTTACCCTTGTGAAAATAAAATATTGGGGACTAAAAGATCATGTTTGTGGAAAAAATATGATTTTTTTTTTTCATGCTTGGGCGTTATAAACTTTAGTGAAATACCTGAGGGTTCAAAGTTCTCACCACACATCTAGAAAATTTCCTTGAGGTGTCTAGTTTCCAAAATGGTGTCACTTGGGGGGTTTCCACTGTTTAGACACATCAGGGGCTATCCAAACGCGACATGGCGTCCAGCCAATTCTGCATTGAAAAAGTTAAGCGGCGTTCCTTCCCTTCCGAGCTCTGCCATGCACCCATACAGTCGTTTACCCCCACATATGGGGTATCAACTTACTCAGGACTAATTGCACAATAACTTTTTGGGTCTTGTTACCCTTGGGAAAATAAAAATTGGGGTAAAAAGATCATTTTTGTGGAAAAACTATGATTTTTTAATTTTACAGCTCTACGTTATAAACTTGTGTGAAGCACGTGGGGTTCAAATTGCTCACCACACATCTAGATAAGTTCCTTATGGGGTCTGGTTTCCACTGTTTAGGCACATCAGGGGCTCCCCAAATGTGACATGGCGTCCAATCTCAATTCCAGTCAATTTTGATTGGAAAAAGTCAAATGGCGCTCCTTCCCTCCTGATCTCTAGAGTGCGCCCAAACAGTGGTTCCCGCCAACATATAGGGTATCAGCATACTCAGGACAAATTGAAAACAACTTTTGTGGTCCAATTTCTCCTGTTACCCTTGTGAAAATAAAAAATTGGTGACTAAAAGATAATTTTTGTGGGAAAAAAATAGGATTTTTTATTTTCATGCCAGGGCATTATAAACTTGTGTGAAGCACTTGGGGTTCAAAGTGCTCACCACAGATCTAGATAAGTTCCTTAGGGGTCTAGTTTCTAAAATGGGGTCACTTGTGGGGGTTTCCACTGCTTAGGCACATCTGGGGCTCTGCATGCAAACGGAACATGACACCCATCAACGTCTGCATTCCAAAATGTCATTACTTCCTTTCCGAGCCCTGCCGTGTTCCCAAACAGTTTCCCCCCACATATGGGGTATCAGCGTACTCAGGACAAATTGGACAACAACTTTTGGGGTCCAATTTCCTTGGGAAAAATGAAAAATTGTGGACTAAAAAATCATTTTTGTAGAAATTTACCCAGGCATTATAAACTTTATTGAGACACTTGGGGGTTCAAAGTGCTCACAACAGATGACAAAATGGTGTCACTTGTGGGGGGTTTCCACTGTTTAGGCACATCAGAGGTTCTCCAAACGCAACATGGCGTCCAATCTCAATTCCAGCCAATTTTGGTTTGAAAAAGTCAAACGGCGCTCCTTCCCTTATGAGCCCTGCCGTGCACCAAAACAGTGGTTTTCCCCCACATATGGGGTATCGGCGTACTCAGAGGAAATTGCACAACAATTTTATCTGTCCATTTTCTCCTTTTACCCTTGTGAAAATAAAAAATAAAAAAAAATTTGTAAAAGATCATTTTTGTGACTAAAAAGTTAAATGTTCATTTTTTCCTTCCATGTTGCTTCAGCTCCTGTGAAGCACCTGAAGGGTTAATAAACTTCTTGAATGTGGTTTTCAACACCTTGAGGGTTGCAGTTTTTAGAGTGGTGTCACCTTTGGGTATTTTCTGCCATATAGACCCCTGAAAGTGACTTCAAATGTGAGTTGGTCCCTAAAAAAATGGCTTTGTAAATTTTGTTGCAAAAATGAGAAATCGCTGGTCAACTTTTAACCCTTATAACTTCCTAACAAAAAAAATTTTCTTTCCAAAATTGTGGTGATGTAAAGTAGACATGTGGGAAATGTTATTTATTAACTACTGTATTTTGTGTGACATATTCCTCTGTTTTAAGGGAATAAAAATTCAAAGTTTGAAAATTGCAAAATTTTCAAAATTTTCACCATATTTCCATTTTTAAAAAAATAAACGCAAGTTATATCGAAGAAATTTTACCGCTAACGTGAAGTACAATATGTCATGAGAAAATGATCTCAGAATTGCGAAGATCCGCTGACGAGTTCCAGAGTTACAACCTCATAAAGAGACAGTGGTCAGAATTGTAAAAATTGGCCTAGTCATTAACGTGCAAACCACCCTCAGGGATAAAGGGGTTAAGAGTAAAAGATAAGCCTGGGAGGAGAAAGAAGCAGATACTCGGGAGAATTCTTGGAGGTGATTGGTTGCATATCATACTAGTGTGGAGGAGAGAAGGAGATCTTGGGAGGACCTGAGATTACTAGTTGGAAAGTATCAGAAAGATTAAGTTGGAGATCCGGAGGACACAGATTGTGGATGGCTTTGTAGGTCATCGGAGGACACAGATTATGGATGGCTTTGTAGGTCATGGAGGACACAGATTATGGATGGCTTTGTAGGTCATTGTTAGTAATTTGAGCTGAATTTGTTGGGGAATTGGGAGAAAATGAAGGGATTTGCAGAGGGGAGAAGATGAGAAGTAGCGAGGACAGAGGAGGATTAGTTGAGCAAGAGAGTTTTAGAAGAACTGGAGAAGTGCGAGAGTGTTAGTCAGGAGGCCACAGAGGACGATATTGCAGTAATCGAGGTGGGAGATGATGAAGACATGTGCTAACATTTTAGTAGATTCAGGGTTGAGAAAAGGATGGATTCTGGAAATACAGTGACAAGGAAAAGAGTAACAATGTTTTGAACTTTTGACTTTCGGGCTCCATATCTCACCATCCACTACTTCTTCAAAAGTGAGACTACTATCATGTTATAGACAATAATTTTGGCTATCTTATTCATAAATTAGATGTGCAACTATTTAGCATATGATTAGTAAAAGTTACTGCAGAGTCTTCTCATGTCACTGCATTGTTACTGTTTTACTCCTGGTGGTAGAAAAATCTTTTTCTTTCTGTATACAAATTACAACCTGTTCTCACATTTCCTAATAGCTCAGTGTGTTATTAGGTTGATTCCCAAGAGAAAGGTCACTGGTTCGAATCAAGGAGAAGCCATGAAGATTTCCCCAAAATAAGAGAAACAGCATCATCCAAGTCATCGATAGCGGCCTCTCGGCCAAGAAAATTGCCAAACTGCATTATGTGAGTGCCATAACCTTTGGAAGAATACGAAATGAAGTCCATGCATCTATTCAAAAGCCAAGAGGTGGATGTCCAGGTAAAATATCATAGTCAACAAGTTGGCTCACCCCAAGGTCTATCAGTTCTGGTGCGACAAACATGGCATATGCTTTGTAATAGTGAGATCACAGACGTCGATGCAAGCACCATGCGATGCAAAATTCTGGAATGGTGGCTCAATAAAAGGTGAAGAAGCCACGACTTCAATATCATCATAAGAAGCTGTGAGATTGTAGGTAGCGGGATGCAGTGACGGACAGGAGGCAAGCAAGGGTTAACAGGTTTATTAACAAGGGAATACTCCATGCAGGGAGATAATGGGTTAAGCAAAGGTGGCACCCACACAAGCAGCGCGTGATGTCTCTGGTGTGATCCTGAAGAAGCTGGGGATCCAGTTCCTGGTGGTGGCGGTGTATCCTTGCTGTCGTGAGCGGGGTCCTGGATCCACGGTTCGTCATACGGGATGCAGCACAGTCGGTGATACCGCCAGAGGGTGACTCAGTTTTGAAGTGAAGGCAGGTGAGGAATCAAAGTTCTAGGTGAGTCACAAAGTCTGTATTAGCGGCACGCACGCACACAGTGTTTACCGGCCTGGGGCGTATCAGACTTTCGGTAGCGGGATACAGCGGTCACACGCCAGATTGCTGCCCAAAGTTAGTGCACCTGGATGCAGGGTATCTAAAGCTCGGGCCTGAGCTAACACATTGCTCCAGGGAGAGAGCACTAACCTTCCCCTGCTGCGCGCTCTGTTTTCCCGCCAAGTCTCTCCTCACTTTCCCGCACACAGCGCCTTTTATTCTTGTCATGCCCCCTGCTGTTGAGTGTGAAGGTCGGTCCGGGCCAGAAAGCTTTCCCCCTGACAACAATGGTGACAGTATTGCAAAGCGTTAGCTCGGGTTTGCAAAAAAGTGGATAGTAGAAGATTGGAAATGGGTGATTAAAAGAGATGAAAGTGAATACAGTAGGTTCTGGTGAGTGAAAATGGGTCTGGATAAACAAGGAAAAAAGGGGCTAACGGATCGAGAAATTGAAGGAAATGTCAAGTTCGGTGGGGGAAGGCTGATGTTATGGGGTTGTTTCACAGCTAAAGGCATTGGATATTTGACCAGGATCGATGGTGGTCTCAATGATGAGCTATATGTGAGTATCCTACAAGACGAGTTACTTCATATACTCGAGTACTATGGGTATGAAAAGGACGACATAGTGTTCCAACAGGACAACGACCTGAAGCATACGTCAAGATAGGCAAAGAAATGGTTTAATGACAATGAAGTAGAGGTGCTGGATTGGCCCCCACAGTCCCCAGATTTCAACCCAATCGAAATAAGCTGTATACATACCCAAGTGAGTCGACTAGCATGCAACAAAATTGTGAATCTGTAGAAGAGACCTGGGATCAGATTTCGGTCAAGGCATGTTTGAATCTGATTGAGACAATGCCCAGAAGGATTCAGGCAAGGTAGAAAGCCAAAGGTTGATTTATAAAATACTAACAAAATAATAAAAGTTTAAGATTTAGATTTTTAGGAGCAAAACAGTAACAATGCAGAAACATGAAACAAATCTGCATAAGTAATCACATTCTACATAGTTGCAAGTCAAATTTATGTATGAGATAGCCAAGATGATTGTCTATAAAATGATGGTAGTCTCACGTCCGAAGCAGTAGTGGATGGTGAGATAATGAGCCTGGAAGTCAAAAGTTCAAAACATTGTTACCCTTTTGCACGTTACTGTATATGTAGTATGGGAGTGGGAGACGTTAAGTGTGTGATTCCTAAGGTATGAGGAGATCCAGGAGAGGGCAAGGTCTTTGATGCCATGGGAAGAGAAGATCTGTAGAAGGAGGAAGTGGACAACTGTGTTGAAGGCAGAGGACAGATGTAGAAGGAGGAGAATAGAGAATTAGAGATCACTATTTTACTTTACTTTATTAGTTCTGGATCACATAATTTGGAAGCCTATTAACTTAGTCTAAATGAGAAATTCTACCACAACCATGATGAGGTTAAAATGGATGAGACACGTGGGATAGACAGTCTGTAGGAGCGCCAGCCAGCTGTAAGTGTTGTAAGCAATTAAGAAATCTATTGCTGCTCCAGCCGGGTACCCCGAGTGGGATACTA
Organism: Oophaga sylvatica; assembly: GCA_033576555.1. Lineage (NCBI taxonomy): Eukaryota > Metazoa > Chordata > Amphibia > Anura > Dendrobatidae > Oophaga > Oophaga sylvatica. Next base: position 168,579,780 of record JARQOD010000008.1, on the reverse strand, counting down.
TTGAGAAAGATTCTTGAAAACCCGGTCAGCAGGGCGCAAAAGACAGGAATCTTCTTAGTAAATGATGAGGTTAAACACTCAAGAACCTTAGTGGAATCTCCATAAGATAACAAGGCCTTGAATAGTCTTCAATGAAGAATAGTGAAAGTCTACAAAAACATATATTATGTGTGTGTAACCGGACGATCGTAGGCTGTTTGTAAACAATATAATGGACCAAAGATGGAATTAGGCGTGACTCCGATAAGTTACAGGAAACTTACAATAGCGTAGAATCAAAATATAATAGAAAACTGTACAAAAACATAGACGCTTTATGAAATTACATCCACCTGAAAACGTGATCATTTAGTGGATATTCATTAGGAGATTTTTTTATGATCGATTCCCTTCAAGTATTTGTTAAACTTCATTGATGATTGTTTAAAAATTTCACTAATGAGGCAGAGTTATTATACCATATACAGCCCATGGACGTTGGTGGATCGTTCTCTAATTACCCACCAATGGAATAGTTTTCCCCTGTGTTTCATTTTCGTTGCTTTTGCACCTGGACCTCAATGTACCCCACATTATTGGCTGGTCGTGGGCTGCTATAGATGTCCAAGTGTGCTTGTCAAATGTGGTATCTGTACGGTGCAGTTCATGGGTCAATTCACCAGATAGCATACAGCTTCCATAGAGTGACAGTGGTCAGACCAGGGCAAGCATGGTTGAGAAAAGCGGATTAAAGATGATGACCTACATAGGTCATCACCTTTAACCTATAACTTGAAATCATTTTGTAATATGGGACAGGTTGTAATCCTGCTTACAGATTAAAAAATAAAGATAAAAAATATATATAGAAAAAAATTAAAACAAGAATCTGGTATGCACTTTTTTTAAAGTAATCCGGATCATGATATGACCCCTATAATTTATTTGCTCTTCATAAAAAAACTCAGATCACATATTAATGAATAGAAAAGTACATACAACAACCTTCTACAACAAAATATCACAAAATATCACGTCTTTAGTCTGTATTCAGCTTTTCTTTGTTACATGTTCTTTTTGGTAGATTCATTGTTAGTCTTTTAAAAAAATCTTTGTGAATATTTTTAAATATCTTTTTTTAAATTGAGTCGCTACGCTATTCAAATACATCTACACATATTCATTTATGTTGAGGCCCAGCTAGGGGATGGATAACAGCTTGTTCTCTGAACACCGGCAGCTTCTTTGTTTGATCATTCTCTCTTGTTCTTCATAGTGCTGTGCTTTTTACTGTACAATAATTTTTCCCCATCATTTTTTTATATTACATGATGATTGCAATAATGTAGTGTATTTAATTAATTTTACAATAATATGGTACATATAAGCATTCACTCAACAATATTCCATACCTCCTCTGCCCCCATCTCCTCAATTTCCAAATGTTGACTGTTCCCATCCAACTGTTTTACTGGAAGAAATAATTGTTGGGAAGTATCTTCCTTAGTACTCAGAGTGTTGTGTAGAAGCACTAAGGGACAGACATCTTATTGATGGAATTGGAAGACCATAATCAAAAATATTTACCTGTTATGGTTGCAGAGAAGTAATGTGTAGTCACTGACTCAAACTGACGATGTCACTGTCAGAGGTAACATCAACCTGCTGTGAATGAGATTAATTTGCTATATATTCAATAACGTCATCTGCCTCTTCCCACTTATAGCTCCCATAGGCAAAAGAGGATAATTGTATCTTGATTTGGTACTATTGGACAATTTGTTGGTGGTGCCGCTGCTGCTTGCCCTTCTATATTATTATTGATGCTGTCGTTTTTTTTTTTTTTCTTTTACATTTCCATTAACTGCTATTGCCATTTCTTTATGTGTGTGTATATGTACAGTCTATGTATGTACAGTATAGACCAAAAGTTTGGACACACCTTCTCATTCAACGATTTTTCTGTATTTTCATGACTATGAAAATTGTAGAATCACACTGAAGGCATCAAAACTATGAATTAACACATGTGGAATTATACATTACACTTTACAAAAAAGTGTAAAACAACTGAAAATATGTCTTATATTCTAGGTTCTTCAAAGTAGCCACCTTTTGCTTTGATTACTGCTTTGCACGCAGAAAAGGTGAACGGATGGACTCTACATGCCTGGTTCCCACTGTGAAGCATGGAGGAGGTGGTGTGATGATGTGGGGGTGCTTTGCTGGTGACACTGTTGGGGATTTATTCAAAATTGAAGCGGTGAGCGGTCCAGCTCACCCCATACCATCTCGATTGGGTTCAGGTCTGGTGACTGTGGAGCCAGGTCATCTGGCGTAGCACCCCAACACTCTCCTTCTTGGTCAAATAGCCCTTACACAGCATCTTGCAGCGGCATGCTATTCCATCCGGTTTGCGTTTAGTTGGACCATCATTTATTTTTCAACAGGACAATGACTCCAAACACCTCCAGACTGTGTAAGGGCTATTTGACCAAGTAGGAGAGTGTTGGGGTGCTACGCCAGATGACCTGGCGTCCACAGTCACCAGACCTGAACCCAATCGAGATGGTTTGGGGTGAGCTGGACCGCTCACCGCTTCAATTTTGAATAAATCCCCATCAGTGTCACCAGCAAAGCACCCCCACACCATCACACCACCTCCTCCATACTTCACGGTGGGAACCAGGCATGTAGAGTCCATCTGTTCACCTTTTCTGTGCGCAAAGCAGTAATCAAAGCAAAAGGTGGCTACTTGAAGAACCTAGAATATAAGACATATTTTCAGTTGTTTCACACTTTTTTGTAAAGTGTAATGTATAATTCCACATGTGTAATTCATAGTTTTGATGCCTTCAGTGTGATTCTACAATTTTCATAGTCATGAAAATACAGAAAAATCGTTGAATGAGAAGGTGTGTCCAAACTTTTGGTCTGTACTGTATATGTATATATATATCATACATTTTCTTAAATTTCTAAAATTAGATTAAAATCACAAAAAATTGGCACTGCTTGTGACAGGCACTCTTTGTGAGACAATTGCATAGATAAAAGCTTTTTACCAGCAATGTTGGTGACTTGGTCTACAGATACAAATAAAATATGTGATTGAATTGCAACACCAGCATTAAAATTGCACTGATCACGTAAGCAGCAGCATCAGCTAGCTGTGTGGCCATCCTTGTCCTTGTTTTACAGACTAGATCTGCTTTCCTATTCCTTTTCATATCTATTAAGTATTATTGCATTATTCTATCTCTTTCTCATACACCAATTTTCATCACTATTGCTCTGCCATATGCAATCTTTACAGTTTCTTCAGTGTTTTATGGTTTTGTCTCCCTATCTCTATGGCTAAGCTTTGAGCTTTGATTATCTCTTACCATCCAGATTCACCACAAATGGCTGCTGCATTTCCTGCTTCTGCTTTTATACAGGCTATCAGACTGAGCTATACCATGTGTAGGGATGTGGTCTCGCTGGTGTGCGACCGGAGGTAAGCAGGAGGGCGACTCTTCCTGATTCTTTAAGCAAGTTTATTAAGACCTCATAAACTTGCTGTCAAACAGAAAACAAAAACAGCCTTCTCTGGCACAAAGTAACAAAAAAACAGATATAAAGTCCTGGTACTCTGAGTACTCTCTTCAGCCCACACACACTGGAGGTCTCCTCAGAACTCCCACACTGGAGGTTTCCACACCTCCAGCCACTCACACCTGTGGTCAGCAGTCGGCTTATTTATATCTCAGACATCCAACTAACATAGAACACATGACTGGTCATGTGGTAGTGACATCATCACAGGTCCTTTAACCACATACATTGCTATAGTGATGCCACTACCCAGGGCTAATGTGTACTGGGCTACATAACAGATACAAGGCATCTCTGAGCCAGATACCTCCCGTCTATAACACAACCCTTTGCCACTCTACATACCTCCCCCCTCTGCCTAAAGCCGTGGGGCTTGGCACTTTCTCCCACTAGACACGGGATTCTTGAGAGGGCATCAGCATTACCGTGTAGCTTCCCGGCCCTGTGTTCTACCTGGAAACTAAAGTCCTGCAGGGCTAAGAACCAGTGGGTGACCCTTGCATTTCTACCCCTGGTTTCCCTCATCCATCTGAGTGGGGCATGGTCAGATATCAATCTAAACTTTCGTCCCACTAGATAGTACCGTAAGGTGTCCACTGCCCATTTTATGGCCAAGCACTCCTTCTCCACGACAGAGTAATTCTTCTCACACGAAGATAGCTTCCTGCTCAGGTAAAGGACTGGATGCTCCTCCCCATGTATCTCCTGTGACAGAACTGCTCCCAATCCGACATCTGAGGCATCTGTTTGAAGAACAAACTCCTTCTTAAATTCTGGGGCTATCAGGACCGGTTGTTTACAGAGGGCCGCTTTCATTTCTTGGAAGGCCAACTCTGCTTCTTCAGACCATTTTACCATCACTGATTTGGTCCCTTTCAGCAGATCAGTCAAGGGGCAGCCCTCGTGGCAAAGTTTGGGATGAATCTCCTGTAGTACCCGACAATCCCCAGGAAGGCTTTCACTTGTTTCTTGGACAACGGTCTTGGCCATGTTTGAATCGCCTCGATTTTATTGATTTGGGGTTTTATTCCACCACGACCTACTACATATCCAAGGTACTTGGCCTCTTCCTTCCCCAAGGCACACTTCTTCGGGTTTATTGTAAACCCTGCTTCTCTTAGAGCATCAAACACTGCTTGGACCTTTCCCAGATGACTCTCCCAGTCCGGGCTGAAAATAACGATATCATCCAGGTACTCAGCGGCGTATTGCTTATGAGGTGCCAGAATCCTATCCATGGCTCTCTGAAAAGTCGCTGGCGCTCCCTGCAGGCCAAACGGCATCCGGACATACTGGAAGCATCCGTCTGGTGTTGAAAACGCCGTTTTCTCCTTGGCTTCCTGGTCCATGGGAATCTGCCAGTATCCTTTCGTCAAATCCAAGATGGTTATGTACCTGGCGGGTCCAAGTCTTTCGATGAGCTCATCAACGCGTGGCATGGGATATGTGTCACACTTGGAGACCTCATTCAGCTTCCTATAATCATTGCAGAATCTCCATTCTCCATCAGGTTTCGGGACCAAGACGATAGGACTCGCCCAACCGCTCTGGATTCCTCAATGACTCCGAGCTTCAACATACGCTCCACCTCCTTGGAGATTACTTCTCGACGGGCCTCAGGGATTCGATAGGGCTTCACATTCACCCGCACATGTGGCTCTGTCAGAACTTCATGCTCTATGACCTTCGTGCGCCCTGGCAACTCTGAAAACAGGTCCCTGTTCCTCTGGAGCAACTCCCGGCATTGCTGTTTCTGGTCCTTTGATAGGGTCTCTGCTATCGTAACCCCTTCAACGTCACCTTCTGAGTGGCCCAGCAAGCACGGAGTTACAGCTGACTCTCTATCATGCCATGGCTTGAGGAGGTTGACATGGTACACCTGGTTTGGTTTCCGTCTTCCGGGTTGGTGAATCCTATAGTTTACTTCACCAAGCTCTCCATCACCCGTACGGCCTTGCCATTTGGCCAAACTTGCTTCACCGTCGGAACTAGCACGAGCACTCGGTCTCCCGGATTGAACTGTCTCACTCTGGCTGATCGGTTGTAAACCCTGGCCTGGGCTTCTTGTGCCTGGAGGAGGTGTTCCTTCACGATTGGCATCACCTTCGCAATCCTCTGTTGCATCAGGGCCACATGCTCAATAACGCTTTGGTGGGGCGTCACTTCGGCTTCCCAGGTTTCCTTGCGAATCCAGACCTCGCGGATGTCGGCCATACAGAAGCTCAAACGGTGAGAACCCCATGGAGGCCTGAGGAACTTCACGGATGGAAAACATCAGGTAGGGTAAGAGACAGTCCCAGTCTCTACCATCCTTTTCTACGGCTTTTCTTAGCATGCTCTTTAGGGTCTTGTTGAATCTCTCCACAAGGCCATCTGACTGAGGATGGTACACCGAGGTCCTCAACTGAGAGATTTGCAGGACCCTGCACAACTCCTTCATTACTTTACTCATGAACGGTGTCCCTTGGTCGGTCAGGATCTCCTTCGGCAAGCCTGTCCGGGAAAACACATGTACCAACTCGCAGGCTATGCTCTTCGCTGAAGAATTTCTCAGGGGAATTGCCTCCAGATAGCGTGTGGCATAGTCCAGGATGACTAATATATACTGATGGCCCCGGGCTGATTTAACTAGGGGACCGACCAAGTCCAATGCAATTCTCTCAAATGGCACTTCAATAATGGGCAGTGGCACCAGGGGGTTCCGGAAATGAGAGGTAGGGGCAGTTAACTGACATATAGGGCAGGACCTGCAATAGTTTACTATGACATCCAGGCCAATAGAATCTTTGAATAATCCGTTCCTGTGTTTTGTCTACCCTAGGTGTCCCCCCAAGATGTGTGAATGGGCCATATCCAACACCTTCCGTCTATAGGACCCGGGTACTAGCAACTGCTCCACCAACTCCTCCCTTATTTTCGTGACCCGATATAACAGCTCCCCACTCAGCATAAAGTATGGAAATCTGGTGTCGGCCCCCGGTTCCTGTGCAACCCCATCAATGACAGTGACATTATTGAAGGCTTCCTTCAGAGTTGGGTCCCTGTGTTGGGCAGTCCCAAAATTCTCACTGGCCACCCCTAACTCTGGAATATCAGATACAGGAGACACTTCTTCCTCATCTCCTACCAGGACACAAAAAGGAAACCTGTCTTCCTCTGGGTATGGGGCTACCTGATTAGGGCTTACTGGTTCCCTATTCTGGCTAGTGACCTCAGCAGACTTTCCCCACAGATCCCAGAATAAACAAAAATCTCGACCTATAATTATAGGGTGCAACAAGTCCCGAACCACCCCGACTTCATGGGACTCAGTGCCCAGCGCAGTCTCAATGTCCACTCTGGCCATAGGGTAGTCCTTTGCATCGCCGTGTATGCATCGCACGCCAACCTTTTTCCCCGGGAGTAGTTTGAGAGGCAGATTCGCCCTCACCAGGGTCACAAGACTCCCGGAGTCCAGCAGCGCCGTTACTACTCGACCATTCACTCTCACGGGACATGCTTGGGGCCCCTCGTTCAGGATAGAATCCACACTGCAGACTGGATCGGCATAGAATGAGATACGACGTCCCATGCTGCAGTCCATCTGCTCGGTAGTCTGGGGACACCGTGCAGCTATATGTCCTGGCCTGTGACACCTCCAACAGATAACATCACCCGTAGGGACCTTGGGCACCACCTCCCCCGCCCCTTTTTACCTTGGACGCGCCACCCCTTTTTGGGACTCCGCCCCCTGCTGGGACTCCCAGTACGGAATGGGCTGCTTCCCCAAGGTACCTTCCATCCCCTGGTACCTCTCGACCAGTCCGACCAGTTCATCGGCACTCCGGGGATCACCCTGGGCAACCCAAGTCTGCAGGGGCCTGGGCAGGGAGTGCACAAACCGATCCATTAGGACTCTCTCCACCATCTGTGCCGGCATGGCGGACTCTGGCTGTAGCCATTTCTGGATGAGGTGCAGCAGGTCAAACATTTGGGAACGCGGTGGTTTGTCCCGGTGATACTCCCAGCGGTGCACTCTCTGTGCCCTGACAGTCATTGTCACCCCCAACCGTGCAAGGATCTCCACCTTTAATTTAGGATACTCCTGAGCGTCCTGCACAGTTAAATCAAAGTACGCCTTTTGGGGTTCCCCTGTCAGGTATGGGGCCAGTACCTCTGCCCACTGCTCTGGGGGAAGTCTTTCCCTTTCAGCAACCCTCTCAAAAACAGACAGGAACGCCTCCACATCATCCCCGGGGGTCATTTTCTGTATGGTGCGTCTTACCGCCTTCCTGATGTGGTTGTCATCCTCCCGACCTGGGGTTGGGGCGCTCGTCCTGCCCTGTATGGCGGTTGTCAGAAGCTGCAACTGCTGCCGTTGTTCCTGCTGGCTTTGTTGTATTTGCTGCACACCAACAACCTGTTGGTCTCTTGCTGCTGTGCCTGCGCCTGGACCAAGTGCTTCAGCAGGTCCTCCATTTTCTCCTGCAATGCTGGCTGGGTTGCTATGACCTTTACCCACGACATGCAGCACCCACTTCTCTGCTGGGACCGCTGCTCGCACGTCTCCACCAATTGTAGGGATGTGGTCTCGCTGGTGTGCGACCAGAGGTAAGCAGGAGGGCGACTCTCCCTGGTTCTTTAAGCAAGTTTATTAAGACCTCATAAACTTGCTGTAAACAGAAAACAAAAACAGCCTTCTCTGGCACAAAGTAACAAAAAAACAGATATAAAGTCCTGGTACTCTAACCGAGTACTCTCTTCAGCACACACACTGGAGGTCTCCTCAGAACTCCCACACTGGAGGTTTCCACACCTCCAGCCACTCACACCTGTGGTCAGCAGTCAGCTTATTTATATCCCAGACATCCAACTAACATAGAACACATGACTGGTCATGTGGTAGTGACATCATCACAGGTCCTTTAACCACATACACTGCTATAGTGATGCCACTACCCAGGGCTAATGTGTACTGGGCTACATAACAGATACAAGGCATCTCTGAGCCAGATACCTCCCGTCTATAACACAACCCTTGCCACTCTACACATGTTATGTAATAGCTACAAGGTATTATAGGAAAGCATGTGTGGCACCCCAGAGTCCGGTTGCCACGGGGACATTGCCTCACTCAACAGGGTGGTGATGTCATGCCTGGAAGCAGGAAGCATCCAACACTTGTTCTAACTCCAGACCAAAAGGGGCAGAGCTTAAGGAAGTGACAGTTGGTGGAGGAGTTAGTGCTGAGGTAAAGAGATTGGACAAGAGCTCTGGGGAGTTTCAGTGCGTCAGAGCTGATCACGGAGCAGAGAAATGATAAAACGGATGCCAGAGTCCTGGGCTGTGTGGGTGCTGTATGCCCCGACAACCAAATCTGGAGGGCAGGGGACTGCAAGGTCCCTGACCACGTCGAACACCCAGAGGTACCGCAGCAGACCAAGAGTCCAGGTCTACCAGTGAACAGACAGTGCCTGTGATAGACTCACGCTGTTTGCCATACAGGTTTAAAGCCAACACGCAGGAGAGGGTCGCAGCTTAGCTACAGACAGCAGGGACCAGAAAAGAGAGTGCAGCAGGAAGGCCTCTAACCCCACCTGGCAGGGTGGACAGCCTGAATGCTTCCAGGCTGGCCGGACTCCTGCTATCATCTGTAACTAGTGCCCAGACTGCATTTTCACTTACCAAGAAGTAAAAGGTAAAGAAACTGCACTTTTCTGTGTCCCTTGCACTCTGCACCTCAACGTTCACCATCACCTTCACAGACTGTTATATCTGCCCGGGGGCCCTACTCTACCTGTGGGGAGCTGTACCATCTTTGCTGCATCACCAACTGCCCCAGTGGATCTGAATCGCAGCGTCGGCCATCTTATTGCCGAATACCACGGGTGGCGTCACAAACTAATTCCCCTACAAACTATCCCCTATAACTTTACTTTTGACATTTTTATCGGACGCCCAGGGCCACAGACTGAGTCATTGCTGCGTGACTAATCCCCTCAAGAACCCCAGGCCCTAAGGGCGCTTCATTTTGGCATCACGAACAGGATATCGTAGCCCGACATTATCGGATACTGTGTGCCAGAGACTTTATTGAACTTTCAAATCTCATAACTGCCTCACACGGCATGCGCGAGAAGAGAGGGTTGTGCCGTCGTGGGCGGAGCCTGAAAAAGAGTACGAAGCCTTGCCCACGCTCTGACGTCAGCGGGCAAAGTGTAGCTGGAGCCACGCTCTATTGTGAGCGGATAAAAAGCAGGAAGTCACGGCTTGGAGACCCGAAGGAGCTCAAACCAGCCCGTCGGGGAGCAGCTGCTGACCACGGTAAAGGTAAACAGAGCCTGGCCGAGGTTCACAAAGGGGGGAAGAAAATGCCCAACCCGGGTGGAGATCCAGCGGGTTTATGTCGTAGGACATAAAAACTTTGAAACAGTTCTAATGTACTTGGATTACATCATTGTCTTCTCCAAAAGTTATGAAGACCACTTGAAGCACCTGGCCGAGGTGTTCGAGGCCTTGTCCAACTTTGGCTTGAAAGTGAAGCCATCCAAGTGTCACCTCTTGAAGCCCAAGGTGCAGTACCTAGGCCATATGGTAAGTACGGAAGGTGTGGCACCAGATCCTGACAAAGTCACCACTATCCGGGACTGGCAAAGACCCAGCACCATTCATGAAGTAAGGCAGTTTCTTGGGTTGGCAGGCTACTAGCGGAGATTCAAGGACTTCACCAAAATAGCCGCACCCTTGCAAGATCTCCTAGTGGGCCAATCCAAGAAGGTCAAGAACAAGAGTCTTCCATTCATCAGGTTGAAATTGGCCCTCCCGGGAGATGAAGTCATGGCCTACCCTGACTATGACCAACCATTTGTACTTTACACTGACGCCAGCAACGAGGGATTGGGAGCAGTGCTATCACAAATGCAAAAAGGCAAAGAAAGAGTAATTGCCTACGCCAGCAGGAAGCTTAGTCCCACTGAAAGGAACCCCGACAACTACAGTTCCTTTAAACTGGAGTTCCTCGCCATAGTCTGGGCGGTAACGGAGTGCTTCAAGCACTACCTAGCTTCAGCAAAGTTTACCATATACACGGACAATAATCCGCTAACCCACTTTGAAACTGCCAAGCTGGGTGCATTAGAGCAGCAATGGATGGCCTGGTTGTCCAACTACGAGTTTACCATAGTTGGTGGACTGATGCACTGTCCAGGATGCCCAATTCACCAGAAGGGGGAGAAGATCCAGGAGAAGTTGAAGAATCGAGCTACCAACCTTCCACCGCCCAATTGCAGCCCAGCGCTCCTAAGGGGTGAGGAACAAGCCCTATTTCGTACGAGAGGCCACGTTGAACCCATTGCCCATCATGAGTTGGCAGAGACGGAAGATAGTGACCCAGCCGTTCACCTAGGCTGACACAAGCTGATTCACACCCTGGTTCAGATACTCCACAGGAAGCACAGCAGTTGTGGAAGGAGATGGGCAAGCTGTTCATCTATGAGGGTAAGCTGTGTGAGAGGAACATCAACTCGTGCACCCACGAACTAGTCTGGCAGGTGGTAGTCCCAAAGCGGGATGTGCCAATGGTCTTGGAGGCGTACCACAATGGAGCAGGACGCTTCGGGTGGAAGAAGTTGGAGGTCCTACTTCGTGAGAGATTCTACTGGGTTGGCATGAGGAGAGCCATTGAGAAGTGGTGCCAAGAATGTGGCCCATGCAACCTGCGCAGGAAAGACCGTAACAGCCAGCGAGCCCCATTACAGCTGATCATCACAAAGCAGCTGCTTAAACTGGTAGCTTTGGATCACGTGAAGTTGACTCCGAGTAGGACTGGCTACACCTACGCTCTGACCATCGTTGACCATTACTCGAGGTTCTTGGTAGTCGTGCCTGTCAAAGACCAAACAGCGAAGACAGCAGCCAAGGCATTTCAACAACACTTTTGTCGACCGCACGGTTACCTTGAACAAGTGCTCACCGACCAAGGCCCAGCCTTTGAGCAGAAGTGTTCCAGGAGTTTTGTAACATGTACGGTTGCAAGAAAATCAGGATGATGCCGTACCATCCACAAACAAATGGCATGTGTGAGAAGATGAACAAGGTGGTAATTGACCTATTGAAGACCTTGCCTCTGGAAGAACGAAACCAGTGGCCAGAGAAGTTGCCAGATCTGGTAGATCTGTATAATCATATACCGGTAAAACTCTACCAACTGCACTCCGGCCTACCTGATGAGGACAATACCTGGAAAGTTACCCATTGATTTGGACATGGGAGTCTCAACACCTGAGTTGACATCACCAGATACAGACTGGGATACAGAGCAGCAGCAACAATACCGTAAAGTGCAAGAATGTGTAGAGAAAAGTTTGTCCCAGTCAAGACAGAAGCAGGAAAGAAATTATAATCAGCACGCAGTTCCCTTGTCACCTGGAGAACAGGTACTCAAAAGAAAAAGATGAGTTCAAAAATTAGATGACCAGTGGGAGGCTGAGCCATACACCGTTTTACCTTCAGACTTTGATAACACCAAGGTGTGCCTCGTCAGTAAAGATGGAGGAGAAACCTCAGTGACAGTGTCAAGGGATCATCTAAAACCGTGCTCTGACCAATTAAAGGAAAGATATGATGACTCAAATTGTACTCAGCCCATAGAAGAGATGGCGGAAAAGGTCAGCACAGTACTTGGCGGGTTCCCTCTAAATTGGAAAAGAGTGAACCAGGCCAGAGTTGTGCCCATCTTGATCTTTCCCCAACCAGTAGTGCCAGAAGGAGATACAACTCTAGATCAGCCTGAAGACCAGCGGGCTCCAGTAACAGATGCCACATCTGCAGTGGAACGTGGAAATCTGCCTCGTGCAAGCGGTGAATCTGTCAGGCCCATGGTGAGTCTAAGAAGTCGCAGACTGTTGCCCAGTTTACCAGTAAGATGCAGGCCTACCAGTAACACAGACACTGGTAGATCCACTGGTAGATACACAACATCAACAACAAACACACTAGGCCTAGTAAGGCCATTAGATATATCAGTACTGCGTAGATCCACCCGTAGTACGAGAGGTCAGATCCCAGCCCGATATAGGGACTAAAATGTAAATAAGTTAATAATGTATAGTTGCAACCGTTTAAGCATGAGAGCCTACAGAGACTTACTGCATGAACTTTTAAATATTCGTATTATGCTGTTGATGGACAATCGGGCCACAGGACCTTACTTGTAAATATCTACCCTGACTCGGCCTTGAAAATAAACCGCCGGCGTGGCCGAAAACCAGGCCCAGGTTCGAAATATATAATAAAGTGGGCTAAGGCGGTTCCCACCAACCAAACTTCAGATACACGTACAAAGGTAATTCCTGGACAGCACCGTAAGGGACAAGGCGCTGCAGTAACTGTGTTATTGTTTTTCTTTTTGGGTTTTTGTAATTTTTACATTTTTCAAGGCTTTGTAAACTTTCATTTATTGTTGTAATTAACTGTTCTTGTTATGTTTTCTCAGTCCGTGACATAATGAAGTTAACTAGGGGGGAATGTGGCACCCCAGAGTCCAGTTACCACGGTGACAATTCCTCCCTCTACAGGGTGGTGATGTCATGCCTGGAGCAGGAAGAGGTCCCCATGCGAGGTAATACACAGCATCCAACACTTGTTCTAACGCCAGACCAAAAGGGGCAGAGCTTAAGGGAGTGACAGTTGGTGGGAGGAGTTAGTGTTGAGGTAAGGTGATTGTTCTGGAAAGAGTCAGTTGGCCTGAAGATAGGAAAGAGAGAGGAGCGGAGACAAGAGCTCTGGGGAATTTCAGTGCGTCAGAGATGATCCCGGAGCAGGGCGCTGATAAAAAGGACGCCAGAGTCCTGGGCTGTGTGGGTGCTGTACGCCTCAACAGCCGAATCTAGAGGGCAGGGGACTGCAAGCTCCCTGACCACACCGAACACCCGGAGGCACCGCAGCAGACCAAGAGCCCAGGTCTGCCAGTGAACAGACAGTGCCTGTGATAGACTCACGCAGTTTGTCATACAGGTTAAAGCCAACACACAGGAGAGGGTTGCAGCTTATGCCTGTAGAGGCAGCAGGGACCAGAAAAGAGAGCGCAGCAGGAAGGCCTCTAACCCCACCTGGCAGGGTGAACCCCCTGAATGCTTCCAGGCTGGCCGACTCCTGCTATCATCTATAACTAGTGCCCCAGACTGCATTTTCACTTGCCTAGAAGTAAAAGGTAAAGAAAACTGCACTTTTCTGTGTCCCTTGCTTATTCTCTGCACCTCAATATTCACCATCCCCTGAACAGACTGTTATATCTGCCCTGGGGCCTCATTCTGCCTGTGGAGAGCTGTACCATCTTTGCTGCATCACCAACTGCCCCAGTGGAATTGAATCACAGCGTCGGCCATCTTATTGCTGAATACAACGGGTGGCGTCACGAACTAATTCCCCTGCAAACTATCCCCTATAACTTTACTTTTCACATTTTTATTGGACGCCTAGGGCCACAGACCAAGTCATTGCTGGTGACTAATCCCCTCAAGAACTGTCCAACCCGGGTCCAAGTATTCCAGGCCCTAGGGGGTGCTCCATATGCAGATCCACACCTGAAGTAATGTGATTCTTTTTTGGCTGATGAAATTTTCTGCAATGTGCAAAAATGATGGTGGACATTGTAGTTGATTTCAAGGAGAAATTAATTGGAATTTTTTTTAAAGTTATGTTTTTTTAATTCAGCGAATTCCTAAAAACTCAAATTTGATTTGCACTGATTCCCTCCTCTCTATTAGTAAGCCATATTCTAGTTATACATTCCATTTTTTAAATCCATGTATTCAAAGATTAAATCTTGTGGATCATCTGAGCACTGACCAGGGATATAGGAGGCCCAGGTAGAGATAAGAAAGATAACTATATTAAAACTGTGCAGATCAACTCAGAAGCCTTCATCATGAACAGCTCTGGTAAAAATTAAGAGACCAACACATCAAAACTCTGTCATGGCCGCCCAATCTCCAGACCTGAACCCCATAAAAAACTTCTGTAATGTAATCAAGAGGAAGATGGATAGTCACAAGCCATCAAACAAAGAACTGCTTAGATTTTTGTACCAGGAGTGGCATAAGGTCACCCAAAAGTAGTGTGACAGACTGGTGGAAAGCATGCCAAGACGCATGAAAGCTGTGATTAACAATCATGGTTATTCCACAGAATATTGATTTCTGAACTCTTCCTGAGTTAAAACATTAGTAATTGTTGTTTCTAAATTATTATGAACTTGTTTTCTTAGCATTACTTGAGGTCTGAAAGTACTGGTTCTTTTATTTAATTTTGACCATTTCTCATTTTTAGAAAAAAAAAAAAAAATTTTTTTGCTTGGAAATTTGGAGACATGTTGTCAGTAGTTTATAGAATAAAATTGCAAAAATATACAGTACAGACCAAAAGTTTGGACACACCTTCTCATTCAAAGATTTTTCTGTATTTTCATGGCTATGAAAATTGTAGAATCACACTGAAGGCATCAAAACTATGAATTAACACATGTGGAATTATACATTACACTTTACAAAAAAGTGTGAAACAACTGAAAATATGTCTTATATTCTAGGTTCTTCAAAGTAGCCACCTTTTGCTTTGATTACTGCTTTGCACGCAGAAAAGGTGAACGGATGGACTCTACATGCCTGGTTCCCACAGTGAAGCATGGAGGAGGTGGTGTGATGGTGTGGGGGTGCTTTGCTGGTGACACTGTTGGGGATTTATTCAAAATTGAAGGCATAGTGAACCAGCATGGCTACCACAGCATCTTGCAGCGGCATGCTATTCCATCCGGTTTGCGTTTAGTTGGACCATCATTTATTTTTCAACAGGACAATGACCCCAAACACCTCCAGGCTGTGTAAGGGCTATTTGACCAAGAAGGAGAGTGATGGGGTGCTACGCCAGATGACCTGGCCTCCACAGTCACCAGACCTGAACCCAATCGAGATGGTTTGGGGTGAGCTGGACCGCTCACCGCTTCAATTTTGAATAAATCCCTAACAGTGTCACCAGCAAAGCACCCCCACACCATCACACCACCTCATCCATGCTTCACGGTGGGAACCAGGCATGTAGAGTCCATCCGTTCACCTTTTCTGCGTGCAAAGCAGTAATCAAAGCAAAAGGTGGCTGCTCTGAAGAACCTAGAATATAAGACATATTTTCAGTTGTTTCACACTTTTTTGTAAAGTGTAATGTATAATTCCACATGTGATAATTCATAGTTTTGATGCCTTCAGTGTGATTCTACAATTTTCATAGTCATGAAAATACAGAAAAATCTTTGAATGAGAAGGTGTGTCCAAACTTTTGGTCTGTACTGTACCTATAAAGAGAAAAATCAGACAAACTGAAAATTTTGCAGTGGTCTATTAATTTTTGCCAGAGCTGTATAATATACAGATACAGTACAGCAGGGTCCTACACCCAATTAGGTACATACAGGTTACCCTGTTTTGATACATTCATGAGGAGAAATGAGCAGGACTGAGCGTTACAAGTCTTTCTATGTCTTGTAGTCCCAAAAGTTGATCAATGCTTTACACTCTTCACTACAATATATAATTAATATTTTTTTTTGCCCAGTTAAAACACATAACACATACCTGATGATTACTGTTGTTTTCCTCATTTTGTTTCTATCTTAAGTTTTGTCTGTTTAATGGCCAGTGTGAACATGCTCCTATACGGTGCATCCATACCAATTTATACTCTGGCTCATTTTGGGGGTTTTTGCTTTAGGTTCTTTTCTTTGAGCTGGGCATTTATATAGCTTCCCATGCCTGGGCGTCCACAGTTGGCCTCCGGTCTTGTTCTGCCCTTATTCACATGAGGTCGTTTTTGACACACAATAAGGTTTTAACATTAGAGATAGTATGGACCCTCCCAATTTAGGTCACCTTGTTGCGGTGGGATGGCTTTTATGCTTTATTGTGTTTACTAAGTATCCTGTGTTATTTTTATGCACTTTCACTTTTAGCAGCGTTTTTGCTCGTTTTGTTTCTATCTTAGGTTATACCTAATGAAGGAGTTGGATAAACTCCAAAATGTATAGTTTTAAGAAAGTGATCATTCTTATCTCTGGACCTCCTAGATCTCTGGGCAGCTCTCCGTTGATCAGCCAGCTTTTATCTTGAATGCATGATCTTTAGTTCCGGCACTCATGAGTCCACGAACCAGCAGTCGAAGCTACAGGCCAAGCGGTGGATCCAATCAAATCCATCATAATGTTGTGCCTGCCCCGAACAACAATACAGGATGCGTGAATTTGCCCTCGCTCCCAAGCCTTTGAATTGTTGGTCTACACAAGAGAGCTCCGTGTCTCTTTTCTTCTTTTAAATCATTGAAATTGTGTTCCGAATAGACACGGTAGATGTATTTGTGTTTATAGTCATCATCGTGGGTCATGTAAATAAAAATCCCTCTTTTTATTAGACTGAAAGGATTTGGCATTGAACAGTATTCCAGACCACTGTATATTGTATTAAACCATTTAAAGCTAGAATACATCATTTGAGTTTATTATTTTACTATTTTGTTCCTCTCCACAATGGTCTGCTAAAAAAATGGTGCTTTTCCACGTAATATTATTTATTTTCCTTTTTTATGCAAGTATAGCATCAAGAATACCAACACAAAGAGACGGAACTATCAAGGCCTGAGTTTTCATTGTACCTCTAAATACTAGAAAAATAGAAATTGTCTAAAAAAAAGCAAATGCTTCTTTGTTTTTTTCCGGTTTGAATCAGAATATTTTTGTATTTTTACATAATATCTAGTACATTATTCTTAATACGTGCCTTATCTGCTCCAGAACCTCTTTTTCAGTATATCAGAATATATTGTTTACAAATAATATTACCTAGTGTCGCCATTTATTATCCTTACATTTGGCACTATAGCTGGTACTGTATCTATGCACTGCTGTGAGAAGAAGCCACAATGTGGGGCATTTTAGATTGAAGGGGCACATTTTTGGGTTTTTTGTTTTCCGATTCAGAGTTGGGAGTGAGATTTTTATTAAGGGGCACAATAAGAGATACATTGGAGGTACATTGTGGAGCATGTTTTTGCTCGGGGGGATATTATTCGGTATTTCAATTCAGCAGCACAGTGTGAGGTATAATGGAGCGAGGTTTATTTAAAGGGAATCTGTCAGCAGTTTTTTTTCTATGTAATCTTATAGCGGCATAATCTATGACAGAGACTGTGATTCTAGCAATGTGTCACTTACTAGGCTGCTTACTGTTTTCTCTGCAGCAGATCCCTGAATGCAGAGCTGTGCATAACCTTGCCCACACCACTGATTGGCAGCTTTTATGAATAGGCAGAAACCTGTCAATCAGTGATGAGGGGTGGAGTTACAAAAAGAAGGAGGACTAGGAGGCACAAGACAACTAATCCTCTAGTAATAATTCTCTGCTGATTAAAACATTGATTTTATTAAAACTACACCACACAGCTCAGTATGTGACACATTGCTGGAATCAGGATCTCTCTCTTTCCCCCTCCTCTTTCACTCTCCTTCTCTTTCCCTCTCCTTCTCTTTCCCTCCCTCTCTTTCCCTCACCCTCTCTCTTTATCTCTCCCTCTTTCCCTCTCCTTCTCTTCCACTCTCCCTCTCTTTCCCTCACCCTCCCTCTTTCCCTCTACCTCTCTTTCCCTCACCCTCCCTCTTTCCCTCTCCCTCTCTTTCCCTCTCCTTCTCTTTCCCTCTCCCTCTTTCCCTCTCCCTCTCTTTCCTCTCCCTCACTCTTTACCTCTCCCTCTCTTTCCCTCTCCCTCTTTCCCTCTCCCTCTCTTTCCCTCACCCTCACTCTTTCCCTCTCCCTCTCTTTCCCTCTCCCTCTTTCCCTCTCTCTCTTTCCCTCACCCTCCCTCTTTCCCTCACTGTAATGTATGTAGTACAGTTCATATAGCGTCTTGTGCTTGGGTGCGAGGAAAACACATGAGACACAGGTTTGATATAGAAGGACTTGTATTACTTCATACAAGTGGCAAAAAGGGTCACACAGTTGCAGGTACAGAAGCAGGAGACACAGCAGGCCAGAGTAACTTAAGCTCAGCAATAACTCTCCACAACAGGTTCAGGATCTCTTCTCTGTTACCGTAATTCCATGCAAACGTGGATTTATCAAATAGCAGGTTTCCAGAGTCCACAAGTGTTCCAGAGTTCCTCAGTAGGAAATAGCTGGAGTACAAAGTCCAAGGCTTCCAGGAGTCAGGTCACAGGTTCACTGCAGGCTTGATTCTGAACCACTGATTGCTCAGCTGAGGCTGCTTAAGAAGCAAGAGGGAGAGAATCAGGGCGGGAACATGAAAGCTGGAAACTCCATATTGACTGAGGACAAGATAGCTGCAGCAAGACAGAAAGCAAAATGGCCGACGGAAAAACTGAGTTTCAAGAAACATGTACAAAGAACCTTACATTACTCCCCCCTTAGGGACAACCTCCGGATGACCTCAGACCAGGCTTGTCTGGGTACCTCTGATGAAACTGGCGGAGCAAGCGAGGAGCATTAACGTTATCGACTGGTTCCCATGAGTTGTCCTCCACTGGGTAGCCCTGCCATTTAATCAAATATTGTAACTGATTTCTGTACAACCTGGAATCTAGAATCCTTTCCACCACAAATTCTTCCTGACCATCGACTAGCACTGGGTCAGGGCAAGGAGAAGAACGTCCAGGAAACGTATTGGGTGTTGCAGCCTTTAGTAGGGATACATGAAAGACAGGGTGGATTCTCATAGTTCTGGGCAGTTGAAGACGACAAGCAACGGCACTTATAATCTTACTGATCTTATAAGGTCCAATGTACTTATGTCCCAACTTAGACGATGGAATCCTTAACTTAAGATTTCTGGTTGACAGCCAGACCAAGTCTCCTACCTTGAAAGCTGGTGCAGGTTTACGAAATTTATCTGCTGCTTTCTTGTACCTTTCCTGAGCCAATTCTAGATTTTCCTTTAGAAGATCCATATTCTTTTGTAAAGAAGTGATTCTTTCAGCCACTGCCGGCAAGGGCGTATCTATGGGAAATCGAGGAATAATGTTAGGATGATAACCTAGATTGGAGTAAAAAGGAGACTGCTTAGTGGAGGCGCTCTGAGAGTTGTTATAAGAGAACTCAGCCAGTGGAAGTAGATCCACCCAATCATCTTGTAGGTGGCAGATAAAGCAGCGGAGATACTGCTCCAGGGTCTGATTGGTTCGTTCTGTCTGTCCATTAGTCTGGGGATGAAAAGCAGAAGAAAGGTTTACTTTAATGTCCAATGCTGCACAGAAATTTTGCCAAAACCTTGAAGTGAATTGCACCCCTCGATCCGAAATGACCTCATCCGGTACTCCATGTAAGCGAAACACATTCTTAATCATCAAGTCTGATGTCTGTTTTGCAGTGGGTAAGCCGACACAAGGGATAAAATGAGCTGCCTTTGTTAGACGGTCAACCACCACTAGAATGGTGTTCTTCCCTTGAGAGGTTGGTAACTCCACAATGAAGTCCATAGAAATGGATCCCCACGGGCAGGACGGGGTGGGAAGAGGTTGCAACAGACCAGTTGGTGAGGAGCGAGGTGTTTTGCATCTTGCACAGACTTCACATGAAGTGACATAGTTTAAAACATCTTTCCTGTAAGTGGGCCACCAAAAGAAACGAGAAAGAAATTCCTGTGTCTTTAGAATTCCTCTATGCCCAGCTATCTTGGAATCGTGGATGAGTTGCAATACTCTCAATCTGACTGTTTCAGGTATATACAGACGTTGTCCATGAATCCACACACCATTCTTAAAGACAAGACTTACGTCCCTTGGGGGTTGTGCCAACAAGGAATCCGCATGGTATGCTTCCTTGATGTCCTTAAGTAGGTCTTGATTATGAATCACTCCCAGGAATCTAGAGTCAGGAAGAATAGTCTTAGGAGGAGTAAGTGGACGGGTCTCTGCTGAATGAATCCTAGAGAGTGCATCAGCCTTTCCATTGCGCGATCCTGGCCTATAAGAAATTACAAAATTAAATTGGTTTAGGAAAAGATTCCAGCGAGCCTGGCGAGGAGTCAGGCACTTAGCCGACCTGATAAATTCAAGGTTACGATGGTCTGTCAGGATGACTATTTGCTGTGCAGCTCCCTGAAGAAGGTGTCTCCATTCTTTGAAGGCGGCAATAATGGCCAACAACTCTCTATTGCCCACATCGTAGTTCCTCTCAGCCGAAGACAACTGCTGGGAAAAGAAGGCACAGGGATGCAAGACATTCTTCTCACCTGTTCTCTGAGAGAGTATAGCTCCAACGGCACAGTCTGAAGCATCCACCTCTATTATGAAGGCAAGTTCGGGGTTGGGATGTACTAAGATAGGTGCGGTGGTAAATTTATCCTTTAGATGGGAAAATGCTTCCTGGGCTTGGGGGTCCAGGAGAACCTAGACTCTTTCCGGGTAAGTTGGGTGATAGGTGACACTACCTCAGAGAAATTCCTAATGAAACGTCTATAGAAGTTGGCAAACCCGATGAAGCGCTGCACCTCCTTAACATTTCTAGGAATTGGCCAATCCTTGATGGCTTGGGTCTTGCTTCCATCCATACTAATCCCTTGTGTAGACAGTACATACCCCAGAAATTGAATTTTCGGTCCTATGGAATTCACACTTTTCAAGTTTGATGTAAAGATGGTTTTGTCTTAGACGTTCTAAGACCATTCTCACATGTCCATGATGTTCCTCTGTGGAGTTAGAAAAAAATTAGAATATCATCCAGATAAATCACCACGAATGTATCTAGGAGATCCCTGAAGATGTCATTCACCAAGTGTTGGAAAGTGGCTGGGGCGGTACTCAGACCAAAAGGCATAACTAGATATTCAAAGTGTCCATAGCGTGACCTGAATGCAGTCTTCCATTCATCCCCAGGTCTAATACGGACCAAGTTATAGGCCCCACGGAGATCCAGTTTAGAGAAAATTTTGGCATGCCGCACTCTCTCCAATAACTCAGGGATTAAAGGCAATGGATAACGGTTTCTAATAGTAACCTTATTGAGTTCCCTATAGTCTTACGCAGGGTCTCAGAGATCCATCTTTCTTCTTCACAAAGAAGATGGGTGCACCTGCAGGAGATGAAGAGGGGCGTATGAAGCCCTTGGCTAGATTTTCGTCTATGTAATCCTTTAAAGCCTTTAGCTCGGGCCCCGCCAGGGGGTAGATCTTACCAAAGGTATCTCTGCTCCAGGCAATAATTCAATTGGACAATCATATGGACGGTGAGGGGGAAGCTGGTCAGCGTTCTCCTTGTCACATAAATCCACATAGTCCTGGTATACAGCTGGTAGTTCAGGGACTGATATGGTTCCTTTAGGAACAGAGCAAGCTGAAACTTCTGGACTCATCTGTTTCTCTGGAAAGTGTAATTCCTTGGTCTCCCAGTTAATGGTAGGGTTCTGAGCCTGCAGCCATGGTAGCCCTAGAATAATGGGAAAGTGGGGAGAAGAGATAAGCATAAAGGACAGTTTCTCTTGATGATCTTTACCCATAAGGACCCTCAATGGCTCCGTTTCCTGATCCACTGGTCCAGAGGTCAGCAGGGAGCCATCCACAGTCTCCATCTGTACTGGAGTAGCCTTCTTCACTGAACGTATCCCCTGTTTCAGAGCAAAGGAGATATCCATAAAATTTCCACTTGCCCCTGAGTCGATCATAGCAGAGCTAGACACCCAGACTGAGTCAACCCAGAGTTTGATGGAAAGGAAGCAATGAGAATTGTTTTTCTTACAACTCAGCTGGGACACCGCTGAGGAAACTTGAAAAATTGCAGCGTTACACAGTCATCGTCCTCAGAAGTAACGGAGTTTAAGTCCGAGAAATCAATATCTGTTGCTGCAGATCTCTCTGGAGCCTGAGGCTCGGACCTGACAGATCTCCTCTCGCAACACTCACAGTGAATGACTGCTGCAGTAGTCTTACGAGAACGGCTGGGGCAGTTTATAATGAAGTGCCCTGACTTACCACAGTAGAAACATAGATTTTCCTTTAAACGATGTTCTTTGCGTGCATCACTAACCCGTCTTTGTAAAGAGTCCACCTGCATGGGTTCAGGTTCAGGTTCCCGTGTGATCCTACTCAAAGGTTCCTTAGCTGGGGAGGAAGGTAGGAAAAGGTTAGTGCGATTACTTTCGAACCATCTCTCTTGCCTGCGTTCAGTCAGACGAGCATCAATACGGATGCAGTAGTTAATAAAGTCACCTAACGCAGTGGGAGGGTCGGCACGAGCAAGTTCATCCTTAATCAGTGGAGACAACCCTTTTCGAAAAATAGATTTTTTGGCGGAACTGTCCCAAGTGGTATCGAGGGCCCATCTCCTGAAATCCAAGGCATATTCGGCTACTGAGCGCTTACCTTGGCGCAAAGTTAACATGGCTGCTTCAGCTGTTGCACCTCGATTGGGGTCATCAAACACCTGCCCCATGGCTGAAATGAAAGCATCAAGATGATCCAAACATTCATCCTCAGTCTCAATCAGAGGGTTTGCCCACATCAAAGCCTTGTTGGTAAGCAACATAATTATAGTAAGCACTTTAGATCGTTCAGTGGGAAATTGTGAAGCATGTGCAGAAAAAAAAGATTGCATTGATTAATAAATCCCCTGAATTCTCACGTTCACCGCCAAAATGAAAAGGGGGTAACTTGGGAATCCCAGAACTCGGGGTTATGGCAGGAGCCTGGACTCGTTCCTCTAGAACCTCAATCCTGGCTCGTAAATCATGGGTAGTTTGTCCAAACACTTGCAAATTGTGATTAGTGAGGTCCTGTAGGTTTGCAAAACGGGTCTTTATAGTCTGTATATCTGCAAGGATTGTATCAGTCACTCCGCAAAGCTCCTTTATGCGAGCCTCCATCTTCCAGATCTTTTAAGACAGGAGTACTGGAAGGAGAAGAGAAAAAAACAAACAAACAAACAATAGTGTTTACCTGTGGTAACACTGCAGAGTAAAATTAAGGGAATGTGCTCACCTGGAATGGTTGTGAGAAGTCACAACCACTGTCATCACAGAAAGTATAACCGGACATCTGATATCCACAGTCACAGCAGACACGGCCTTCCCAGACCCAGCAGACACTAACGTTTGGCTTCAGAATCTTGTAATGTATGGTGTACAGTTCATATAGCGTCTTGTGCTTGGGTGCGAGGAAAACACATGAGACACAGGTTTGATATAGAAGGACTTGTATTACTTCATACAAGTGGCAAAAAGGGTCACACAGTTTGCAGGTACAGAAGCAGGAGACACAGCAGGCCAGAGTAACTTAAGCTCAGCAATAACTCTCCACAACAGGTTCAGGATCTCTTCTCTGTTACCGTAATTCCATGCAAACGTGGATTTATCAAATAGCAGGTTTCCAGAGTCCACAAGTGTTCCAAAGCTCCTCAGTAGGAAATAGCTGGAGTACAAAGTCCAAGGTTTTCCAGGAGTCAGGTCACAGGCTCACTGCAGGCTTGATTCTGAAGCACTGATTGCTCAGCTGAGGCTGCTTAAGAAGCAAGAGGGAGAGAATCAGGGCGGGAACATGAAAGCTGGAAACTCCATATTGACTGAGGGCAAGATAGCTGCAGCAAGACAGAAAGCAAAATGGCGACGGAAAAACTGAGTTTCAAGAAACATGTACAAAGAACCTTACACTCACCCTCTCTTTCCCTCTCCTCTTTCCCTCTCCTTCTCTTTCCCTCTCCGTTTCTTTCCCTTCCCTCTTTCCCTCTCCTTCTCTTTCCCTCTCCCTCTCTTTTCCTCTCCCTCTCTTTCCCTCTCCCTCTCTTTCCATCACCCTCTCTTTCCCTCTGCCTCTCTTTCCCTCACCCTCCCTCTTTCCCTCACCCTCTCTTCCCTCACCCTCTTTCCCTCTTCTTTCCCTCTGCCTCTCTTTCGCTCTCCCTCTCTTTCCCTCACCCTCCCTTTCCGTCTCCCTCTCTCTTTGTTGCTCTCTTTCGCTTTGTGCAGTAGTTTACAGCTCTCACTGAGGCGGGACATGAGCATCTTTGCTGATCGGCAAAGGATAGCAGACTGAGTACTGTTTCTACTTTTATTCTACACTGTTATGGCATTTTATTGCATTTAGAATGTTCTATTTATTTCTCTCTCTTTCTCTTCCTCCTTTCTTTCTCTTGCTTTTTCTTCCTCTTTCTCTTCCTCTCTCGTTCTTTCTTTCTTTTGGAATATGTTTGATGCAAACAACTCCATTCCTGTCTGAATGTTTAGTTGCTAGATTTGTATGCTGTTTATAAAGTTAGAACAAAAAAATAAACTCCCAGAGGCTCACACAGGGATAGCATGTGACTGTTTTTCCTGTTTTGCTGTGTCTGTGTATGAGAGAAGCAGCCTGCTGTAGATGATGCACAGATAGAGACACAAATGATTTATTCCTGATCTATTAAGCTGTCATATATTGTTCCTGATTGTTCCTGAATAAAGAAGTTCTATTGTCACACCCTTGGAGAGTTTCCTGAATAATCCACTGCCAACATTTCTTTCTTTCTCTTTCTTTCTCTTTCTTTCTTTCTTTCTTTCTTTCTTTATTCTCTCTTTCTCTCTCTCTTTCACTATCTCTCTTCCACTCTCACTCGCTTTCACTCTCACTCACTCTCACTCTCTCTTTCCTTTCACTCCTCTCTTTCACTCTCTCTCTTTCACTTTCCCTCTTTCTCTCTCACTCTTTTCTCTCTCCTCTTTCACTCTCATCTTTCACTCTCCCTCGTTCACTCTCCACTTTCCACCTTCTCTCTTTCTCAACTTCTTTCTCTCCTGTTTCCGTCTCTCTATTTATCTTTTCCTTTGTCTTTTTCCCTTCTCTCTCTTTTCATTCTCTCTTTCTGTTTCTATCCTTCTCTCACTTTTTTCTATTTCTCGTTTACTGTTGCTCTCTTGCGCTTTCTCTTTTTCTCTCACACTCTCTGTCCTACAAAATAGATATTATTTTTTAAGCAGCATCATAACCATTGAAGCATAACCATACTTGTCTTCAGAAAGCAAAACGTTTAAACAAAGCATATACTAATAAAAAGAAGACAGAAAAAAAGAAAAATCCCCTCAGTATTTATAGAAGTGCAATTGTTTAAACCCATAAAATCACCAGTGCTAATATTCTTAAGATTCCAAGATCATTTCAAATATATACTTGCAATTGTGATCAGAGGGCAAGAATTCTGAATAGAAGTATGCAAAGGTTTATTACTCTATTTTACATCTAAACGCATCAGCACAGACACTCATTTCACTCTACTGACCATGACCTCAAAATAAGATGCTGCCACCCCGAGTTGCCGGGTCCAGCTATTGTAATAATTCCTATTTTGCATAGCTTAATGCAGAAGTGAATGAAGAAAGAAAATAAAAGGTACTGTAGCTTTGAGAATCCAAAAGTGCTTTTTTCTAGGGATTTTTACATAAACCAAATAGCTGCCTGAACTTTAAGTGCTTTGTAAAAAAAATAATCAAAGAACCGGCTAAGAATTGTAGATGACTACCTAGCATCTACAGCTACGCGAACTGTTAATGTTGGATAAAACAAAAGTGATGAAGGCATTTCAGATGGAAGATGCAAGACTAGACAAAGGAAACCTGAGTAAACAATATTTTCTTATTTCTTTTAATAAACCCTTAGAGAGAACTCTAATTGGCTGTTTTCCTTCTGTACCAGCGACTTGACACAAAAGCAGAAAACGTTTAGTTTTCTTATATTAAACCACACAATAACATTATTTACGTTTATAAACCTGAATGTAAAAAAATTAAATAAATTACGGCATTGCTTCTTTTATATTTATACTGCCGTGATTAAAAAAAAATTGTAAATTGATTTCCTCAATACTGTACACATAACATTGGGTTATTTATAGTCAATTTAGTGAAAAAAATGTATAATTGTGGAGAAGGTTGAACTTGATGGACCGAGGTCTTTTTCAACCTATGTAACTGTGCATGGGTTTTCTTATTATATTAATGGCCTGACATTAGGATAATTAGATCCTGATGTTAAGAAATGTTCAAGGGTTACCCAAACTTGGAATGATCACCTAGCTGCTTGACGGATGTTGACTTGCTGATCGGTGAGGGTCTTACTACTCGGAGCCCCACCAGTTCCAAAAATGGGGGCTCTGCAGTGCTTCGTCAGAATACAGATTGCGTGTGGCCACTTTATTAATTGTTTATTGGACTTTCAACGATAATTGAGTGCCACACTATGCTTTTCTGTCACAGGGACACAATGAATAAAGTGATGGCGAACAATGAATGAAGCGGTGGCGCACAACCGTAGGAGCATTTGGAACCCCATGGTCAGACCTCCATCGATTGCCAAGTTTATTACCTATCATGATATCTTCTAATATGGGAATTAACCATTTAATACATTTGTTGTCAGGGATTAAAGCAAAAAGGCAAAAAAACCTCTATTATCGAGAATATTTTTTGCAACGTGTTTAGATATACATTGGACCGTATCTAGGATTAGGAAAACAGTGCTGTCCATTTTGTATTCCTTAACGGGTAGAAGCAGCTTGGAAATTTTTTATTTATTTATTTTTTTTGCTACAAGAGAAAACAGACTTCTGCACTAAAAATGGAGAAAATAAAATCTAGGGCACTGATGAAAAATAGTCCTTTTTTCTAGTATGTTAGAGAAAAACAGACCTTAAAACTTTAACAAACTTCTTATATGACATTTTTTCAGGAAAACGGCTGCTGTTTGACATGCTGGTTCCCAACATCATCTCCAAAGACAACACATATAGATTTTGCCATATGCTTTTTATTTCTATCAATAGGTGATAAAATATCTGGCTTATGAAATCTCTCATGGAAACCACTCAGGGCATCCATAGCTGTAAAGCTCGTACAAATCTTCCTGGTCTTAAAATGTTATCCTGCGCTTTATCTACCTGCGCTAACAGAAAACTAAAATTCTGGTAAATGAAAACTTGGCTAGCATCCTAAAGGTTGAGCTCAATTATTTTTTTGGAGATCTGGTCTGCTTGGATCTATTTAATAAGGACACAACATAAAAATGGCCACCAATGAAGACTTAGGATGAGAAATAGGGTTCTGTTCATATCGCTTCCCCTACAATGGTTTACTGACATTTTTTGTGTCTCATCTGATTTTGTCTCTATTCCTGTCCCTGGTTTTTATATTGCCATCCTACTGACATGTTCTCTATCTGCTGATTTTGTCCTTGGTTCTGTCCTTTCCTTTTGTTTTTTCACCTGGCTTGCCTACAATCCCTCTGCCTATTCACTCCACCTGCCAGCAAATACTCCGTGAGACATTTCAGTGAATCCCAGGTCTGTATGTGGTGGACGCGTGAATACTAAAGCGTTCCAAGGACTTGCTAGGTGGAGTGGATGGTGCAAAGACGCTTAATAAGAGTTGCCAGACTCCATGTATAATCCCAAAAAGTACTTTGGATAATACCAACTTCTTATGTTTCCCTGTCAATAAGCTGATTATAAAGTGTCCTGCTACTGGATCCCCATCGATCAAAAGTAATCTATGGGGTAAACGATGGATGTCTATGTAATAAGAGCAGCCCAGATCCTCCCTAGTGGGTGGCCTTCATTAGCTTTGAACAGACATGAGGATCATTGAATGAAGCCTTCCTCCCTCTGTGGACCCCCCTAATGAAAAATGTATTTTCTAAACCAACGGGAAATGTTTCCCTTCGGAGAGTGACATACCGGCTCTGGCATGCCAATAGTAAGGTTTATTCGCCGTGCAGTGCTCCTCTGGGAAATTTAATATTCAAATTGCCTCTTCAGATGGAAAAAGACTTGAAAATTTTCTTTATCAACCTTTTAATGGATTTTTGAAATTGACTTAGGATGAAAGCTAAATCGATTCCAATTTGCAGACATGAAGCCTTGAAACTGGAATTTCTTTCTTCCGGCAGCGCAACTCTTCTTTGATTGTTGGGCCCGATACAACATTCATTGCGGCTGACAACCACTCGGCATCCAATCCAGTGGTCACAGTTACTGATCTGTCCGATGATCGGAGTCTTGCGATCGGTTCTCCCATCTTTACTATTAGCTGAGAGCACAAGTGGGCAGGGTAAATACTGTGCTCTCTCTCTTAATGGCCTTTTACATTTGCGATGCACCAGCAATCCCGACCACGTACGCCCCCGGTCAGGATCGCTGGTGCTCGCTAAAGGCGCTAGGACTGCCACACAGGCAGATCTCACGCGACTTACGACACGCAGCGTTCGTTACTTACCTTTCAGACGGGCGATCCTGACTCCCCGCCCTCTTCCACGATCCTCTCGGCCCAGCAGGAAGCCCAGCGGAAGTGCCCAATGTGAAATGGAGCTGCACGATCCCGTGCAATCAGCGACAGACAGCGGGGGAGCCGGTCGGAGGAATATCCACATAGCGATATCGCTAGCAATAGGCCCCTGCTCGTCACCAAATCGGTGGTCTTTAGCGATATTGTGGGATTCGCATGTGTAAAGGCCCCTTAAGGCTTGGAAGAAGGTCCAGAGCCGTGTCGGGCTGGGGAGTAATTGCTTATACGGCCCTGGTCTCCATCACATGAATACAAGTCCTTCAATCAGCATACCTGTTCTCTGATTTCCGGCCCTTTCAGGCCACTCTACTTGTGCAGCTCACTCCCGTCGATTGCACGCAAAGAGAACAGACCCCAGTTCCAACTTTAAACAAACGTTTTTCTTGAATCCATGCGCAGCACTCCAGATCAGTTAAGCTTTGACATAGAATTCCACACAGTTCACATCCTTCACTTTCCCTGTGCCCCCTTTCCGCCCAGGGTCCCCGGGCGAAAATGTTAAACGCGGGTACCGCAGCGTCCTCCCTCTCCACTTAATACTTTCAGGATTTTCCCCTGTCCGTTTACCCCAGACAATAGGGCATCTGCCCACGTATTAAACCCCCCACATCTTGAACGACCTGCCTTTCTTTTTCTGCTAACCCTGCTGCGCTTCCCCCCGTAGCTTCTCTCTGTAGCTTCTGGCCACCGTGGCCCTGGAGCGGGCTTGCTAAAATGTTGTGTGTTGCGAGTCCCGGGCCTAAGGCCCACCCGAGCGGCTGGGCTCCCTGGCCCTACGATAACTACAGGAAATCTTCCTGGTTTTCACTCAACTGGCCCCTCCAAAAATTAACTATTTCTTTCCTATCTTGATTGTGCTAAAATACCCCCCTCTAGTGTCCTAACCTAATATGCACTTTCCCTAAATCAATACAATTAAAAAATAAATACAATACATTACCACAAATTTTTATAGCAGCCCTCGGGTAACAATTAAAATTATACGAAAAGGTCGTAACAAAAATGAGGAAAGGGAGTGGGGGCATCACCGGTCCCAGTACACCCCTTACAGCTGCAAGTCGTCAGCCAATAACCAGATGAAAATTTTACATCACATTTCACGGACGGTGGGGCTTCCTGCCCAAACGTGACTGCAGGCAATTCTTGCGCGGTCATGCTTGGGTCAGGAAGCCTCCGCCAGTCCGAGAAATTTATGCAATGTCGGCCAAGATTCGCCATCTGACGGTCCTCGTGTAGGAATCCAAGATAAGTGTTGGGCAACTTCAGGCAAGGGATAAATGGCAACAGAGGCCACTTATCCAAAAGCTTGCTGACTTCCTGTGGTGGGATAAAGTTCCTGTGCCTGATTGTTGGGATAAAGCGCAGGCATGTGAAGTGCCCCGTGCAAAGGATAAGTGTGCGGCCTGAATGGGAAAAAGTGACAGATGGGTCAGGACTGCCTGGGAATTAGAAGAGGCAGTCCTAATCTTACATCATATACAGTGCCTCCTTCATAATTGCTTGTCAACAACGCAGTACTCTGGTGCCAATTGCCTCCTCTGTGTGTCGCAACCAGGTATGGACGGGACTGAAATTCACCCTGGCATTTTAAATCACACGGCCCATGCTGTCCCTCCCCAAACACCAGATGGGTATATTCCAATATTATCCTGGATGGAGGAAAGCGAGAATTTTCTACAAGACCAATGTTTCTAATGATACCCGTGGGCCGCTGGGGTGATTGACCGGAGTCAGCGACGACTGTTTTGTCACAACTCTTAACAGTATGGTTGACTTTGAACACCGATTTCTGTAACAACAAGGCAGACAAGGCGGCCCACGACCAACAGGCCCTTCTGGCATTTCCAGAATTGCCAAATGGCCAGTCCGCCTTGTGTCGCACCAACCTTTTTGTCCACCCTAGGTCATACAACACAGTAATGTATAATTTATCTATTTTTTTAAAAAATTTCCCTTTGTCTAAATTGGAATGGTGTTTTCCTTTTATAAAATTAAAACAGAAAAAAGCAGCAGCATAATCCATCCAAACGACAGCAGTCAGACGAAGATAAAAAAAGGCGATGCACCAATGTTGATCCATGCCCCTTTTTCTATAAATGAGTTTGGGACTTATCAAAGCCTCCAATAAATCCCAATTACATGGCAAAAAAACAGACTGCAGCGTTTTGACTTAAAAGAGCCCAATTTTTTAAGAGAAAGTTGCTGTTTTTGTGATGTAATAAAGGATTTATGTTCCCAACTGGAGAGCTGAGATACAATGTTTCTACACATTTCCTTTGAAGTTGTGGGTACCGGTAACCCACATCATTTAAGCAGAAATGATTTCTTTTTAGCTTATACATTATTTGTCTATTATTGCCCACAGAACATTACATTTTTCAAAATTTTTTTTTCTTCTGTAAAGTATGCATTTTTACATTAATAAACCATTGAAAACACAGATGTGTGAAAACAATTTCAAATTAGGACCAATGTTAAACCATTGACACTAAAGCCTGAACAATGACCCCCTTTGCAAGGTTCACCCGCTCCTGGCAGAAGCGAAAACTTGAAAACAAAAAATGGTCAATGTGGTTCCAAGAGCATTGTAAAGATCAATAGTGCAAAGTTATAAGAAATATTTTTAATATATTTTTATCTGAGGAAATAAGCTACTTCTCTATTTTGACCACTTATTCCTCTCCATCTCTGATTCTGTAATAACAATCACTTGAAAAACTGAGAATAAAAGGGCCCGGGGCACACCTGCGTGTA
>JARQOD010000008.1:168495210-168548028 GCA_033576555.1 Oophaga sylvatica | reverse complement strand
AAATTCGTTTATAGAGCAGGAGAAACAAACTAATAAATTTATAGGTTTATTCCTTAAAAAGACAGGCAGTGCTTATACAATATAAAAAGATGGAACAAACTGAGACAATATCATTATGTACAAAGGCAGTTATAAAATAAAATAGGATTAAAGATGAAAATCACTCACATGGTTGTTAGATCATTTACAGGCAAGCCAGGCTGGGGGAAGGAGCCACACATCATAGTTCATTTGCAGATCTCTTAGTCAAGACGTCACAGCAAGGAATGACAAGGGGGCTCGCTGCTAGACTTATACCTGGGGCTGCTGACCTCACGAAAAGGGGAGGGTTTTTCTGGCCACCTCCCAGGGACAGAAGTGTATGATTTGAGCTCTGAAATATCATAAGGTCCATCCCTCGTCCTGTGAACCTAGCAGAATAACGGCAGACCTATCAATGATCTTACTTTAAAATGACGGTTCCAATGAGTCCAAACTTGGCTGAGCTAGTCCATGGGGAATCCGAGAATTCCATTTCTCGGGTTCTGTTGGAGTTACGGGTTCACCAGTACCACGGGAATGATGCCCATGGACACAGGCTTCAAAACAGTAACTTTCGTGTTTCTGACGCAAATCCCCACCGTGTTATAACCAAAACAGAATGAAGTCTCCAAAATGGCCGCTATGGTAGGGACAGCACATGTTGCTGACAATGGGACCCCTGCGGTGAAGCGGCAAAACTTGCAGCACTGGTAGCTCAGGTTACACTGAGCTTGACTGCAGGTTGGGAGGGGGGAAGGGAAGCGTGAGCTGCAGAGAAAAGGAGGGAGGGGTAACTTTGCCCTGTGCTTGCAAACGGTGGGGGTTGTAGTACTATGGGGAAAGTTCTGGAAACAGCACAAGAAATGAAGCTTGCAGTATCATCACACCTCCCCCCCTTAGAGGGCGCTACGGAGGCATGACCTCTCGGTAATCCGCCATGCGCACCTCTGCGGGTTCGCCACGTCGGGACAACCCATCAGCATTCCCATGATCACTGCCTTTCTTGTGTTGTACGGCAAAATCATACTGCTGCAGGGCAAGGCTCCAGCGTAGCAACCTACCATTGGTTCCGGACACTGTGTGCAGCCAGCTCAGAGGGTTGTGGTCGGTGACCACCTTGAAGGTGCGCCCGTACAGGTAGGGCTGCAAACGTTGCAGTGCCCAGACCATGGCCAGGCACTCCTTCTCGATGGTGGAGTATGCCACTTCCCTTGGCAGAAGTTTCCGGCTCAGGTACAACACGGCGTGCTCCTGGTTCCCCAAATCAACCTGGTTGAGTACAGCACCGAGGCCAAATTCGCTGGCGTCAGTCTGTACCAGGAAGGGCCGACTGCTGTCGACGGCTCTCAACACTGGAGAGCTGCACAGGGCTGTTTTCAAAGCTCGGAATGCCTCCTCACAGCCATCTGTCCAGCTGACTGTTTGGGGTAGACCGCCCTTGGTGAGGTCCGTCAAGGGTTTTGCAATGGCGCTATAGTTCCGTATGAAACGCCTATAGTACCCTGCAGTGCCCAGGAAGGACTTCACCTGCTTTTTGGTCCTGGGGGTGGGCCAGGACACGATCGCGTCCACTTTCTCGAGCTCTGGACTCATGGAACCCCCACCTACCCGGTGCCCCAGGTAGTGGACCTCCCTCATGCCCATCTGGCATTTTCCCGGCTTGATGGTCAGACCTGCCTGGTGAATACGCTTGAGCACCTCCTGGAGATGCTGAAGGTGTTCCTCCCAGGTGGAACTGAAGACGGCAATGTCGTCCAGGTACGCCACAGCGTACTCCTCCAGTCCCTGAAGCAGGTGGTTGACCATCCGCTGAAAAGTGGCAGGGGCATTCTTCATGCCGAAAGGCATGACCGTGGACTCGTACAGTCCAAAAGGGGTGATAAAGGCGGATTTCTCCTGCGCCACAGGGCTCAGGGGAATCTGCCAGTATCCCCGGCTCAAATCCATGATGGATATGTACTTGGCATTCGCCAACCGCTCCAGCAGATCCTCGATGCGTGGCATTGGGTGCGCATCAGAGGTAGTGATGGCATTGAGCCCCCTGTAGTCCACGCAGAACCGGGTGGTCCGATCCTTTTTTGGCACGAGAACTACAGGTGAGGCCCACACGCTTTTGGATGGCCGGATCACCCCCAGCTGCAACATCTCCTGGATCTCCTGGCGCATAATCTGCTGCACTTCCTCAGAGATCCGATAAGGTGTCCGCCGTAACGGGGCGCGATTCCCGGTGTCCACCTCGTGGACCGCCAACTTGGTCCTTCCGGGTCGGTTTGTGAACTCGGCCCGGAAGGGTTCCAGAGTGGTCAGCAACTGCAACCGCCGGGAGACGGTTAGGGAGGCATTTACCTCCATGTCCTCAATGGACCCATTGGCCTGGGCTTGGGCCAGCATGTCCAGGAGGGGATCCTCTTCCCCGTCCTCGGGCAGATTGCAGACCGGTAGGACGCAGGCTTCACGTTCGTGATGGGCCTTCATCATGTTGACGTGAAAGGCCTTGCGCCTACCCCGAGTGTGGTCAAGCGTGACCACGTAGGTGGCTGGGTTGAGCTGTTGGTGCACGACATACGGGCCTTCCCAGGCTGCCTGAAGCTTATCCTTTGGTACGGGGACCAGCACCCACACCTTTTGACCCACCTGGTAGGTCCGCTCCCGGGCGTTCTGGTCGTACCAGTGCTTCTGGTCAGCCTGAGCCTGCGTCATGTTGTCATGCACCAACTGCGTCAAGGTCTGCATCTTGTCGCGGAAGCGCATGACATAATCCACGATGGACACTTCCGTGGGGTTTGGCTCATCTTCCCAGGATTCTCTTATCAACCCAAGGGGTCCCCGGACTCGCCTACCATACAGGAGCTCGAAGGGGGAGAACCCTGTCGAGGCCTGCGGGACTTCTCTGTAGGCAAATAGCAGGTGTGGGAGGTACCGCTCCCAATCGCGTCCCTGGGTCTCAACCAGCATGCGGAGCATCTGTTTGAGGGTACCGTTAAAGCGCTCACACAAACCATTGGTCTGTGGGTGATACGCACTCGATACCATACGCGTCACCTGCATTTTGCTGCAGAGAGCCTTCATTAGGCGAGACATAAATTGGGTCCCTTGATCGGTAAGCATCTCCCTGGGAAATCCTACCCGTGAAAAGATGGTCACCAGTGCATCCGCCACCTTATCTGCCCTAGTTGAGGACAGAGCTACTGCCTCCGGGTACCGGGTAGCGTAGTCTACCACAGTAAGGATGTATTGCTTTCCAGAGCTGCTGGGACGGCCAGCGGGCCCACAATGTCCACCGCGATCCTCTGGAAAGGCTCCTCTATCACTGGCAACGGGATCAGGGGAGCCTTAAGAGCAGGCCCCGCCTTCCCCACTCTTTGACAGGTGATACAGGTGCGGCAGTAGTTAGTCACATCTGTCCCCATCTTGGGCCAATAGAAGTGTTGAGACAGCCGTGCCTTAGTTTTGCTGATCCCCAAGTGTCCAGCGAGTGGAATCTCATGGGCAATCCTCAACAACTCACCTCGGAACTGGTGCGGGACGACCAGCTGTTTTTTCCCTCAACCACTCCTTTTGGGAATCTCCGGGTACTGTCTCCCGGTACAACCTTCCTCGTTCCCAGAACACCCTCTCCTTATCAGTCACGGAGGTGGGCGTCTCGGCGAGGTGCCTCAAGTTCTCCAAGCTCGCATCTGAGTGCAGAGCGGCCTGGAACTCCTGGCTGGAGGCAGCCAGAAGGGACGTCAGGTTCCTTCCTCACTGGGACCCTCTGGGACCGGCTCTGGGTCCAACTCTGGTACAGTCTCTCCTGTAGCGGAGGAGGGTCCAGATGGTAGGGCGCTACCTGCGATCCGGGCACTCTGACTGCGGGTGACAGCAGCTACATATACTGTCTCCCCGGGGGTTTCTATAGACCCATCAGCCTGCGCTGCTATGGGCTCTACCTCCCCATCCACCCCCAACACTTCAGGAGCAGTGCTACTTATGGGCCAGTTACCTTCCTCGGTGGCACTGGTCAGTGTCATGGCGTCACCTTCCTCCCGGTTCCCATGCACCTCCCCATTTCCTTGAGCACTGTCGCTTGCTCCTGCTAGGGGTTCCTCAGCCGTCTTACTCCGCAGAGCGACGGGACTGAACGCTCCTGTACCTGTGGACACATCTACCACTTCAGAGAAAGGGTTAACAGATTCAGATGGCACAGATACATCACTATCAACATCATTCCTAGGGAAAGAAAGGTTATCAGTTGCATCATCACTTCGCAAAGCATTAGCAGGTAACACAATCAGTTTCCCATCATCATCAACATCAACATCATGGTTAACGTTAACCTTATCATCAGATTGGGAAGGGGTGTCAGGGACATAGTACGCCACCATCCTCCCCAGATCAGTCCCCAATAAAACATCAGTGGGCAGGTTGTCGGACACCCCCACTTCCTTCACCCCGCTCCCGGCACCCCAGTCAATTAAAACTCGGGCTATCGGCAAGGGGTAGTGGACGCCACCAATCCCGGTGACAGTTAAGGTTTTCCCCGGAATCAACTCTTCAGGGGCCGCCAGTTCGGGTCGGATGAGGGTTCGCTCAGCCCCGGTGTCCTTGAGGCCTGTAGCAAGACGGGCCCCCACGCGGACGGGCTGCACGTTGTCATCAACCCTCCCCACCACACCACCCACCAAAAGAACAGAGGCGTTGGGCCCGGAGGCCTTGGCTGGGGGGTTCTTCTGCCTCTCTGGACAGGTGGCGCTGATGTGACCAGTCCTTTTACAGGAGAAACACTGGCGGGGGTCTGATGTAGGCCTGGCGCTGGCAAAGGGGATAGTGCCTCCAGAGGGACGACTGGCAGGGGCACTGGGGTTGGTTGCAGGCTTACCCCTCCCCAGCGGGTGGAGACGGGCTTCCGCACCTCGGGTTTCCGGTTGGCCTCATAGCTGTCGGCGATCCGTGCTGTTGTGACCGCGTCCTCCGGTTCTCGGTCCAGGATGAACTGTCAGACCTCAGCTGGGCACAGATGCAGGAACTGGTCTTTGATCATCAGGTCTTTCAGCTCCTCAAAGGTGTCAACTGACAGTCCATGGATCCACTGGTCAAAGTGGTTCCTGAGTCCTTGCACCACATCGCTATAACTGTCGTGTGGGCCACGTTGGAGGTTCCGGAACTTCTTTCGGTATACCTCAGGGGTTAGCTGGTACTTGGCAATCAGGGCCTGCTTGATGGCCTCATAGTCACTGTCTTGATCTGACGTGAGGGAAGCGAACGCCTCCAAAGCTTTGCCCTTTAGCCCGGGGGTCAAGTACCTGGCCCATTGGTCGGCAGGCAGCCGGTACTGTCTGCAGACTTTCTCAAAGGCCCGCAGAAAAGTGTCCAAGTCTCCTTCCTTTTCCAGCACGGGAAAGTGCTCCGGCCGGGGCTTCGGACTCTGAGAGCTGCTGGGTGTACTGCTCTGGGCTGTGGAGGGCATTGCCCCTTGTCTGAGCAGCTCCAGTTCATGGGTTCTCTGAGCTTCCCGCTCGGCTCTCTCAGCCTCCCGCTCGGCTCTCTCAGCCTCTCGCTGTTTGGCCTCTCGCTGGTCGGCTCTCTCTTGAGCTTGCTGGATCAGCTTCAGGCGTTCTTCCTGGTTGTCAGCGGAGAGTCCCGCCAGGGCCGCCTGCAAGTAAGGGTCCACCTCTCTCTGAGTGTAAGCAGTCAGGGGTTGGGCCTCTGCTCCTGCGGCACCACCTTGGCTTGGGCCGGCTCCTGCGCCCGCCACGCTCCGATGCTCGCCCAGCTCCTTCAGGGCCTGGACCAGTTGGCCTTTGGATCGGTTCGTGTGGACAAGGCCGTGGTACTTGCAGATTCCCACAAGAGTGTCCTTGCTCTGCTGTCCGTACCAACTTGCTCCTATTGTAGCCATGTTTGCCAAATAAAAGATAGGATAGAAAAACAAAGAGAAGGGAGGGGTAACCGCAAGTACACACAATTGTCTCAGGACTAATAAACACTGAGTCTGTTCTCCAAAACTTTAGATGCAGGGTCCCTGAAGAACCGTGCAAGTTTTTTAGTGAGAGGAATGATTGCTCAGACCAGATTACTAATGCTCTATAATCCCACCGCTCAGCCACCAATATGTGATGAACGGGCACACGGTCCGCCACACGGTAGCCCGGGGTATCACGGCTTGTGATCCCACCACTGCCACCAATATGTGATGAAACGGTACACACACACGACGGCTGCTGCCGTCCGACCCAGTAAACTGCAGGGATTTATAATTATCCCACTTCCACTTAGGAACTTGCAGCTCTCTGGCGCCCCCCTTACCCTCAGGTCAGTCAGGGAACTGCACCTAGGATAATTAGTCGCCAGACGGGTCACTTGGATGTGTGCTGGCTATTGGGCATGCTGCAGTGAGGGAATTATAATTACTCCAAGCCGCAGCCGGGTAATACACTTATAAAACCCGCTCCGTCACCGCCAACGCCACCCCATAGGTCAACACTTTACACCCCTTCTTTATAGCTGCCACCAGCTGCGGTTTTTCTTAATGAACAATTTATCAAGAGGGTCCGTAGCAACCCCAAAACAGTAGCGCAGTACTTCAGGCGCGTGCAAATTCGTTTATAGAGCAGGAGAAACAAACTAATAAATTTATAGGTTTATTCCTTAAAAAGACAGGCAGTGCTTATACAATATAAAAAGATGGAACAAACTGAGACAATATCGTTATGTACAAAGGCAGTTATAAAATAAAATAGGATTAAAGATGAAAATCACTCACATGGTTGTTAGATCATTTACAGGCAAGCCAGGCTGGGGGAAGGAGCCACACGTCATAGTTCATTTGCAGATCTCTTAGTCAAGACGTCACAGCAAGGAATGACAAGGGGGGCTCACTGCCAGACTTATACCTGGGGCTGATGACCTCACGAAAAGGGGAGGGTTTTTCTGGCCACCTCCCAGGGACAGAAGTGTATGATTTGAGCTCTGAAATATCATAAGGTCCATCCCTCGTCCTGTGAACCTAGCAGAATAACGGCAGACCTATCAATGATCTTACTTTAAAATGACGGTTCCAATGAGTCCAAACTTGGCTGAGCTAGTCCATGGGGAATCCGAGAATTCCATTTCTCGGGTTCTGTTGGAGTTACGGGTTCACCAGTACCACGGGAACGATGCCCATGGACACAGGCTTCAAAACAGTAACTTTCGTGTTTCTGACGCAAATCCCCACCGTGTTATAACCAAAACAGAATGAAGTCTCCAAAATGGCCGCTATGGTAGGGACAGCACATGTTGCTGACAATGGGACCCCTGCGGTGAAGCGGCAAAACTTGCAGCACTGGTAGCTCAGGTTACACTGAGCTTGACTGCAGGTTGGGAGGGGGGAAGGGAAGCGTGAGCTGCAGAGAAAAGGAGGGAAGGGTAACTTTGCCCTGTGCTTGCAAACGGTGGGGGTTGTAGTACTATGAGGAAAGTTCTGGAAACAGCACAAGAAATGAAGCTTGCAGTATCATCACAGGGTCCATTTCAATAACAGATGAGGACAAAATGAATCCCAGAAATGAGATCCTCTGTATGCCAAAAAGACACTTTGATCCCTTCACATACAGAGCATTCTCTCTCAAAATCTGGAATACAGTTCGAACATGTTTCACATGAGAGTCCCAGTCATTGGAAAAAATCAAGATATCATCCAAATAAACAATTAGAAATTTATCCACAAAATCCCTGAAAATGTCATTCATGAAGGACTGGAAGACAGAAGGAGCATTAGTGAGCCCAAAGGGCATCACAAGGTACTCAAAATGCCCCTCAGGGGTATTAAATGCCGTCTTCCATTCATCCCCGTGCTTAATGCGAATAAGGTTATATGCCCCCCTGAGGTCAAGCTTGGTAAACCAAGTAGCGTTTTTCACCCTGGAAAACAGGTCAGAAATCAAGGGTAACGGATATTGATATTCCACAGTAATATTGTTCAAAAGACGATAATCAATACACGGCCTTAATGAACCATCCTTTTTGGCCACAAAGAAAAAACCGGCACCTAAGGGTGAAGAGGATGGTCTGATATGACCCTTCTCCAATGACTCCTTGATATAAGACCGCATAGCGTCATGTTCAGGTACAGACAAGTTAAAAAGGCGACTTTTAGGGAATTTACTACCAGGCACTAATTCAATAGCGCAGTCATAGCTCCTATGGGGAGGCAAGGATGCAGATTTACTTTCGCTAAATACATCAGAAAAATCAATCAAAAAGTCAGGAACATCCTGAGCCTGGGGGGAGGCAGAAAAAACAGGAGTGTTGGTATTAACACATTGGCAGCCCCAACTGGTTACAGACACAGATTTCCAATCCAAAACAGGATTATGAGACTGTAACCAAGGGAAACCCAGTACGATAATGTCATGCAGATTATACAGAACCAAAAATTTGCAGCACTCCTGGTGATCAGGTTCAACCCTCATTATCACCTGAGTAGAAAACTGGGGTTTATTCTCAGCCAAAGGGGTAGAATCGATCCCCAGTAGGGGAATAGACTTCTGTAGGGGTATCAAGGGAAACCCACAACGTTTAGCAAAATCATAATCCATCAGGTTAATAGCTGCTC
Source organism: Oophaga sylvatica (assembly GCA_033576555.1). Taxonomy (NCBI): domain Eukaryota; kingdom Metazoa; phylum Chordata; class Amphibia; order Anura; family Dendrobatidae; genus Oophaga; species Oophaga sylvatica. The sequence continues at coordinate 168,539,432 of JARQOD010000008.1, read as the reverse complement.
CAGAATCAACGAAAGCCTGAGCAGAAAATGAGGACAGAGAGCATATCAGGGTAACAGTTAATAAAAACTTAGTCTGAACACTACCCAAGACAACTGAGCGTGCAAAACGTCTTCCCCGCTTAGGGCAGACTGAAATAGCATGAGAGGCATCACCACAGTAGAAACATAACCCATTGCGCTTTCGAAACTCATGACGCTGTGCCCCAGAAACCACTCTATCACACTGCATGGATTCAGAAGCAGGTTCACAAGGCAACACCATTCCACGCATACTTCTCCACTCACGCAAACGTCTGTCAATTTGAATCGCTAATGACATAGAATCATTGAGACCAGAGGGGACAGGGAATCCCACCATAACATCCTTTACATTATCTGACAGACCCTTCCGGAAAAGGGCTGCCAAAGCGTCGTCATTCCATTTGGTCAGGACTGCCCACCTACGGAATCTCTGACAGTATAACTCAGCGTCATAAGGCCCCTGATTTAATGCCAACAAGGCTTTTTCAGCTTGATCAGTGACATTAGGCTCATCGTACAATAACCCCAAAGCCTGAAAAAATGCATCAACATCACTCAAAACAGGATCCCCAGGTGTCAGGGAAAAAGCCCAATCCTGAGGATCGCCGCGCAGGAGAGAGATGACAATTTGAACCTGCTGCGCTGCGTTCCCTGAGGACTTAGATTTTAAGGCAAAAAACAATTTACAGTTATTTTTGAAATTCAGAAACTTAGCTCGATCCCCTAAAAACAAATCTGGCATGGGAATCCTAGGTTCCACAATAGGCAACCCAGCAAGATAGGCAGCAATACTCCGAACCTCAGTGGCAAGCTGATCCACACGGCCAGACAACCGTGCAAACTCCATTGAGAGAAAAAATCCTCCCCAGCACCCAGAGATACAGAGGGAAAAAAAAATGCAACAAACAGAAAAATATCTCTGACAACTCTGACAACCTTTTTTCTTTCACAATATTTTTCCCTTCTGTGAGTACCATACAATTTTCAATTTTTAGGCCGGTGATACTGTTATGTTTCGGTAGCTGAGGAGTGCAGGCAAAAAAGGCAATACACCAGAGCAGTTGGAATCTATGAGATTGCAGTACCCTGACTAACCACCACAACTAGAGGCAGCCGTGGAGCGTTCCTACGTTGGTCCTAGACGCCTCGTCACAGCCTGAGAAACTAACTACACCTAAAGATAGAAAGAGGAAAGCTATCTGCCCCGGAGCAGATCCCCAAAGAACATAGAAAGCCCCCAAACATGTAATGGCGGTTAGACAAGAAGAAATACTGACACAGACAGAAAATAGTATGAGCAAACATTGGGGCCCAAACTACCTAAATAGAAAAGGATAGGAAGGGCACTTACTGCAATCCCAAAAAACCCTGAAAAGCACCAACTCCACTAATTTCAAAAACACCTGAGATCACACGACCTCTACCACCTAAACTAGTTCTCTGGTGTAACAAAATCAAAACAGCAGCCACTGAAAAAACTGGAAAAAGCAAATGTAGAAACATCAGTGGCTAAACTAAACTGAGAGGGCATAACCCATAAATGCAGGCATTACTGACAGAGGTGCATATTCACCCAGAAATTCAGATATCAGCCTAATAGAGGTATGTGTTATGTTTCGGTAGCTGAGGAGTGCAGGTAAAAAAAGGCAATACACCAGAGCAGTTGGAATCTATGGGATTGCAGTACCCTGACTAACCACCACAACTAGAGGCAGCCGTGGAGCGTTCCTACGTTGGTCCTAGACGCCTCGTCACAGCCTGAGAAACTAACTACACCTAAAGATAGAAATAGGAAAGCTATCTGCCCCGGAGCAGAACCCCAAAGATAATAGAAAGCCCCCAAACATGTAATGGCGGTTAGACAAGAGGAAATACTGACACAGAAAGAAAATAGAATGAGCAAACGCTGGGGCCCAAACTATCTAAATAGAAAAGGACAGGAAGGGTACTTACTGCAATCCCAGAAAACCCTGAAAAACACCAACTCTACTAATTTCAAAATCACCTGAGATCACACGACCTCTACCACCTAAATTAGCTCTCTGGTGTAACAAAATCAAAACAGCAGCCACTGAAAAAACTGGAAAAAGCAAAAGAACAAAACTCAGTGGCTGAACTAAACTGAGAAGGCAGAAGCCCCCGGAGGGACCCAGAAGGCCCCCAAAGAAGTGCAGGACAAAATGCAAAAATATAGCAACAACACAAAAGAAGAAAAATTCTTATCTGGTAGCAGGAGATGCAGACACGACACAGCAGGCTACAAGGGAAACTGGAATGAAGGATTCAGACCAGAACAATTGATCACCGGCAACCCGATGGGAAAATGACTCCCCTATATAAGACCAGTCAGTAACACCTGATTCCCAGTCTTCACAATCTTCACTAGTACCGCTTGCAACCACCAGAGGGAGCCTCTGCTCAGAACTCATCTCAAACCATTCACAACAGGTATGTTCACATTAGGTCAGGGACTCACCAGAAATCAGACCACCTTGACGATGGTTGGTGGGCTTTAAAATGTTTGGCCAAATGTTTATACTAAGCGTCTCAAATTTTTCCTTATATTCCAAAGCCATATTGCTATTCTAAATTTCATGTATTCCATGTTGTCATGCTTTAGTATGCTTGAGTGCAGCCTTTTTTTCTATGTTTTACATGGGGGTAGCTTCCCTTGGTTTGCACCTAGTTCACATTAGTCTGGATGTGCCAGTCAGGTTTTTTTGTCTATTGAATGTTAGCTTGCTGACCGAGCACTCCGCCCCCACCAGGTGGTGATTTTAATTACACCAGGTCTCTACTTTACCCATAAATGCAGGCATTACTGACAGAGGTGCATATTCACCCAGAAATTCAGATATCAGCCTAATAGAGGTATGTTCACATTAGGTCAGGGACTCACCAGAAATGAGACCACCTTGACGATGGTTGGTGGGCTTTAAAATGTTTGGCCAAATGTTTATACTAAGCGTCTCAAATTTTTCCTTATATTCCAAAGCCATATTGCTATTCTAAATTTCATGTATTCCATGTTGTCATGCTTTAGTATGCTTGAGTGCAGCCTTTTTTTCTATGTTTTACATGGGGGTAGCTTCCCTTGGTTTGCACCTAGTTCACATTAGTCTGGATGTGCCAGTCAGGTTTTTTTGTCTATTGAATGTTAGCTTGCTGACCGAGCACTCCGCCCCCACCAGGTGGTGATTTTAATTACACCAGATCTCTACTTTACCCATAAATGCAGGCATTACTGACAGAGGTGCATATTCACCCAGAAATTCAGATATCAGCCTAATAGAGGTATGTTCACATTAGGTCAGGGACTCACCAGAAATGAGACCACCTTGACGATGGTTGGTGGGCTTTAAAATGTTTGGCCAAATGTTTATACTAAGCGTCTCAAATTTTTCCTTATATTCCAAAGCCATATTGCTATTCTAAATTTCATGTATTCCATGTTGTCATGCTTTAGTATGCTTGAGTGCAGCCTTTTTTTCTATGTTTTACATGGGGGTAGCTTCCCTTGGTTTGCACCTAGTTCACATTAGTCTGGATGTGCCAGTCAGGTTTTTTTGTCTATTGAATGTTAGCTTGCTGACCGAGCACTCCGCCCCCACCAGGTGGTGATTTTAATTACACCAGGTCTCTACTTTACCCATAAATGCAGGCATTACTGACAGAGGTGCATATTCACCCAGAAATTCAGATATCAGCCTAATACAGGTATGTTCACATTAGGTCAGGGACTCACCAGAAATGAGACCACCTTGACGATGGTTGGTGGGCTTTAAAATGTTTGGCCAAATGTTTATACTAAGCGTCTCAAATTTTTCCTTATATTCCAAAGCCATATTGCTATTCTAAATTTCATGTATTCCATGTTGTCATGCTTTAGTATGCTTGAGTGCAGCCTTTTTTTCTATGTTTTACATGGGGGTAGCTTCCCTTGGTTTGCACCTAGTTCACATTAGTCTGGATGTGCCAGTCAGGTTTTTTTGTCTATTGAATGTTAGCTTGCTGACCGAGCACTCCGCCCCCACCAGGTGGTGATTTTAATTACACCAGGTCTCTACTTTACCCATAAATGCAGGCATTACTGACAGAGGTGCATATTCACCCAGAAATTCAGATATCAGCCTAATAGAGGTATGTTCACATTAGGTCAGGGACTCACCAGAAATGAGACCACCTTGACGATGGTTGGTGGGCTTTAAAATGTTTGGCCAAATGTTTATACTAAGCGTCTCAAATTTTTCCTTTTATTCCAAAGCCATATTGCTATTCTAAATTTCATGTATTCCATGTTGTCATGCTTTAGTATGCTTGAGTGCAGCCTTTTTTTCTATGTTTTACATGGGGGTAGCTTCCCTTGGTTTGCACCTAGTTCACATTAGTCTGGATGTGCCAGTCAGGTTTTTTTGTCTATTGAATGTTAGCTTGCTGACCGAGCACTCCGCCCCCACCAGGTGGTGATTTTAATTACACCAGGTCTCTACTTTACCCATAAATGCAGGCATTACTGACAGAGGTGCATATTCACCCAGAAATTCAGATATCAGCCTAATAGAGGTATGTTCACATTAGGTCAGGGACTCACCAGAAATGAGACCACCTTGACGATGGTTGGTGGGCTTTAAAATGTTTGGCCAAATGTTTATACTAAGCGTCTCAAATTTTTCCTTATATTCCAAAGCCATATTGCTATTCTAAATTTCATGTATTCCATGTTGTCATGCTTTAGTATGCTTGAGTGCAGCCTTTTTTTCTATCTTTTTTTTCTACCCTTGATTTCTGACCTGTTTTCCAGGGTGAAAAACGCTACTTGGTTTACCAAGCTTGACCTCAGGGGGGCGTATAACCTTATTCGCATTAAGCACGGGGATGAATGGAAGACGGCATTCAATACCCCTGAAGGGCATTTTGAGTACCTAGTGATGCCCTTTGGGCTCACTAATGCTCCTTCCGTCTTCCAGTCCTTCATGAATGACATTTTCAGGGATTTTGTGGACAAATTTCTGATTGTTTATTTGGATGATATCTTGATTTTTTCTAATGACTGGGACTCTCATGTGAAACATGTTCGAACTGTGTTCCAGATTTTGAGAGAGAATGCTCTGTATGTGAAGGGATCAAAGTGTCTTTTTGGCGTACAGAGGATCTCATTTCTGGGATTCATTTTGTCCCCATCTGTTATTGAAATGGACCCGGTCAAGGTTCAGGCCATCTGTGATTGGGTCCAACCTACTTCATTAAAGGCTCTTCAGAGATTTTTGGGTTTTGCCAATTTTTATCGTAAATTTATTGGTATTTTCTCGGTTATTGTTAAACCATTAACTGATTTGACCAGAAAGGGTTCTGATGTGGTGAATTGGCCTCCTGAGGCAGTCTCTGCGTTTCAGGAACTTAAGCAGAGATTCACTTCTGCTCCTGTTCTACGGCAGCCTGATGTTTCTCTGCCATTTCAGGTGGAGGCTGATGCCTCTGAAATTGGGGCAGGTGCCGTTTTGTCCCAAAAAGATCCAGAGACCTCTAAAAGTAACCCTTGTGCCTTTTTCTCTCGAAAATTTTCTCCTACTGAACGTAATTATGACGTGGGTAATCGGGAGTTATTGGCCATGAAGTGGGCTTTTGAAGAGTGGAGACATTGGCTGGAGGGAGCCAAACATCAGGTGGTGGTCCTTACGGACCATAAGAATCTGGTCTATCTGGAATCTGCCAAGCGACTCAATCCTAGACAGGCCAGGTGGGCCTTGTTTTTCACACGTTTTAATTTTGTGGTTTCCTTTCTTCCTGGCACTAAGAATGTTAAGGCGGATGCCCTCTCGAGGATTTTCTTTGCGGACTCTCCTGAGTTATCTGATCCTTCTGTTATTTTGAAAGAGGGTGTAGTTCTTTCCGCCATCTCGCCCAATTTGAGACTTGCTCTGGAGGGGTGTCAGGAGGATAGGCCCGAGTGCTGCCCTGTTGGAAAATTGTTTGTCCCGGACCAGTGGAAAAAGAGTGTGATGTCTGAGATTCATTGTTCCGCATTGGCTGGGCATCCCGGAATTTTTGGTACCAGAGACTTGGTTAGTCGGTCCTTTTGGTGGCCTACCTTGTCTCGTGATGTCAGGGAATTTGTGCAGTCCTGCGGGACTTGCTCTCGCTCCAAGCCTTGCTCTCGCTCTAGTGGTTTGTTGATGCCATTGCCTGTGCCCAAGAGACCATGGACCCATATCTGTATGGATTTCATTTCCGACCTTCCTGTTTCTCAGAGAATGACCACCATCTGGGTAATTTGTGATAGGTTTTCCAAAATGATACATCTTGTGCCATTACCTAAGTTGCCTTCCTCCTCTGAATTGGTGCCGTTGTTCCTTCAGCACGTGGTTCGTTTACACGGCATTCCTGAGAACATTGTGTCTGACAGAGGAGTCCAGTTTGTTTCCAGATTTTGGAGGACTTTTTGTTCTAAACTGGGTGTTCAATTGTCTTTCTCCTCGGCATTTCATCCTCAGACCAATGGTCAAACTGAGAGAACAAACCAGACATTGGAGACTTATCTTAGATGCTTTGTGTCTGCTGATCAGGATGACTGGGTCTCTTTTTTACCTTTGGCTGAGTTTGCTCTTAATAATAGGGCTAGCTCTGCCACTTTGATGTCTCCGTTTTTCTGTAATTCTGGGTTTCACCCTCGATTTTCTTCAGGACAGACGGAGGCTTCTGTCTGTCCAGTTGTTGACTCTGTTGTGGAGCGTATGCAACAGATTTGGGACCAGGTAGTGGAGAGGTTGTCCCTCTCTCAGGAGAAGGCCCAGCGGTTTGCTAACTGGTATAGGACTGATGGTCCTCGGTTTAAAGTGGGGGACTTGGTCTGGTTGTCCTCAAAGAATATTCCTATGAGAGTAGCATCTCCTAAATTTAAGCCTAGGTTCATTGGACCTTATAAGATCATTGAGATTCTTAATCCTGTTTCTTTTCGTTTGCTTCTTCCAGGGACATTTAAGATCCATAACGTGTTCCACAAGTCCTTGTTGAAGAGGTTTGTTGAGCCAGTGGTTCCTGCTGCTGTGCCTCCTGACCCTGTTTTGGTTGAGGGCAATCTGGAGTATGTGGTTGAGAAAATATTAGATTCTCGTTTTTCTAGACGGAAACTCCAGTATTTGGTTAAGTGGAGAGGTTATGGTCAGGAAGACAATTCTTGGGTGTTTGCTTCGGACATCCATGCTAGGAGACTCATCCGTGCGTATCATAGAACTCATCCTGACCGACCTGGTTGCTCAAATGAGGGTTCGGTGACCCCTCCTCAAGGGGGGGGTACTGTTGTGAATGGGTTTGAGATGAGTTCTGAGCAGAGACTCCCTCTGGTGGTTACAAGCGGTACTGGTCTGTTCAGTGAAGATTGTGAGGACTGGGAATCAGGTGTCACTGACTGGTCTTATATAAGGGAGTCACCTTCCCATCAGGGTTGCCGGTGATCAATTGTTCTGGTCTGAATCCTTCATTCCTGTTTCCCTTGTAGCCTGCTGTGTCGTGTCTGCGTCTCCTGCTAACAGATAAGACATTTTCTTCTTTTTGTACTATATTTTTGCATTTTGTCCTGCACTTCTGTGGGGGCCTTCTGGGTCCCCCCCGGGGGCTTTTGCCCTCTCAGTTTAGTTCAGCCACTGATGTTTGTACTTTTGCTTTTTCCAGTTTTTTCAGTGGCTGCTGTTTTGATTTTGTTACACCAGAGAACTAATTTAGGTGGTAGAGGTCGTGTGATCTCAGGTGATTTTGAAATTAGTAGAGTTGGTGCTTTTCAGGGTTTTCTGGGATTGCAGTAAGTACCCTTCCTATCCTTTTCTATTTAGTTAGTTTGGGCCCCAGCGTTTGCTCATACTATTTTCTTTCTGTGTCAGTATTTCTTCTTGTCTAACCGCTAGTGTTGAGCGATACTGCTCGATATCTAAAAATATCGTATCGAAATGGTATCGCCGATATCACTAAATATCGTCGATATCCGATTCCGATACCGGAAGTCCAATGTAAGTCTATGGGAACAAAAAATCGCAACCAAAAAAAACCTTTCTTTCGTTGTAAACACAAAATTTACACACATAGAATACATATATATATATATACATGTCATTGTGACATATATATATACATATATTTATAGTTTATACACTTCTACATAGTAAAATAGACTCTGATTCAATTGCCGGGTAAAGCCGTGACATACCCCATAGAAGTCGACGGGTTCGGTGCCGAGTACCCCCAAAACCTCTTGCTCTGTGCGACTCAACTTGGGCGTCACGAACAGGATTCTGTAGCTCGCTATAAGCGAGTCCTGTGTGCCTGAATTGAACTGGTTTTGTGCTTGAGAATTGCTAAAATCATCAGAGAATGTATTTGCCATTTTTCCACCATATCTGCGTCACGACGAGGCACTGGTGAAGAAGAAGGGCGTGCTCTTCGTGGGTGTACACTCACTCAGTGGCCGACCACTCTAAATGGTACTGCAATGTAAGATCGTGCCCCACAGCTCTTGAGTTCCGCCTCCTCATCCTCCTCAGTGTGCGGAAACTAACACGAAGGTCCCGCCTCACTACAAAAGAGGGGCCCTCTCCAGATGCTAATGACACATGTGACTTGGCAGAGATGGCTAATGGACACGAGCAGAAGTGTGAAGGGAATGGAGCAGTCAGAGCTCTCCCCCCACGGAAGCGACCCGATCGCCACGGAACCACCGTTGGGCACCCGGCCTGGAAACCCTCCTACGCTGGAAGAAGCGGAGGATACCCTAAGAGGCCTGGCCCGGCACCGGGAGGAGGTCGCCAGGATGGAAGCCAGCTGGCGTGCCCTAAAACTAAACTTGGAGCGGCGCCAATCCCTCTTACCTGAAGTGTCTGTACCGGAAGGTGAGGCACCCGTTCTAGTAGAGGAGTCCGTGCGGGCATCCCAGCCCTTGCAATGTGATCCGGTTGACGTTGTCGCAGTGGAGGCACCCGTTCCTGCAAAAACCTCTGCACCGGCAGCACCCCAGATCCCGCTGTCTGCCCCCGTCGCTGAGACAGAAGAAGCGACACCCGTCCTCATGGAGGAGGCCGCGCAGGCACCAGAGGTCTACCAGTCTGTACCGGAGCCCCGACTGTCATCTGTTCCAGAGCCGGCTGCTTCCTCCGCAGGTGAGCGCCGCCAGGACTGGGGGGCGCCAGGAGAGCTGCCGCAAACCGGACACTGTAAGCTGCAGTTTGATGGAGGAGACATGGAGCTGCTGGTGGAGGAGAATTTCAACCGGCGTCAGGAGGAAGAGTGGAGACGTTGGGAGCGGGAAGCAGAGCGACAAAGGGAGCAGCGAGAAACCCAAAAGCTTCGCCAACGTCAGCTGGAGAAGGACCGGGCAGATAAGGACCGGATGAGAAAAGATAAAGGAACCCTGTGGGAGCCGCGGCGTAAGGGTGCAGTACGGAGCTTTAAATTGAAAGGTGGTTGGGGCTTCATCCAGGAGCCTGGACTTTATTTAGAAGTTTTTGTGAACCGGCGGGACGTGGAGGCTCACCTCCCAGAAGGACACCCGGGGAGGGACCTGTTGCCAGGAGACTTGGTGACTTACACCCGACACTGGGGTTACAATGGATGGTACGCCCTAAATGTTACCAGGTGCGACCCCTACTCCCCAGAGTGTCAGGAACCTGTGAGACCCTCGGAGCCTTCAGCCTCCCACATCCAGGCCTCTGCAAAAGTGCCCACCCCACGCCGTAAATCTCCCCAGCCTCCCTCAGTGGTCTCCTCAGCAGCCCCAGCTATGGACATGATAAGTATAGCTGGCCCGTACCCGGCGCCTGTTAGGCCCCCTGGGGTTCGTTCAGTCCGGGACATAGGGGTCCAGACCCGGAGGGAGATGAAAGAGGTGGCCACACAGACCCAGATAGCGGGTCACGACTTGACTGTACAGGCCACACGACGTCATCAGGTCCTGGTGGTCCTTGGTGTCTCGGATGTTTGGCAAGCATCAGAAGAGTACCAGGTGGTACCTGGAACACCCCTGCCAAAGAATTATAAATAACCCGGACAGGGTCCCTGTATGTAAATAGTTAAATATGTAAATAGTTAAATTGTTGATGTACCCGGACGGGTGAATGTTCATAAAAAATTTTTTAAATTTAATAAAAAACACAACACAGTTTTCATTACTTTTATTACAGTCTCATCTTGCGACGCCATCGATCTCCTGTAAAAAAATGAAAAAAAAAAACAGCAGTATACCACCTGTCCGACGCAGTCCATAGTAACGAGTGTCCCACGACGATCCAGCTCTGCTACATCAGAATGACAGGCAGAGCCTGTCATCCCGGCGCAGCACAGCTGATCACCTGCTTCCCCGGCGGTGACGTCATCGGACTGACTGCTTTACGGCCGGGATTACCCAGCAGTCACTGCAGTTATCGCGAGAAACTGCATGTGACCGCCGGGGAGAAGAGGATGGCGGCCATGAAGCAGTCCAGGCCGTGACCGCCGGAGATCTTCTGCCAGGTAAGTGCCGCTGACTCCTGACAGACCCGACCGACGGACACTGACAGTGACAGACCCGACCGACGGACACTGACAATGACAGTGACAATCCCGATTCCGGTATTCGATATGACGAAAATATCGGTATTCGGAATCGAAAGGCCGATACAGCTAATATCGGCCGATATCCGATATTTGCAGTATCGTATCGCTCAACACTACTAACCGCCATTACTTGTTTGGGGGCTTTCTATTATCTTTGGGGTTCTGCTCCGGGGCAGATAGCTTTCCTATTTCTATCTTTAGGTGTAGTTAGTTTCTCAGGCTGTGACGAGGCGTCTAGGACCAACGTAGGAACGCTCCACGGCTGCCTCTAGTTGTGGTGGTTAGTCAGGGTACTGCAATCTCATAGATTCCAACTGCTCTGGTGTATTGCCTTTTTTACCTGCACTCCTCAGCTACCGAAACATAACAGGTAGACTTGCCATAGGTACAAAATGCGCTAACTTAGAAAACCTGTCCACAACTACCCAGATAACCGTGTTACCCCGAGAAGAAGGAAGGTTGGTAATGAAGTCCATGGATAAGTGGGTCCATGGCCTTCCTGGAATTGGCAAAGGCACCAATTCCCCGGCCGGCCGGCAATGAGAGCTCTTAGAACGAGCGCATACCCCACACGCAGCGACATGCTTCTTAATATCTGAAGCCATCAAAGGCCACCAAAAAACTCTAGCCACTGCCTCTCGTGTGGCAGAAATGCCTGTATGAGCACTCAGTTTTGAATCATGGAACTCCCGCAGGAGCCTGGTGCGTAACTGCTGAGGAACAAACAATTTGTTTTCGGGTTTGGACCTTGGAGCTAAAGATTGAGCCCCCACAATCTCCCGCTCCAATTCCGACGACACTTCAGCTATAACGACATTGGGTTGAAGAATGGGGGACGGCGGGTCAGGGGCGGAAAGCGGCTCAAAACTACGTGATAAAGCATCAGCTTTCACGTTTTTAGACCCTGGGTGAAAAGTTATAGAAAATTGAAATCTGGAAAAAAAAAGTGACCACGGGCTTGCCTAGGAGTCAGTCTTTTAGCAGATTTGATATACTCTAGGTTTTTGTGGTCGGTGATGACTGTGATGGGGTGAGCCGCCCCCTCCAAAAAATGCCTCCATTCCTCGAACGCCAATTTGATTGCTAAGAGTTCTCTATTACCAACGTCATAATTTCTCTCAGCCTGAGAAAATTTTTTCGAGAAATAGGCACAAGGTTTGAGGTTAGTCAGAGAAGTAGGTCCCTGTGACAACACTGCCCCCACCCCAACCTCCGAAGCATCAACTTCAACCACAAACGGCTTGGATGAGTCAGGTTGAACCAGAACAGGAGCGGATGTGAAACAATTTTTCAAAGTTAAAAAAGATTGTTTGGCCAACGGAGACCAGTTCCTAACATCTGCCCCTTTACGTGTGAGATCCGTGAGGGGTTTCACAATCTGAGAAAAACCTTTGATAAACCTGCGATAGTAATTGGCGAATCCCAAGAAGCGCTGGAGTCCTCTAAGGTCCCGAGGCTGGACCCACTCCATAATGGCTTGAACCTTCTTGGGATCCATACGAAGCCCCTGTGGAGAGATTATGAGACCCAAAAATGATAGCTCCTGAACGAAGAAAGAACATTTCTCCAGCTTAACAAATAAATGATTTTCCCTGAGTCTTTGAAACACAGTTTTAACATGTGATAAATGTGAATGTCTGTCAGAGGAATATATCAGTATATCATCCAAATAGATCACAACAAAACGGCCAATGAGGTCCGAAAAAACTACATTAATGAAATTTTGAAACACAGCTGGAGCATTGGTGAGACCAAAAGGCATGACGAGATTCTCAAATAACCCCTCAGTAGTAAGAAAAGCAGTTTTCCACTCATCCCCTTCCCGGACTCTTATCAAATTATAAGCCCCCCTGAGGTCCAATTTTGAAAACCACTTGGCCCCAGAGAGCTGGTTACAGAGATCAGGAATCAGAGGCAGGGGGTATATATTCCTGACTGTGATTTTATTAAGTTCTCGAAAGTCGAGGCAGGGACGTAGACCGCCATCCTTTTTACCAAAGAAGAACCCCGCAGCTACTGGGGACACTGAGGGCCTTATATGCCCTCTGCGAAGACTTTCAGCGATGTATTGCTTCATCGCCAGGCGCTCCGGGCCTGACAAATTAAACAGACGGGCCTTGGGCAATTTGGCTCCCGGGACAAGATCAATAGCACAGTCAAATGATCTATGCGGGGGCAGAGCCTCAGCCTCACTTTCAGAGAACACGTCCTCAAAGTCTTTCAGGTACTCCGGAATACCCTCCAGACCAACAGAAGACACTGAGACAGGTTTTGCAAGTTTCATACAATAAACAGGTTTATGGCAACAGTCGACACATTGGGATCCCCATTTAATAATCTCCCCTGATTCCCAGTCAATCACCGGGTTGTGGCGTTGAAGCCATGGCATACCCAGCACTAGCCCTGTGGGCAATTTGTCCATGACAAAACATTCCATGTCTTCCTTGTGGGAAGAACCGACCTGCAAAGAAAACCTTTTGGAAGCATAAAGAATCCCTATTCAGGTAAGAGGGGAAGAGTCGATAGCAACAATTTTAAGGGGTGTCTGCAGCCTGACTGTCCCTATCTTATGTTGGGAGACGACACAGGAACTGATCAGATTGAGAGATGAACCACTGTCCACCAATGCTGTCGAGAAAAAATGATAGTTGTCTACCAATAGTTCCACCTTTAATACGACTTTAGAACATGAGGAAAATAGTACCTGAAGGTCTGGGCAGCCTCCTCGACTGCTACCCAGACCTAGTAGTTTTCCGCCGTCTTAGATAACGGACAGGTGGGACAATCTTTTCTCCAATGTCCGGACTCTCCACAATAGAAACAGAGTTGTTTCTCTCGGCGATGTCTTCTCTCCTTCTCTTTTAGAGAGGTGGTGCCAATGTCCATGACCTCAGTAGTGGCTCCAGTCTCTTTGCTGCCAGCAAACAGTGAGGTTTCACACTGCATGATACCCCTGGCGCGTAACCTGCGGTCCATTCGTACGGCCTGGGTTATGGCGTCCTCCAAAGTATCAGGTGGAGGATGAAGGGCCAGGGCGTCCTGGAGACGTTCAGACAGGCCTCTGTGGAATAGCCCTCGAAGGGCGGCATCATTCCAGGAGACCTCCGCTGCCCAACGTCGGAACTCCGAACAGAACCACTCGGCTGAATGTTTACCCTGACGAACACTCATTACCATGTCCTCAGCCATACGGACCCTGTCAGGCTCATCATAGATGCGGCCCAGGGCATGAAAAAACAAATCAACAGTCATCCTCTCAGGAGCAGAAGGAGAGAGAGAAAAATCCCAGGCTTGTGGGGCCCCCCGAAGTAGGGACATAATGACCCCCACCCTCTGGAACTCATCCCCAGAAGAGCGAGGTCTCAGGGAGAAAAAAAGTTTACACCCCTCCCTGAAGGCTCTGAACTCATTTTTATCCCCTGAGAAGTAGTCGGGCAGTTTAACTGGAGATTCAGGAGATACTAACGACACATCCTTACCACCAGTACCCAAAGACCCCGCAGCGACAGCCCCCTGTACGGTATCTACCAGCTGCTGCTGGGTCTGAGCCATCATGCGCTGCCCAATATTCAACTCCTGGAACCTTTGCGTTAGATGTTTCACCTGACCTGCTAACACCTGCATGGGATCCATGGAGATAACACTCCTAAATCTCCCCCTCAGAAAAAATGTAACGGTCGTTTATAATGTCAGGGACACCGCACTGCACTTGCTCACTGAGCCAGTGCGTGTGTCCTGAGTGAACAAACTGTGCCCAACGATACCTGTATAGTAGAGCCGCAGCAGTGAAGACGTGTGTTTCTGAGTAACGGGACCTTCAATCATGTGACTGCCAAGGGGCGGAGCCAGCACACGTCTCTCAGGGGCAGCAGTATCAGGTAGAGAATGTTTCAGGACGAAGGACCTGCAGGCACGTGACTGCCTAGGGGCGTGGCCTAAGCTCCAGAGATCTAGGGGTAAAGGAAAACTCCTAGAAGGGTAACTACGATATAAAGTTACCAAGGGGCATAGACAGAATGGATGGTCAGGATAGCCAGGTCATACACAAAGAGGGCGACGAAGTACAAGAGGAGCAGGCAGAGCGGAGTCAGAACGTAGCCAAGGGTCATACACAGACGGAGCAACGCAGTACAAAAGGGACAGGCAAAACTCGTAACAGGGACACAGCCAAATCAGAACCAGTCAGACAAAACGAAGCACAGGCACAAAGCACTGGCACAAGCACAGGGTCAGACACACTCAGCCAAAGGTCAGAGTATAAACGACAAAGGCTGGCTTCACAGTGAGGCTATAAAAAGCCTCCCAGGACCCAGAAAGAGGCCAACCAAGTTAACCCCGCGACTACCTGATCCAAGAACCCAGTAAGCCATGACAAGATACCCTCTGGAGTTGCAAATAGGAATGCTCTTTTAAACCGGAAAGAAACGTTTTGGATATATCGTCTGGGAACATTATATCCAAATGGATTGAATGATATCATAGAGAGAGTTTGAATGTTTTTTTTTTTTTTTCTTCTTGCATCTATGCTGTCAAAGTTGGTGGGTGTGCTCCTGAACTTGGTCCACTCCCTAAATCAAGTGTCTGAGACTGGGGTAAAAGGTTTGCCACTATATATAAGTGTTACTGAATTTTATATTATTAGGATTTGTACTGTGTTTTTATGATACCTGATGAAGGATATATACTGTATCCGAAACGCGTTGTATCTCCTCCATTTTAACTTATTAAATAAAAAAATATGAAATATCATCTTTGGATGTAAGTCCTGGGAAGCGCTGCCATTCATGGGCTGGATGTGCCTTTCTTGATTTACTCATCCTGTGTGAGCCTGAATCTGGCTCTTTCACTTGGATCCACCCGAGGCAAGCTGCAAGCCCTGTCTATTGAAAAGTATCCAGAAGGATTTTTGAGGATACACAATCTAAAGCCATATTAGTCTTCTATCAGGTGAGTGCATTAAATTGTGCACACTCTAAAGACTATAATATTGTTTTTACACACTTAGGGCGCCGCGATTTGTCTATTCTTCTCTCCCAAACAGGGTTTTTTTTTTTGTATATTCTCATATACGCCCGGCTGACTTTGTGGTGAGGCCTTCTCTGGGATAGAACAGTGTCTCTAATGGTTGGCCGACCAGACTCCTGTCTTCCTGACCCTGGATACGTATCAGCACTTGTGGGCCCCTGAGACTTGAAGTCCCACAGGGCGGTATCTCCTACTAGTCATGTAGATGCTAGCAAGCTCGGACCCGGTGTCCGGTTGTCCAGAGTAGAGGTAAGCGATCAATGCTGTTACAACCTCTGTCACTCTCTTTTCCTTCCACTCGCCTTCCGTCCTACTTCGACCTTCAGCATAAGCACACTAGCAGTAGATAGCTGGTTCTCCTTTCTCTTCACCGCTCTCAAAGCGTCGGCACGCTTGCTCACTGAAACTACACTCGGTTGACTCAGTTCTGACCAGGCTAAAGTGGCTATCTTCCTCCACTATTACTGGACTCCACACAGTAAACTAAGTACAAGCTGTAGTCTTCAGTCTTTCAGCAACTCTCTCTCTCTCTCAGCTCATCTGAGGTAAAAACTGACAACTACTCACTGCTCTCTAAGACGTTCTGAGGAGATCTCAAATCTAGCTAACTGCTGTCTCTCAGCTCGTCTGTGGAGTTCTGAGGTAACTTGAGATTTGAGATGATCTGAGGTAAGTAACGTGTACCTACACTACCTTTATAAACTGCGAAAGGGCTCCCTCTGGTGGATCTAGGGAATAGTGCAGATTTGTTGTGTGCATATAGGTCACTGTGGGTTTACCTTTGTTGCATCCTCCTGGGAACATGTGGCTCCAGACACAGCTGGACTACACATCCCCCCTAGTTATCATCAACACTCCCGGGGCTGAAAAGAAATAATTTTATAACATCAACATTAACAATAACAATAACTCGTCCCTTGCGGGAGGTGAGGACTCTTCAAACGTTGCAATAAATACAAGTAACATATATACAGGTATTTACACAATTCTTATATACATTTTTACACTTGGACACTTGTTTACTGGCTTACATTTGCTAGGCCTACTCTTGGTACCTAACAGGTAACTTCCCTTTTGTCGTGCGTACTGACCTACGTGGTGTTGCGTCAGTTATGGTAGCATCTGACCTATCTGTCCTACGTGCTAGTAAACTGTAATACTGCCTTAACCTCTCTAGGGATCTGGCAAGCATACTAGTGGCTGGGCGATGCGGTTCTGTTTCGCCAGGGGATTCTTCTTCCTGAGACCCAACATCTGGAGATTCCACATTTTGAGACACCACTTCTCGTGACTCTACTTCTTGAGATGCTTCAGGAGCAGGTTCCTCTCAAACTATTTCTTCTGCGACAGCTGGCTCAACTCGACGTTGGAGTGCTTCTTGCGGTTGGTAAAATTGAAGTACTGGAATGATCACAGCATCCCCGATACAAGGCCAATCTGCAGGAAAATCTCCTAGGTCCGTGTGTATGACTTCACCTGGTTTCTCTTTGTCAATAATAGGTTCTTCTTCGCGAAGCTTTAACATATCTGGACATAGTTTTAGGTGGTCTCTTGATACGGTTGTGGTCGTCTTTCCTCCATCTTTGCTAATAGTACACGTTTTCCTGTTGTCAAACTTTGAATTTTGCACGACATATGGCTCTTTTTCCCATTGATCATCCAATTTGTGCATTCTTCTTTTTCTTTTAGCACAATTTCTCCAGGTACAAAAGGTTCAGCTGGCGCACTTTTGTTGTAGTTTTCCTCTTGTTTTTCCCTTACGTTACCGAGACTATCGTCCACGCAGGCTTGTACTCTCCTGTACTGTTCCTGTCGGTTCGTGTCCCAATCTTCAGTAGTAACATCAGCTTCTGGTTCTACAACACCAAGTTCCAAATCCATGGGCAGCTTTCCTGGTCTTGCCCGCATGAGGTAGGCTGGAGTGCAGTTGGTAGAACTCACAGGTATGTGATTGTACAGATCTACCAGGTCAGGTAGTAGGTCTGGCCACCGATTCCTCTCCTCAAGTGGTACCGTCTTCAGCAGATCAATGACTATGTGATTCATCTTTTCACAGAGACCATTTGTTTAGGGGTGGTACGGTGTGGTTCTTATCTTCTTGAATCCGTACAAATGACAGAACTCTTTAAACAACTCGGCTTCAAAGGCAGGACCCTGATCAGTTAACACTTGCTCTGGATATCCATGGGGTCTGCAGAAATACGCTTGAAACGTCTTTGCTGCTGTTTCAGCTGTCAGATCTTTGACAGGGGCGACCACCAGGAACCTGGAGTAGTGATCCACCATTGTCAGGGCATATGAATATCCCGACCGGCTGGGTGACAACTTGACATGGTACAAGGCCACGATCTCCAAGGGACGAGTCGTCTTGATGGGTTGCAGGGGTGCTTTCTGGCTGCTGTAGTCTTTTCTTCGGAGGCTACAGGACACACAGTTTTTACACCATTTTTCGATAGAACTGCACATTCCCACCCAGTAGAAACGACACTTCAGCAGGGTTTCCAGCTTCTTCCAGCCAAAGTGCCCCGCTCGATCGTGGTAGGCTTCCAACATCATCTGGATGTCTGTTCTGGGGACTACTATCTGCCATACCATCTCATGGGTTCTTGGGTTGACGTACCTTCGGGACAGCTTCTCACGGTAGATAAACAGCCGGCTTCTCTTATTCCACAGCTGCTTTGCTTGCTGAGACGCATCCTTCTCTAAGGAGGAACCTTCCTGAGTTATCAGCTCCTTGATACGGCTGACAACCGGGTCACTGTCCTGGGTCTCCTTCCAGCTGTGGTGAGGTAAAGGGTTTAACGTCTTACCACGCTGCCTCCTGCAGGCTCGTTGCTCGTGGATCATCCCATTTCTGTGGAATGCAGGTAGCTCAATCTCTTCTAGGTCATCCAATTCCTCTTCCGTGTCGGACTCATGCGGCATTCTGGACAAGGCATCAGTGTTGGCATTCTTACGGCCCGCCCTGTACTTGATTGTGAATTGATAGTTCGACAGCCGAGCCATCCAACGTTGCTCCATGGCTCCCAGCTTGGCTGTTTCAAGATGTGTCAAGGGGTTATTGTCAGTGTAAGCAGTGAACTTGCTGGAGGCTAGGTAATGCTTGAATCTTTCTGTAATGGCCCAGACCAGCGCCAGGAACTCCCACTTGAAGCTGCTATAGTTCTCTGGGTTTCTCTCGGTCGGGCGGAGCTTCCTGCTTGCATATGCGATGACTTTCTCGAGGCCATTTTGCTTCTGACTGAGGACAGCTCCCAATCCTTCATTGCTGGCATCAGTGTACAGCAGGAACGGCTGGCTGTAGTCAGGGTAGGCTAAGATTTCATCGCCTGTCAGGATCTCCTTCATCTCCTTGAATGCCTCAGCTTGTTCTTTACCCCAGTGGAATAGAGAATTTCTGCTCTTGAGGGATTGTCCTACCAGGAGGTCCTGCAAAGGCGCTGCTTTCTTGGTGTAGTCCTTTACAAACCTCCGGTAGTAACCTGTCAGTCCCAGGAACTGACGCACCTCCTTGAGATTCTTCGGCTCCGGCCATTTCTGGATGGCGGTGACCTTCTCGGGGTCTGGCGCTACTCCTTCTGAGCTGACAATATGCCCCAAGTACTGTACCTTTTGTTTGAGCAGATGGCACTTTGAAGGCTTCAGTTTCATCCCGTACTTGTACAGTGACTCGAATACCTCTGCCAGGTGCTTCAGATGATCCTCATACGTCTTGGAGTACACAATTACGTCGTCCAGGTACAGCAACACGGTTTCAAAGTTGAGATGTCCCAGGCAACTCTCCATCACTCTCTGGAACGTTCCCGGAGCACTGCTGAGTCCAAACGGCATCCTGTCAAACTCACAGAGTCCCATCGGGGTGGTGAAAGCCGTCTTCTCCCGATCCTCCTCAGCCACAGCTACTTGCCAGTACCCACTAGTGAGGTCAAGGGTGGAAAAGTAGTTAGCAGTTTTTAAGGCAGCTAAGGATTCCTCAATGCGTGGTAAAGGGTATGCATCTTTATGTGTAATGCGATTCACTTGTCTGTAATCCACACACATTCTCATGCTTCCATCCTTTTTCCTTACTAGGACTAGAGGTGCTGTCCAGGGACTACAATTATCCCTTATCACCCCTGCTTCCTTCATGTCACGCAACATCTCCTTGGCTTTCTGGTAGTGTGCTGGAGGTATAGGCCTGTACCGCTCTTTAATGGGAGGATGGTTGCCTGTAGGGATATGGTGTTGCACTCCCTTAATTGTCCCAAAGTCAAGTGGGTGTTTGCTAAATACCTGTGTGTGCTCCTGTACCACTCGAAGTACTCCCTGTTTCTGGTGGGCTGGAGTGGTGTCTGTCCCGACATGGAGCTGCTGACACCAATCCTCCACCTGGGTTGCTGGGTCATTATCCTCCGCTGGTTGAGGGGAGGCTAAGGACTCTGTCGTGAGGATGGAGTTGTTATGTACTGTATGTAATTCAGCAACAGTGGCATAACGTGGTAAATTCACTTCATCTTCTCCCCAGTTGAGAAGACGCACTGGTACCCTCCCATTTCGTACTTCCACTACCCCTCTAGCAGTCAAGAGTGTAGGTCTGTGTTCTGAACAATGGGGCTCTACTACTGCTTGGTAGTTCTGTCCTCTCAGACCTATTGCTGCTCTACACCCTATAAGCATTTCACTCATTGGAGGTATCACAATGGGGTTCGGGTCTGTTACCCGTACATTACCAATTTCACCATCTGTCTGTTTCGCTTGCTGCTGGCACATCAGGGCCCTGACTCCCTCTGGATCACTCCCTTTTGCTTTGGCCTGGCAACTTCGGCGAGCTGTTGGAGCAAAAACACAACGTCTCCCAGACAGTTACTGATAATGTTTGTACCTAAAACCACATTTAAGCCATTTTTACAGTTTTTACTACTAAGAGTCCCTGGTCTTTCAGCTCCACTCTGCCCACCTTTACGTCCACGTTTTTGGCTCCGAGTATATCAACAGGGAGACCATTAGAGACATACACAGCAAAGTCAGGGCTCGGGGGCTGGAGACTGTCCATGGACCAAAACTTATTATACAGGACATCAGGTATGATGGTCACCTGAGATCCAGTGTCCAGCAGGGCAGGGATTGCGATCCCGTCCAAGATGATGGACAGGTAGGGTCTTCCTCCCACAAACCTGCGGTTCCAATCTGAGGGGCCTGAAGAGTCTAGTCCTGGGTGTTGGCCCTCGGACCCAGGATCTGCTCGTTTAAAGGACACTGTCGGGCTAGATGACCTTCTCTGTTGCAACGGTAGCAGATGATCTCTCGGCGAGGATGGTGCTGATCGGGGGTCGCTCCTGGGGGTGGCGTTGTCCTCCTCCGGTGGGGCGACGTCCTCCTCCGGCTCATCCAAGGGACATCCTCTGGGCAGTCAGCTAGCAGGATCTTTCCTCCTTCCTCCTTCCGCAGTTGCAGGGCACTCATTACAGTGGCCAGGGTTTTGGTCAGCTGGCGCACTTCTGAGCGCAGACAGTCCAGCTCAGTAGGGGGCGCCACCTGCGTTTTGGCTTCCGCCACCAGCGGGGAAAAGGTGGATGCTGCTGGCTTTAGAGTGGCTTCACCCAGGTGACACTGGGTTGCCACCTCGGGCTTCTCCAGGGGTCGCAGTCCTTTTATAGCCATATCTTTTAAGGCATCAAAGGTAGCGTCAGGATGATCCAAGGACCACCAGTGCACAGTTCTGCTTTCAGCTTGGGACCTCAGTCCCCGTACAAATTGTTCCATCAACATTTTATTTTCATTGATGGCACTTATAGGGTTGACCTGTTTGAGAGCTCACAGGGCCCCCTGTAGTCGGCAGGCGTTGTCCCTAATGCTGTCATCTGGTCTCTGGGAGCATTGGTAAAACCTCATCCGGAGATCTGTTTCAGTGCGGTCCTCAAAGATAGTCTGTAGCTTTAAGAAAATTGCAAGCACTGATTCCTGGTCTGCAGCTGACCATGTCTCTACTTCCCTTTCTGCAGCACCAGTCAGTTGTCCCACTACCACTGCAGCTCTTTGTTTCTCTGTCATAGGGTACATGTCCATTATGCTGCATATTTTGCGCTTAAACCCTGACAGGGTGTCTGGCTTACCGCTATACTGAGGGAGCCACTTTGCTCCAGGCAGGTATGGCAGCGTCAGCGGTACTATCGGGGCCACAGGACCTGGTGAGGGGCCAGCGTTTCCATCCTGCGCAGCAGCGCCGGCGGGTGAGTCATCGGAGCGGTCGCCCTGGGCCGCGCTGTCCGCTTGCAGCTGCGACATGTCTGCGCCCCCCTAGTTAAGCGTGGCCTACCTTCTCCTGTAGGCCGCAGCTTCCTCCGGTTTCAGTAGTCACCAGGACCTGCGTCGCCTGCGCTCTGACATCAGAGTGTTCACCAAAGCTCTCCCCAGGACCTGCCGCTGTGTCAGCGTTGGGGGCATGTCCGGGACTCAGCGCGCTTTCTGCAGGTACGCCCCCTTCTCTTTGCGCTGTAGCGCTGCAATTTGGCGGGCAATGGCGGACAATTGGCGGGAAATTCTCAAAAACAGCAATACAGTCTTTTGCACAAAAACAGTCCAATTCAGGCACACAGGACTCGCATATAGAGAGCTTTGTATCCTGTTTGTGACGCCAAGTTAGGATGAGTCACACAGCCAGGGCTTGTGGGGTACTCGGCACCGAGCCCGTTCACTTCAATGGGGGATGTCACGGGTAGCGCAGCTCGGTCCGTTGCCCTGGGCGATCACCATAAAATGTGGGATATTTACAGGGGATTAAAGTATTTACAGTATGTTCGTGACGCCACCTGTGGTACCTGGTCAGGGTGACCAGCGCTGCAGGGTAAATCCTCTGAGGGGTTGTTACTGGGCAGCAAGGTGTTAAGTCTTCCACAGGCAAGACTAGATCCCTCAGGGTATATGGCGGTGTAGGGGTGCAGGATCAATAAGGCGGACACACACACGAAAGTCTCTTTCTGTACCTTCACTCATGGTAGTTGCAGGCACGTCCCAGGAAGTTGACAGGGTGGAGGATGCACGTCCAGTAATCCCACTGAGTAGGTGTAGGGCCTCCTTACTCCAGTTGTGTGAGTTTCTGACCTGTGTGAAACAAAATCTAACTCTGTCTTCTCATATATGCCCGGCTGACTTTGTGGTGAGGCCTTCTCTGGGATAGAACAGTGTCTCTAATGGTTGGCCGACCAGACTCCTGTCTTCCTGACCCCAGATACGTATCAGCACTTGTGGGCCCCTGAGACTTGAAGTCCCACAGGGTCTCCGGTATCTCCTACTAGTCGTGTAGATGCTAGCAAGCTCGGACCCGGTGTCCGGTTGTCCAGAGTAGAGGTAAGCGATCAATGCTGTTTCAACCTCTGTCACTCTCTTTTCCTTCCACTCGCATTCCGTCCTACTTCGACCTTCAGCATAAGCACACTAGCAGTAGATAGCTGGTTCTCCTTTCTCTTCACCGCTCTCAAAGCGTCGGCACGCTTGCTCACTGAAACTACACTCGGTTGACTCAGTTCTGACCAGGCTAAAGTGGCTATCTTCCTCCACTATTACTGGACTCCACACAGTAAACTAAGTACAAGCTGTAGTCTTCAGTATTTCAGTAACTCTCTCTCTCTCTCAGCTCATCTTAGGTAAAAACTGACAACTACTCACTGCTCTCTAAGACGTTCTGAGGAGATCTCAAATCTAGCTAACTGCCGTCTCTCAGCTCGTCTGAGGAGTTCTGAG
Organism: Oophaga sylvatica; assembly: GCA_033576555.1. Classification (NCBI taxonomy): domain Eukaryota; kingdom Metazoa; phylum Chordata; class Amphibia; order Anura; family Dendrobatidae; genus Oophaga; species Oophaga sylvatica. The sequence continues at coordinate 168,516,092 of JARQOD010000008.1, read as the reverse complement.
GTAACTTGAGATCTGAGATGTTCTGAGGTAACTCACGTGTACCTACACTACCTTTATAAACTGCAAAAGGGCTCCCTCTGGTGGATCTAGGGAATAGTGCAGATATGTTGTGTGCATATAGGTCACTGTGGGTTTACCTTTGTTGCATCCTCCTGGGAACATGTGGCTCCAGACACAGCTGGGCTACACACATGTAACAACAGCTTATTTACACAAGATGAGCTCCTGCACATGACAGTAAAAATCAGACAAGTGCTAGCCATCATTTTGATGGATAGCACTCATCTCCATGTTATTTTACACGGCCATGCAGATGTACGAAGATAAAATCGCAACATGCACAAGTTGCACCCAATCATCGGGTCAGACTCGACCATTCATATCTATGGGTCCGTGGATAAATTTGGACCTCATTTGGATGAATGACTGACAGAATGGAGTAGATTAAGACTATTGTTTTATTCTCTACATCCGAGAAATTCGGATCCCACTCTGCTCAAACTCTGATCAGAGTGTGATTACCATAATTAGCCTGATTTTCTCATATGAGAGAAAATCGGTCATGTAACCCTAGCTGAAAAGTGATAGCTTTAATACTAATAATATAATAATAATAGTGGGAGTCTGATTGCTGGGAACTTCTCCTAGCAGAAGAACAAGGGACTTTATCCTTTTGTCTCATTTTGAATGGAATGGAAGTGTTCATGTCCACCCGCTGCTCCATTCATTCCCTATGAGGCTGACAAGTTATGTACTTGGCTTTTTCCAGCAGCCCTATATGGAATTAATGGAGTTGCGTTTGATCTTCTGCGCTGCCACTCCATTCCAAGGAGGATAAACGTTCCCTGTTCTGCTGATGGGTGTGGGTTCCAGCAGTTGGCCCTCTGTGATCTTTACGTTATCATCTACCATGTGGATAGGTGATATCTAATCTTTACTGATCAACCCCATTAAGGTTCCCACACACATTAGATGAAAGGTCATCCAAACACATTGATTTCAGCAGGACCAGACAACCATCTGAATTGTGAACAAAATTGGATATAAAATATCCAAACACATCACTCAAAGAGAAATATATATAAAAATAACAAATTTTATTCACATATAATACATAAACAGGCACACCTTCCCTTGAAAAAGCAATACGCGAAACGTGCGTCGGGACTTTGGAGATAGCAGGAGAGACTTATAATGGGTACGTGTTGATCATTATATTTGCACCAATATACTTTTTGCACATGCACAGGCACTTTATGTCATTTGACTCTGTTTGACAGAATCCGTTTATGTGTATTATTATTTGCTGACATTTTAATTTATGTTTATACACTTTGTATATACACTTTTGGATTCTTTTTGTCATATGTAGCACTTTTTTAGTTATTGGTGCTTGATCTTACATCACTATATCCCATAGGCTTTTATTTTATTTTCCTCTATCCCATTTGGTGTTTTGTACTTGAGTTGTATTCCTTTCCTCATATATGGTGTTCTTTTTTTCATTTTGTTAATTATGATTATGAAATTTATGTATTATATGTGAATAAAATTTGTTATTTTTATATATATTTCTCTTTGAGTGATGTGTTTGGATATTTTATATCCAATTTTGTTCTTGATTAATATCACACATCCATTTACTTTGGTGCAATGTTGGAGTCCTTTTCATGGTGAAGGTCCCTTTAATTTGCAATAATATGTTTCTGGATATCTTTGTAGCAACCATCTGAATTGTATAGGGGGTGTGAGACAGTGAGGGTATGTGTGTTGAATGGGGTGTACATTTCACCTAGGTACTTTGCTGACGGGTATAAGGGAAATGTATGGCTTTGTAAACCTAGTGGTAGAGAAAGGTCATTACACCATCCATTCAAGTACACGCTTGCAGCTCAAACCTGTGGCCACTCAGGTGATAATTAGGAAACCAGAAGTAGGTGTCTGGGAATACAGACAGAGAGCTGGCTTAGTCTGGACACAGGAAGGTGTCCCGGCACAAGAAGCAGTCTCCAGGAGTGGGAGCTCGCTTAGTCTGGACAAGGAGTCTAGGCACAAGAAGCAGTCTCCAGGAGTTTGAGCTATCTCAGTCTGGGTGCTCGATGTACCCCGGACACAGGAGTAGTCTCAGTGAGAATCCGTGCGAATAGCGGCTGAATAGGAGGGGAGCTCTCTCAAGTCTGGACGTTGGATGTGCCTTCAGACACAAGGAGGAGACTCTGTGAACCTACATGCTGGTAAATGCTGAACATATGTGTTGTTTTGGCCCCGGCTGTTAGAGCCGGGACCCGGATAGAAAGGGAAATCTATCTAAGTGTAATTAGTGGTTAGACAAGCCTAGGTCTTCTGTTTATGATTTGTTTTTATCTGTTTGCTGTGGACTTTAATAAAACTGGTTGCGGCCAGTTTTCACCAGAACTGCTGTCTGAATGAACTGTTTTCGTGCCACTCTGTCTACCCAGACAGCGATCCTAGAGCTATATCCCCTGAAAAGCTTACAATTGGCGGAGAATGCTGGGGCAGCACAGTGGCTGATACAAATGGTGCTGGAATGTGCATGCAGCACAGTGGCTTAGAGACAGCAATAAAGGTGAAGTCTGTTGAAATAGCAGCAGAGAAAAAAAAAAAGTGTGTCTGCACAGCAAAGATGAACTTGTTGTGGAAAAGACTGTGGGGTGTGCAGCAGCAAAGAGAAACGTCTGTTGGAGCAGTCTTAAAGAGACAGTAGCCCTAATAGACTTTGCAAAGAAAAAAAAAAAGTGTCTGCACAGCAAGGCTGAATTTTCTGTGGAAAAGGCTGTGGAGTGTGTATGTCTTGAGTGAAGACTGCCGTTGTTGAGACAGAGAAGTCTGACAGCATGGACGACGAGTGTGGATACAAGCATCTTGCTGTGACTCAGTGGGGGTTACGAAGATTGTCGTCGCACTCAAATCCGGTTTTCAGCTGCAACTCGGCGGGGTTGTGAAGATTGTCGTCGCACTCAAATCCAGTTTTGCTGTGGCTCGGCGGGGCCACGAAGATTTTTTCAAGGGAAAGAGGTGAAGTTCTGGTGTGAACAGTGCTCCGCGATGGCTGTGAACGGAGCAGCGAATGGGTCTGACAAGTCGGACCGCATATTTGAGAAATGTCTACTGGACATGCAACTGGACATGGTGCGGGAGCTGTGGGCACCGTATGGAATGGCGGCAGTGGACCATTCTATGGACTCTCCGGGGGTGCCAGTGTTGTCACAGAGTGCCCGGGGAGGTGGTAAGAGATGTTGTGAACTGAGTCCTAAGACTACTGCTGATTTTTTGTGTAAAAATTACCCTGCCGGTGTGGTTGTTAAAAAGGGGGCGGAGTCTAAAAAAGGGGCGGATTTTCACAAGAGTGTAGAGTGTGGAAAACTGAAAATTGTTACTGGTGGTGGGTTGGTACCTCCTAAAAATGACAATGTGACCGTTGATAACGGGGTAGCTCCAGTAGAAGGGGGTGACGTCAAAGTGGGAGGTGACCTGTTAGTCCACAACACCAAGGGGAGTGACACAGACCCTGTAGCTGACTGGGACACTATGAAAGTAAAAAGTGAGTTCAGTCAGGAGAGGCTAGACGAGGGAAGAGAGTCCTCCTCTCGTCGTAGACGGCGCAAGGGCCACAAAAAGGTTGTTCCGGTAGTACTCGCTGAAAATGAAAATGAAGAGAATGTAGTACTGTCTGGATATGCTTCAAGTGTGGATTCTCCTTTAAAGGTAGAAAAGGAGGGGGCCAGTCATGGCCAAGAGCTGGAACCTATTCGGCTGCAGTATCAGAGTGACATGCTGCAATTATGTGAAAACCTGGAGGACGTGTCCTCAGACCAGCGAGATCTAAAAGGAAGCAACGAGGAAGTTACCCTGTGGAAAGAGATGTTCCATGCCATTAAAGAGGACCGCCGCAAAATCAAGGAAGAGGTTTTGCAGTTGAAGCGTGAGAAGGAGGCGCTGCAGGATGGAGTTTCTGGAAGTGAACAAATCCTAGAACAATTGCGCGAACAGCTCAACCAGGAGCTGTGTGACTCCAAGAAGGAGTGTGGTGAACACAGTAGGGAACTGCAACAGATGAAGAGAGATTATGTGGATCTCCTCAGGGTCAAAGAAAAACTAGAAGAGGAGAAGATGGATGCAGAGCAAATGCGCCAGGTGGTTGAGACCACTCTGCAGGACACCCGTGATGAAAATGGTGATCTGCGCAGAAAGACCCTAGGTCTGGAAGCTCAGGTGAAGGAGCTACAGATGTCCTGTGATACTCTCCAGAAGGTGGAGATGCGCCTTAAGGAAAAGCTCAGCCAAATGGAAGCTGAGCGGGAAAAGATGGAGGAGTCCATCAGAGAAGCTACAGACCAGGGCCAGGAGTTGGCCACTGGAGATGAGAGGTGTAAAGCAGATACTTCCTCGAGTGCTGTGAGTTCGGATGATTCGGTGGATGTCGGAGCCGAGATCAAGGAGCTCAAGGAGTGGTTACAAGCCCATTGGACGCAAGAGAAGCTTCAGAGACGGGCAGCTGAGAGGCGAATGGCGGAACTAGAGGAAGAAGTTCTCGGGCTTAAAAGTCGCCTGATACAGTGTCACTCGGTGAACAAGGCCTCCTTGGAGAAAGAAAAGGGCAAACACGTTGCACTCGCTCCCTTTTGCCAGGAGAAAATAGACCTGAGGAGAGCTAAGAGGGTGGTAACGGAAGATAAATGTGAAATGGAAGTGGTCCGGACGGAAATTCACGAAATTGTAGCTGTGAGTCAGCTCAGAAGAAGTGTAAAGGGGAAGAAGCTGAAAGTCAGTTGTCCCTGAACCCTGAGCTGATTGATCGTCTGGAAACCACTGGTGAGACACAAACGTGTCGGTACAAGTGCCTCGTAGATGTACCCGAGGACTTGAGAGAAGAATGCACCCGTGAGTCTGTGCATGAAGCGTTTAGGAAGGCCGTGGGAGCCTGTAAGGTGTACTCGACTTCAGGAGCTAAACAGCTGGTGGTCTTGTCCACGACCGAAGTTACAGTGAAGAGGGTGGCAATCCTAAGTGACATGCACTGGCGATGTATTCGCACAAAGCGGTTTCTCCGGTTGAAGACAGAACAAACCGTTAGACAACTAAAGCTTATGAGAAAAGCTCACAGTCTACAGGAAGAGGTCATCCGGGTGCCTCATGTTCTGGTGAGAAAGCTGATTGGGAGAAATGGCCGAGCCACGCAGATAATGGTGAAGAAGTCTGGTGTGGTGAAAGTAAGCAGTCCACGTGAACAATTGAATCTCGCTAGACAGCGAGTAGATAGACAGCATCATCTGAGCAGCAGAAGATGGCAGCCGTCTAAGAATAGTGAGACCCGACAGAGAAAGGGCCCCCTAAATAACAGAACAGCTACGGCTGAAGTTAGGGACCTTACAAGATGTCCTGAGGGTAGTGGGCGTGGGTTTAGAGATAATGAGACCTCCAGTAACTCAGGTTTGAGAAGCCCATACAGACGACCCGATAGAGTACGTGACAGTACGAAGTCTAACCGGACCTTAAATACCCAGGCAAGGCCTGACAAGGTTACGACGGACCGCTGGGAGGGGGGGAGACCTGACAAGGTTACGACCCGAAAATGTGACTGGACGAAGTCTGTGACAATGACAGACGGTAGGTCCCTAAGGAACGAGCGAATGTCATTGACTAATATTCCGGTGCTGAACAGAGCAAGGGACAAGTACATGGTCTCTGTGTGAACTGTGGGTTGAGGTGATTGGATATATTATGTGTTCAACCCCACAAGCTTAAACTTATGTGATGATCATGATAATGATGATGATGATAATGATGATGATGATCATAATGATGATGATAATGATGATGATGCTAATCATAATAGTGATGATACTGATAATGGTGATGACCGTGATAAAGATGAAATTCCTTTGCAGGTGATGTTGGGAGATGAGGATGGTGGTTCTCGGGAACCAAGTGTCCCTGACCTACCTGTGTCCTGTGACAATTTTGGGAGTGAGCAGTTGCGAGACCCCACTCTTAAAACGGCACAGGAAAATATAATTGTTCTAAATGAGGTTCCCCAAGAGCCTGGCTCTGAGGAGAGGTTTCCTCATGCTGCCATGAACAATAACCTATTGTATAGGGACACTGAAGTCCAGGGAGAGGTCGTGAGACAGCTCCTGGTACCTGACCTATATAGAAGTATAGTGCTGATGCAGTGTCCGGAGTTCACTGTCTCTTTGGGATTGTTGACCAGCCCTCCGGTCTGGATGGCCAGCCCTCCGGTCTGGAGAAGAGGGAGGGGATATGTGAGACAGTGAGGGTATGTGTGTTGAATGGGGTGTACATTTCACCTAGGTACTTTGCTGACGGGTATATGGGAAATGTATGGCTTTGTAAACCTAGTGGTAGAGAAAGGTCATTACACCATCCATTCAAGTACACGCTTGCAGCTCAAACCTGTGGCCACTCAGGTGATAATTAGGAAACCAGAAGTAGGTGTCTGGGAATACAGACAGAGAGCTGGCTTAGTCTGGACACAGGAAGGTGTCCCGGCACAAGAAGCAGTCTCCAGGAGTGGGAGCTCACTTAGTCTGGACAAGGAGTCTAGGCACAAGAAGCAGTCTCCAGGAGTTTGAGCTATCTCAGTCTGGGTGCTCGATGTACCCCGGACACAGGAGTAGTCTCAGTGAGAATCCGTGCGAATAGCGGCTGAATAGGAGGGGAGCTCTCTCACGTCTGGACGTTGGATGTGCCTTCAGACACAAGGAGGAGACTCTGTGAACCTACATGCTGGTAAATGCTGAACATATGTGTTGTTTTGGCCCCGGCTGTTAGAGCCGGGACCCGGATAGAAAGGGAAATCTATCTAAGTGTAATTATTGGCTAGACAAGCCTAGGTCTTCTGTTTATGATTTATTTTTATCTGTTTGCTGTGGACTTTAATAAAACTGGTTGCGGCCAGTTTTCACCAGAACTGCTGTCTGAATGAACTGTTTTCGTGCCACTCTGTCTACCCAGACAGCGATCCTAGAGCTATATCCCCTGAAAAGCTTACAGGGGTCTCGAAATCTCTTAGGGTACCGACACACTCAGCGACGCAGCAGCGATCCCGACGATACGACCTGGCAGGGATTGTTGCTGCGTCGCTATGTTGTCGCTGGTGAGATGCCAAACAGCCAGATCTTCCCAACGACGCAGCAACGATCGGCGACACGTAGTGACCTGTGTAACGTTGTGTCTCCTATGTGTCTCAGTGCTGGGTCGCTAGCGAGATCATTGTTAAAAGGTGTCAAACACACCGATGCATGCTACCCAGCGGGACCTCAACGACAAAAGAAAGGTCCAGGCATTTCTGACACGACCAGCGATCTCACAGCAGGTGCCTGATCGCTGGTAAGTGTCAAACATAGTGAGATCGCTGCTGAGATCGCTGTTGCATTACAAAACTTGTGACTCAGCAGCGATCTCGCTAGCGATCTCGCTTAGCGTGACGGGGGCTTTACTCAGCAGACAATGTTGGGGGAGATAAGGATCAAAGAGTTTAATGCCTGATCCATTTATTTTTAGAGTAAATAGGTCACTGCCAGAAGTGTGGGGCAGAGGCTTTCTACCCTACCCATTGAGATCAGATGAAAACTGCTGAGTCAAGATTTCTTGTGTATGTGGAATTCGTAAGAGATAGCGATCTCATATACTGCATATGGCCACCTTTAGTTATAGCTTGATGTTACCTCTCAGTACTTTTCCAATACAGTATTGTTAGTTTTAGCAATTTATTTTTTTAAACTCCCATTCACATTGGATAAAAGTCACCCATACCCCCTGACCATGTGGTGTGTATGGTGGCCTCACAACGCTAACCCCCCAGACTATGTCAGGGGAATAAAGAATTGGGCAGTTGGAACTTCACCACCCTATCCTCTTCTTTTCAGGGTGGAGAAGCCAGACTTATCTGAAAGTGGCTTTCTCCTCCCTCCATATTTATTTATGTTGCTTATATAGTGTCATCATATTCCGGAGCACTTCACAGACATCACACCTCTGTCCCCACTGGGGCTCACTATCTACATTCCCTATCAGTATGACTTTGGAGTGTTGGCGGGAACCGAAGAACCTGGAGGAAAACCACGCAAACACTGGGAGAACATACAAACTCCTTGCAGATGTTGTCCTTGGTGGGATTTGAACCCACAACCCAAGCAGTGTAAAGTGACAGTGCTAACCACTGGCTCCCTGTTGTAAAAACATGAATGCTTCACTGTCTGTCGAACATACCTTTAGGTGACAACTATCTCATATGTATGGACAGCTCCTGCTGTGAGGGGGGACCCATACAATGGACTCCCTTTCTGGCATTGGAGAACATCTCCACACCCCTAACCGTTCATGATTACTTGAATCTCTCCATGTTCCTTGGGTTAATTCTCCAAACTCTTGTTGGATCTGTGGAGAAAGGAACCTTCTAAGGTTCTCATCACCTAATGAAATAACTGATGCAGCCAATCTTGCCTCGGTCTCCTCTACCCAAGTGCATGATAGCAACCACTTTTTCTACTGCTATTGCCGTCCTTCTACGGTGCACCATTGTTAGGGTCTGTGGAACGCACCAAATGTAAGATGTAGAGAGGTGCGTTTGCAGCCCGGGGTCCACCGTGCAGGCGGAGCCTGCTGCTAGTAAGATGGCGCAAGAAGCGATCTCTGTTATCCTGCAGAGTCGCCAAAATAAATGCCGTAACGCGCTGTGGCAATATGTGCGAACTCTCTTATTCCACAGAGCCACTGGAAGGACTACCGCAGCGCTATATGGCGATGTGTGCGAACTCAGTTAACATCACTGAGTCGCAAAATAAACACGCTAGGGCGCTGTCTAGCGTTGAAAGAGAACCCTGTTGTGTCACAGAGCCGCTGAGGCAAACTTCTGTGTCCTGTTAGGCACCCAGGTACACAGTTGACTGCTAAGCGAACATAGAACGTGATCATGCGCTAATGTCCTCGCGGGAGACACCCGCAATCTATGGAGTCTGAACGCCAGGCCCTGAATACGGCAATCAAACTCCTCACCGGTTATGCCAGTAATCTAAGGCATCTAAGACACCGACCCTGACCAGCTAGCATACCAAACTCCTCACCGATTAGGTCGGTATTGTAATGGCGTATTTCAGTCGCCCTAACCACACACAGGCATGACCACACTGGCGCAAAGCATATAACGGTTGATACTAGCGCATGGCAGCATGACCATGCCACCCTTTTATAGTAGCAACTACAGGGCCTGACAGATAAGGACCAATAGGAAACTGCTTCAGAACACAAGTGGTTTCAGGACCTTCCTGGCGGACCAATAGGAGCCACTGCAGTACCTGAGCATGTGACCCCTGATCTCCAATGAGAGATCTTACTCTGGGCATGCTCAGAAGGGGAAAGCAAGGACTTTGTCCTAAAGACGTCTGCTCGCCGCTAACCAGTACTGGCTACAATAGCAGAGCCTGGAGGAGCAGCAGTAATCCTCTGCACACTGTTAGACTGGGCGAGACGCTGGGACTGACGTCTAAGCTGAGCAGAGTCCACTGCGGCTGGAGACGGATGGGAGACCGCAGCAAGGACGGCTCGAGATTCCCCTTGTGCAGAAGCGGGAACTCGACCCCTAACAACCATACAGTGCTACAAACAGTGTGGTGTCTAAATAACACTTTGATAAACTTTCCTAAATAACAATTTTATACAATGGTTCTGCCACTGGATACTACAACACCAATCTGCTATAGAAGCCCTAAGTAAGTATGACCATGCAGTGCACCTAAACACTGGCATACAGTGAGCAAATACCATCTCCATAAATACAATAATTTAATAATGGCGCTATAAAATGTAAATAAAATAGCTTTACTGCCAGTATTAGAAATTGTGATGATCCCATGAATTGAGAGTCAGGTCATCTATGGCTCTCCCTTTAGAAGGAAATGTGACAGTCCTACAACCTTGTAAAGGACAGATCCAAAAATACAGTAAGGAAATTAAAATCTCCTGCAACTTTTGAGCGATCGTTCACATTGAAGTAGAAGATATCGATTTAACATTCGAGGAAAAAGAAATATACAGATGACATTCATAAAATATGATGATATGTGCCGTGACGCTTAAGGATGGAAAGGTGTAACAGGCCTTTAACTATAGTCTGTACCCACTAGACACATAGGAATGTAGAAAGCATCGGAGGACTACAGGACACTTGTATAAGCCCAGTTAATCCCGCATACATGCCATTAAAACCTTTTCAGGGTTCATTTGCCAGACAGTCTGCATGAAAAGAATGAATGCAATGACCATGTAAGTGGCACGGACATTTTTGTCGTTAATTAAACATAAAATAGTTGGGTCCGGTTTGGTGCACTTCTTCTTCAACCACTACTGAGAGTGGCTTTTTTATTGGGTTTGCTAGATCTCAGTGGACATAATGGCACTGATAGGAGCCGTGATGCTTTGAACTTGTAGGGAAAGACACTATTGTCTGTGTTCAGTGAAATGTCATTACTCTTCCTGTACTTCAAAACCCAGGACAAACAACTTGTAGAACATGGTGCTTTAGGATGACACTACAGGATTAATGGTAATGAGGTTTGCTTTGAGTGGCTAGTGATTACCCTGAAATATTCCATCTGGTGTGGACAAGTGAAAGAAAAATACTACTTTGCTTCCATTAAGTGCACACAATGGGCCAAGCTAGTTTCTCAATACATAAGATTCAGTATGTGCAAAATGTGTTTGTGAATTGTTCATAATTATAATTCCTTTTACTATTATTAAGTATTTTTAAAGCACAGGAAACTCTCCTGTGATGACCAAAGCGCAAGAAATTATCCTTCTGGTGCCAGAACTTAATGAGCTGGGTACACTGCATCATTGAAGGATCCTAATGAGTTTCAATTCAGTGTTTTGCACATATTTGTGTAATTTTGTAAACCTTTGGGCAAAAGAACCAAAATATCAAAAATTATAAGATCCCTGATCTCAAGGATATCTGCTCCACTGGAGTTCCCTGGTGGGAGATATTTTCTAGCATGACTTTCACTTTCTGTAGCTAAGAGACATGGCATGCACAGTGGGGAAAATAAGTATTTGATACATTGCCGCTTTTTCAAGTTTTCCCGCCTACAAAGAATGGAGAGGTCTGTAGTTTTTATCGTAGGTACACTTCACCTGTGAGAGTCTGAATCTAAAAAGAAAAAAAAAAGAAAATCACATTGTATGATTTTTACATAATTAAATTACATTTTATTGCATGAAATAAGTATTAGATGCAATAGAAAAACAGAACTTAATATGAGCTGGGCATAACATACTGGTGACTGCAACTTATTGGTCACTACAGCGTACTGGTCACTACAGCGTACTGGTCACTACAACGTACTGGTCACTACAGCAATACTGGTCACTACACAACGTACTAGGTCACTACAGCATACTGGTCACTACAACGTACTGGTCACTACAACTGTACATAAATTCCCAAAGGGGTATAATTTCCAAAATGGGGTCACTTGAGGGGGGATTTGGTCTTCTAGTAATTAGATGTGCTGTATATGGAGACCGCAAACTGTTCTAGGAAAATCTGCGCTACAGGAGGTAAATAGAGCACCGTTCCTCACGAGTTTCTCCGTATGGCTACGTATTACTGTACAGTCACATATGGGGTATTGCCACGTTCAATAGAAATTGTGGGACAAATTTTTGTGCCATTTTTGCCCACTGTGTGAAAATGTAAAATCTGGGGTTAAAACAAAATTTTGATGGTAAAAATGTAGTTATTCTTTTTTCACTGTCCATTATTATAAAACTCTGTGACAAACCTGTGCTGTCAATATGATCGCTGCACCCCTAGATGAATTCATTGAGAGGTGTAGTTTGTAAAATGAGGTCACTTATGAGGAGTTCTGCTGTTATGGGTCATGGCACTTGCAAACCATAACAGTAAAGTCTGCACTATAGTATGGTGCACCTTACCTTCTGAGCTTTGCACTGTGCCTGAAAAATATTTCCCAATTACATGTAGGGTATTGGCGCACTCAGGAAAAAATGGACCTCAGTTTGTTGTAAAAAATTTCCTATTAGCCCTTAGAAAAATTTAAAACTTTGAGCTAAGACAACATTTTAGTGATAAAAATGTAATTTATTCTTTCTTCACCGCTCAATGGTATAAAATTCTGTGAGGCACAAGTGGTGTCAATATGATCACTGCACCCCTAGATGAATTCATTGGGGAGTGTAGTTTGTAAAATGAGTTCACATATAGGGGGTTTCTGTTGTTCTGGCACCTTGGGGGCTCTGCCAATCTGACATGGCACCCTCAAAACATTCCAGCAAAATCTGAACTTCAATATGGCGCCTCTTCCCTTCTGAGCTTTGCACTGTTCCTCAAAGTTGTATTCCTTCACATATGGGGTATCAAGCTACTCAGGAGAAATTGCACAACAAATTGTATGGTGCAATTTCTCCTGTTAACCTTGTAAAAATAAAAAAATTGGGGCTAAAATAACATTTTTGTGATTTTTTTTTTTATTTTCATGGCTCAACGTTATAAACTTCTGTGAAGGACCTGGTGGTTCAAGGTGCTCAAGTCTTCACACATCTAAATACATTCTTGAGGGTCTAGTTTCCAAAATAGGGTCACTTGTGGGGGGTTTCTATTGTTTAGGAACATCAGGGGCTCTCCAAACGAGACATGGCGTCCACTAATGATTTCAGCAAATTTTACATTCAAAAAGCTCCTTTCCTTCCAAGCCCTATTGCGCCCAAACAGTAGTTTTCTCCCACATATGAGGTATCAGCATATTCAGGAGAGATTGCACAACAAAGTGTGTAGTGAAATTTCTCCTTTTACCCTTATGAAAACTCAAAATTTGGGGCTAAAATAACATTTTTGTGGGGAAAATTTTTTCGGCTCAACGTTATAAACGTCTGTGAAGCACCTGGGGGTTAAAGGTGCTCACCACACATCGAAATACATTCCATGAGGGGTCTAGTTTCCAAAATGGGGTCACTTGTGGGGGGGTTCCACTATTTAGGCACATCAGGAGTAGTAGCGTAGAAAACTGGGGAGAAAACACAAGCGCAATAGGGTCTTAACTGGTAAAAATGGTGAGAAACCAATTGGGTGCCAATTACCCTTATGAGGTTGCAAAATAACCAGCATGAAGTAAATGATGGAACTGAAATATACAATATATGTGCACACTGATCACGGACGCGATTATAGGCGGATTATATCCCAGCAGCGTGAGACCACCTTGTCGTTGGTTGCTGGGCATGCATGAATTGGCCAAATTATGTGCTAAGCATCTCAATTTTTTTCTTATTATCCAGAGCAGTATTGCTATTCATATTTCATATATTCCATGTCTAATAATAATAATAATAATCTTTATTTATATTGCGATTTACATTTTAACAGTTTCAAAACACAAGTCATAAGTAACAGCATTAACAATGCAATAATTAAAGCAAAATCAGCCGCCCCTGCTCGTGAGAGCTTACAATCTACAATGAGGTGGGGGAGTACAAAGTACAGGTGTGTATTTACAATGATGATCCAGCCATCTTGAGGGAGTGAGGGAAGTAGCTTTATACTCTGGCCTTCTTGAGCGGCAAATCCCAGAGGCTGATCTTGGGCATGTCAGTTGTTGGTGTAAAAGGGATCCTCTTGGAAGCCACCTTTTTCCCGATGGTCTACATTCTTTTGTACAACAGAGTGAAACTTTTTTTGTATATTGTATATGGAGGTGGCTGCTCCTAGTTTGCATCTGTTCACATTAGCTTGGAAGTGTCAGTCAGTCTTTTGTTATTTGTATGTTAGCTCTCTGACCGAGCACTCCGCCTTAAACATGTGGGGGTTTTAATTACAGCAGGATCCTACCTACTCATAAATACAGGCTTCTGAGAGAGGTATCCACATTTACCCAGGAATTCAGGCTTCAGCCTAAGAGAGGTATTCACACTAGACACATAGGGTCCTAGCAGAGTGAGACCATCTTGTCATTAGTTGCTGGGCATGCATGAATTGTCCAAATTATGTGCTAAGCGTCTCAAAATTTTCTTATTATCCAGAGCAGTATTACTATTTATATTTCATATATTCCATGTCTGCATGCTCCACATTCACCCATGCATTCAGACATTAGCCTTAGAGCGGTGTTCACACAGGTCAGGGACCCATCAGTTTTGAGACCACCTTGACAATGGTTGATGGGCAGACATTATTTGGCCAAATTTTGTGTGAAGGTTCTCATGTATTTTTCATATATTTTTCCTAATATTCAAAAGCCATTTTTGCTATTCACATTTCATATATTTCACATTGATATGCTTTAACACAATTGAGTGCAACTATGTTTTGTATATTGTGCATCCTTTATCATGACAGAGTGCAACTTTTTTTGTATGTAGGTGCGCTACAGCACGGCGCCTGGGGTTGAACTGACATGTCTACTTGTCATGCCGTGGTTGACGTGATGGTTCTATCTAGGAGATGAAAAGGGTTGCAAGAAGGAGAGAGAAGGGAAATAACAAACTTGAGAGCAGCCGATTAACAACCAGCAGTGTGATGGAAGGATCACCGGAAAGATCAGGGTCACGTAAGTAAGAAACTATTAAAACAAATACTTAAAAATTAATTGACTGTTAATAAAAAGACATCGGTAATCTCATGCAACCCATTGGGAATAAGAGTGTTCAGCTTATAAATAAAAAAAAAATCTCTTTCGGTTAGCTGCTGTATTCTATTGTAAGAATACGGGAGAATTTGTTCTATGGGAAACATTTTTAGTTGTTTGTACTCTTTATTATGTTTAATAGTGCAAATATTGGATCAATGGGAATTAAGTCTTTGTGAAGGGGCTGAGTGGTTCTGCCTACATATCATTTGTGACAGGGACAGATGATAACATATATGATAAAACTAGAAGTGCATGACATAGAACTTTTTAGAGGGAAGATTCCCCTTGTAGAATGCAGAGTAAATTCAGAAAGACCATGGCAGATGGAGAAACAGCAAAGGTAATTCTTACCATTAAATCTGATGATTTTATTACTTTTATAGGAATTGGTACGATCATCTTTCAACCCACTAGGTGCTAACACATTTTTAATGGAAGGGGCCCTGCGAAAGGTAAAGGGGTGGATTTCTGGAGAGTATTTTCCCCAGTGAAGGGTCATTTAACAATATACGCCAATGATCTTGTAGGATCTTTTGTATGTCTCTGTGATGGCTATTAAAATTAGTGATAAAATTGAATTCATGATTAGTATCAGCTTCGAGCTGATGTTTCTGTTGAGGAGGGTTCCCTGGTCACAATTTTTTGCATTGTTCTAAGTCTGTGTGACAAGATCTTTGGATATTTCTGTTCAAGGAACCTTTGTTTTATAATGTGGGCTTGATCAGTAAAATCTGAGTCTAAAGAGCAGTTTTTCTTTATTCTTCTAATTGGTTTCCGGGAATATTCTCAAGCCATTTGCAGTGATTGGCTCTATTAAAATGGATATAGCTGTTGGCATCCACTTAAAGGTCTTAGTCCAGATATGGTTGTCTTTAATGAAAATGGTGAGATCAAGAAAGTTGATAGATTCATGATAAATATTGGGGGTGAAAGAGATTCCCCAATCATTGGAATTTAACTGTTTGGTAAAAACCTCAGCACTAATCTTCGAATTATCCCGGATTCTGAAGAGATCATCTATGAACCTTTTGTATAAAATTATGCATTTTTGTAAGGGTCCCTACAGATGAATACATTTTTAAAAATACCCATAAATATATTGCCACAAGTGGGAGCGACTTTTGACCCCATTGTCGTTCCTTTAGTCTGGTGATAACATTTTTTTAAAAACATGAAAAAATTATTTTCCAAAATAAAAGAAAGACCTGTTAAAATAAATGATGTGTGTGATGGAGAGAGCCTGGGATCAATCGTTAAGAATGTTTTGTTACATAAAAGACCTAGATCATGAGAGATGTTGGAGTACAACGATGTCACATCTAACATTAGGAACACAAAGGAAGAATTCCATTCAATGCTCTGGAGCAGGGAAATAGGGTGAGAGAAATCTCTTCAATGGCTGGGCAAGTTAATGACGTGGTTGTAGGATATTATCAATATATTCAACTAGCTTGGCGTTAAAGCGCCAATCCCAGAAATGATTGGTCTACCTGGGGGGTTGGTGAGCACAGGGGTAATCATGGGTTAGAGTGGTCGATATGATTATGTCTTTGGCATTTTTTGTAAATAAACACAGTGCCTATTCTTTGGTACAATGCAGGATCTATGGGTGCATACTTTATACTAACTGATTGATAGTCGTCCCTTTAGTACTGCCCCGATGATTGGTATCAGGAAGCGCTACAATTACGAATAGCCATTTTTGCCATAAAGTACCTTCTAATGAGCTACTCCCCCTGCCCCTATATGCATGTGTTGACCCCTCACCCTTAATACATCAGTTCTTTTAAATTATTTTGTCTATTATATGTATTATATGTGATTCCCTACATTGTTGTTACAATTTAATAAAAAAACATGCATTTTTATTGATAGACTATTTGGCTCTATGTTTATAGTGTTACAATCCATGCATTTGGAGTGTGTAATCATTTATACTATGCGTCAATATGGCAGATAGGCCATTTTGTGACATACTTTTGAACACATTATGTGTTCTTTTGTGATGATATTGTTTCAAATGGTATGTATAGCATCATCCATCAGTCCGTTATTAAGTTGTAGGGTTATAATGGCTTACAGTGATGTGAGTGAATGCGTTCTGATCATCTCTTCGCTATGACACCGAAAATATATCCCTATAAATATTGGATCGATGCAAATTACAATATTTGTTTAAAGTATATATTCACGCTGATAAACACAAGTGAAGTTATAGGATGACCTGTTAACAGTGTAGATCGGAGAAGAAGGTTACAAGGATTAAGGTGCTGTAAACAATGTGCCTGTTCACATAGTGAACTTTAATACTAATGAAAAATACCCATTAATAATGTTGCACATGGTGACGTGTGGTAGTAGTGGAGAGTACCTAAAACAAAACAATTTCAAATGGCGGTAAGAGGGTTTAAAGGTTAAAGGCTATAATGGCTGCCTGTTCTACGAGAAACAGGTTAAACGTTACATCAGTAGGGGGCAAATAACATTCAGTATAAAGATAAGAAGTAGATATATGGTGGTAAAAGACAGCATTAAAGGGAATCTGTCACCTATTTTTCCCCTATGAGTGCGGCCACCGCCATTGGGGTTTTACAGTATTCTGTAATGCTGTAGATAAGCCCCCGATGTAACCTGAAAGTAAGAAAAAACGGTTATATTATACTCACCCGTGGGGGCGGTCCGGGGGTCCGGGCCCCAAATGGGTGTCACAGGTCCGAGTCGGTGCCTCCCATTTCTGCGATGACTTCCTTTCCTTGCTTCTGTCGCAGCTCCTGCGCGGCGCACTGATCTGTCCTGTTGGGGCAGAGTAAAGTTCTGCAGTGCTCAGGCGCCGGCCTTTGACCTTCCCTGCGCTTGCGCTTGCAGGGCAGATAAAGTCGCCTGCTTAGGGCCGCAACAGAACAAGGAAGAGGGTCTTGCTAGAAGATGGGAGGTGCCGGACCTGGACCGCGAACCCTGGGACCGGACTGCCCGGACGCACCGCGGTGAGTATAAATTCTCATTTTTCTTATCTTTCAATTACTTCGGGGGCTTTCCAGCATTACGAATGCTGAGATAAGCCCTGATGGGGAGGCGAATTGCATAGGGGAAAAAAAAGATGCAAATTCCCTTTAATTGTCTGTTACTGTATTGGTGGAGCACTGTCCCAGTGGAGGCAGTGTCTTCCTTGTGTGTTGCCTAGGGGGCGTCGATAGGAAAGATTCGGGAGTGCCCCAGCCGGTGGCAGCAGACTCTGTCCAGTACCTTTTGTGGTCAGCGGGGGTCCCGTCAATTTATACGGGCTGAAAACCTCGTTTATTGCAATCGTTGTAAATGGTGCAGGTCTGACAGCGTTCCCTGTTCCGATATAGCAGTGGTTGGCTGGAGTGGGCCTTTTGATTGGTAGACCACGTGGTGTCCACATGCTTGGTTGAGGTACATATCGTAGTAAGGACCAAACAAACCAATGCGTTTGAAAAACTTTTTCCTTTTCCTAGGTATCCGTGTTTCCGAAATGTGTTGGTATTGAGTGCAGCACCGTGTAAAGGAAGGCATTGATCCTCCGTGCTGGCCAGTGCACCATCCCAGCCTTGTAATTCCTCCCTTGTTTTTACTTATTTTTTTGATATAACTTTTTTTCTGGTTTTTACAATTTGTTCATGGATTAACTTCCTTTTTCCCACTGAAGACTTTCCTTTTTTGGGGGGCTTTTTCATAAGGGCTTCTCATCTGTTTTCTACAACGGGGGTGAATGACTTTTTCATATTTTTCTCTATGCAGAATAACAGGTTATATAATGGTCCATAAAGAATAATTGCCTATATATTGCTCCAACAGATATAATGGGCCCATATTTGTCCAACAGTATAAAAGGCCCAAAATATGATCCAAACAGTATAATGGCCCATGTAATGCTCCAACTTAATAAGCCCTGTAATGCTCCAAATATAAAAAAAAATACAAATGAAATATTCTCCTCTCCTTGCTCGCCGTTGCTCTGCTTTGTACTTCTCGCGTCGCCGTCTTCCAGTCTCTGCACTGTGATGTTCAGAGCGAGGGCGCCAGTTGTAAGTCATCGCCCCCCTTGAATGAAATGTCACGTCAGAAGAGTGGAAGCACCAAATGGAGGAATGGGGAGAGGTAGGTATCGCAAATTACCGGGGCCCTGAGCAAGAGGGGGGCCACTTGCGGGCATGGCGCGGCACAGGCACGGGACCCTGCGTGTCGGTGTCCCCGACAGCGAGTGACCCCAGAATCGGGTGGAGCTTCACGGGTCCAAGATGGCGAAAGGGTGCCTAAAAACAGGACCTTAGCTGTCAAAAACCCATCAGTATACTTCCGACTGTGTTGCGGGGTACGCACCAGCAACATCCTATTTAAATGCCCCTTATAGAGATTTACAGTGGGTCTACTGTAGATGGCTAACTCCAGCCCAGCTGTTCACTGCGAGGCCGATGTAACATATGGCAGCACCAAAATGATGATGGCTTCAGCCCGTCACAATGCGAACATTGCCCGGGACATTTATTCACGTCCTCTAAGGAAGGGGTTTAAAGTTGAAAAGATCTACATTTGCGTTGAGGTATGCAGCCCCCCACAATGTTCTCAAAAATTTCTTCATTTAAATTAGAATTTCAGAAAATCTGGAGCTAATAAAAAATAAAATTGGTAATCTGATACACTTATAAAATATATATAAATATATCATGGTCAATTTGGATATTTTGTAAAATTTGGATTTATTTTTAAAATGCTTGAAAATAATAGGTAACAAAAAAGGGCTATTGTGGCGAAAACTTTATTAGCTTAAAAGATGACTAAAAAATTCATTGGGTTTAACAATGCTTCGGGGGAGACATTGTGTTGGCCGTACAAATAGACCTCTATTTTCATTTCCACATGTGCAAAAAAGCAGCTTGTGAAAAAAAATAATGAAGCTTACAAGGTTTTCAAAGTTGAAACTTTTATTGTTTTCTGTTAAATCTTCCAACAGTATGGCGTGACAATTTTCAAGACCTCGACCTTTAGAGAGTGTCCTTATTTCAAGGGGGCAGAGGTCAGAAATTTAGTTCTGTTGGAGAATGAAACGGTCTTGTATTACAGGGAAGAAAAAAGGGGGCCCTATGAAACCAAAGGGGACAGATGGGCAAACCTTATGGAAGCAACATAATGTGAAGTAGTATTAATGTACCTTCCCCTGTACATTTACTTGAGGTAAGTATGGGGCAGATTGATTTGTTGGACACCGGTTCCTTTGGCCGGTCCATTGTCTATGGTCGCTGAAGAAAGGTTGCGAATTTCTTACTTTCGGGTACCCCTAAACTTTGATAATCAGGTTGGCGTGTGTCTCATTGTGGTGTGACGCACAAATGAACTCACATTTGTTGACTAATGAAAACCTTGCTGGGGATCCGGAAGTTAAAATATTTGTGAGCTTTCCATTCGCGGCCAAAGACTTTTGACTTGACCAATGAACCGGAGTTCCTGGATCTGTCCCGTTCATCTCTACTTATAGGTAAATGTACCGTTACGTAGAGGGGGGCACACATGGGGAGGTGGATCCTCAAGCTTAAGGTCCTGTGGGCACTGGGCCACGGGCATCATATAGCGTCAAATGGAGCACACAGAACATAGGTGTAGTATGCAAATTAAAGTTTAAATAAGTCCTGGAAACCACAGCAGATACAGAGTACTGAACCCTCAAGTAGATAGCGAGTTATTGGAAAAAGCAGGACGGGCGGGAGAGAAAACGCTGGAGTAACAATGTCTTTACCTGGAAGCCTACACAGCCAGGAAGAATCCTGAAAACTGAGGCGGTGTTAGCCCTGGTGTGAAGGCACAGCAGTACCCTGGAGGATGTGTGGGGATAGCAGTTCAATGCTCAAGAACATTCATTCCAAACACACTTAGACCACCACAGGTATATATAGTCTAGTCAATGCATCGGGGGTCAGTCGTCTACCTGGACGAGGAGGGAGGAAGAGGCAGCAGTCAGCAGCAGAGTGAGTGCAGTCTGTGCAGTAAGGAGAGGATGAGTTAAGATATTCGTCTCCTGTCCCAAGGAAAGTGAAGGTTCAGAGACGTGCTCCGCCTGAGGATTACTGAGATTCTGGCAACAATCAAGAAAGAATTAAGAAAGGGATTGACTTATATATCCTTTGGAAGTGAGGAAAAGTTATGCTACAAGCGCGGACAGGCGAAAGGACGGGTAGGAAT
>JARQOD010000008.1:168479608-168495110 GCA_033576555.1 Oophaga sylvatica | reverse complement strand
GAACAAGCCATAACCCCAACAAGCTAATTAAGTTCTGAAACTTTGGTCAAAGTTATCTGAGCACATAAATCTCCAAGGGTACACAAACTTTTCCATTGACCCATTTTCCTTTTTGTAATTTTTAAAATGTAAAAAATTACAATATTTTTTTTCCTAAAATACTAAGGAAATGTGTCATCTTTAACTTTAGGCCTTTTAGAGATCATTTCAGCTTCAATTAACGGTTCACAATAAAAGTAATTTTGACCATGGGTGCCCAAACTGGTACATGCCACTGTTCATAGTAGTATAAAAAGTCAGTGACATGTGATTATATAAAGCCAAATGTGATAGGACAGAACCAAAAGAGAAGATAGAAACCACCGGAAGTGTAGCAAATCAAGAAAAGGAAAGCAATTGTAAAGAGATGGACATATTGTCCGCATTCTCCCTTGAAGACACATGTATTGTTATGATGAATTGGAATGTAAAATGTGTATTGTAATGTGCGTTATTGGTGTATTGACAGACGGTAGGGAGTGTTGGAGTTATTAAAGTTTGAGACTAGCCCGGAGTGGGAGTGGATAACGGAGGGGATAAGGTGAAGTCACACAGCTAGCCAGGATGCCCACCTTCATTTAATGTTCCAGGCGCAACAGATGAGTACCTTGTCCACGAATACTGCCCGGCACCACTTTACACAAGTGTAAGGAGGTGACAGAGGCCGTCATATGCCTCACCCTCTTTAAACAGTATTCACAATAAATGTGTGTGGTTCCATAGTGTTTATGACTGTTAATGTATTCATTCACTGTTATTGTAATGTGGATGTTCTTGACATGAGTTGTGTATAGGATCAGGGATAGAACAGGATAGAAGGTAGCAGTAGCATAGGACAATAATGGGCATAGAATAGTGGGGCACCATAGAGATAGTGAATGAGAGTCTTAGAAGAGGTATAGTTAGCATAAGAGGTTTTCCAGACTGGGAGGAGCTACAGATGGATGTAGTGTAGAGCAGTAGGATATAGTGATTGGACTTCCTGGTTACAGAGGAGTAATGATGCA
Organism: Oophaga sylvatica; assembly: GCA_033576555.1. NCBI lineage: Eukaryota > Metazoa > Chordata > Amphibia > Anura > Dendrobatidae > Oophaga > Oophaga sylvatica. The sequence continues at coordinate 168,494,064 of JARQOD010000008.1, read as the reverse complement.
GCAGTAAAAGAGGACAGTCAGATAGCTGTGGGGGTGAAGTTGCTAAGGCAAGAAGGAACCCCAAGCTGGGCAGTATGCAAATGGTCACCAACTTAAACGGTAACCATTCCAAGGAGGATCCAGGGCCTATGGCCGGGATTAGGTGAAGCTGAGACTATTGAAACTGGATAAAGGGAAAGGGAGGAAGCTGGTGGACATAAAGGCATGGACGTCAGAAGGGACAGAAATTATCCAGCGGGGCAGAGATTGCCGGGAGAGACAGTGATTGTCAGATGGGACAGGGATTGTCCAGTGAGGCAGAGATTGCCAGAAGAAGCAGAGATTGCCAGGGAAAGCTCAGGAATGTCATTGCATCTGTAAGAACCCTGTTGCTCAGTAAAGTTGAACTGTTAAGCATGGACATGGATTCTGGAGTTGTTTGTGAGAACTGGGAATCTGGATTCGAGATGGCTGAAGCAGAAGGAACCATAGAATCTAAAGTGAGCATTCTACTTTTTGTTTCCTTTGTGGGGAACCAGGGTGTAGTGACGCAGCAGCTCCTTGCCCTTACTACCACCCTGGCCTCTTCACACAAGGACAAAGGAACCATCAGCATTTGGACAGAGACAAATAGGGCTGTGGCTCACCAGACAGGAAATCAGACCACGCAGCAAAAGGTCACTGGATTGAGTCCTGTAACCAAGGAATGACACTATTGTGAAATTCACAATATTCTCCCTAACCAAACTGATTGCAAATGCAAGTAAATCAGACTGTGTTACCATATAATCTAGAACTCTGTACTGAACCCTAGGCTTCTGTCTCTTTAATAAATACTTGAATTACCCAGAAAATACCCAACATTTCTGAAAACTCTATTATGCAGTTCCTCTGTTATTTCTCCTGAAAATGAATAAATTACAACTGGGCGTTACCAATGAGTGGTGTGTCCCTGCATCTACCAACACTGTCCAATCAGTGATGTCCATGCCACACTGTAGAGACACGCCCTTTTATCGAGGAAAATAATAACACCCAGTTGTCAATTAAGTCATACATTTTTAGGAGGAATAACAGAAATGGAATAACACAGACTTTAAAGTAAAAATGCTTCAGAATTAAGAAATTCTAAATTCAGAAATAGTTTATGGAAAATAGAAGAATTTGCCAAAACAAACATGTGAGAACTGACAGATCATTTTCAATTTTCATTTTGGAAAGAGAATTACATGAAGTATAGACTAATGATTTTCATGATACTTTGACTATTTTTTCCAAAGGAAGCAATATGTTTCCTCTGTGAAATTGACGTCTGTGTCATCGCTCAATGTCTCTACATCCAAATATACAATGACAGTAAAGGGCTCTTAGCGGATATCTAGAGCTTTGCTTATTTAGGGTCAAGTCTCGTGCCCCAACTGTCAACTTTATGATTGGCCAGATCACAAAGTAATTCAGACTATTGGTGGTTACATGCATTGATGGTGAAGTATTTTTTCATCTTTTTTGTAACTGGCTCATGATACCACTGACCTGTTATATTAAATAACAGTTTAGAAGAAGTTGTATGTGGATGAAGGTGGTCCTCATGGCTCCTTGTTCCTAGGAAGTAAAAAGAGTGGTCAAGCAGTAGAAACTTTCCATACTGTATTAGTTATATTTCACTTAGTTCAGTGCTTTGATTGATAATTTTCACTTGTTTGAATGATCTTTACTTTGCAGATGATGGAAGCCACAAAGTGATCGTCATTTGCTCAATCTGTAATAACAGTGAGCAAATGACGCTTGCTCCCTCCAGAATGACCGACCTCATTTTTCCAAGACTGACTAGAAATAAAAGAAGTCACCTCAATGGTTATCATGGGCATTTGATACTTTTCTTCCTTGAAGGCTGAAATGAACTGTTATTATGTTATGCACTTACATAGCCCTGTATATCGTGTATGGGGTCATTATAGTATGCGCATATACTTTTTATGTTTTGAAGATATGTACAATTTTGTAATATATGTTCTGCATCAATTGTTATTTTTAAGATTTCTGCTTCCTGCCATGTGATGACCTCATAGGTACAGAACAGAAATCAGAATTGCATCTTGAAACAAGCCATGTTCCTATGCGTCCATGAAATAGCCATGACAGAATGTCTCCATTAGCAGTAATTAACAATAGATCTTAGACATCTTGAAAACCATGGGGTATGCCCATCATTGGATAAACCATAATTTAATTGTCACTGTGAGTCTGACCTCTGGAAACAGCACCGATCATGAGGATAAAGTTGCTGAAGTGGACTGCACCTTTCTAAGCAGGGTGGGAATGGGGCCAAGTGCAATTCTCTGCACAGACAGGTGGGCAGAGTGTCGCTGTACAGGAAACTGTGTAAAGTGAAGCATCCTCTCATTCTCAAATGACTGGGGATTGTATTTTTAGAAATTTGTGAAAACTGACAAATTCAAGCAGCAATTTGCTTGGCATGAATCACCAAAAATTGTGGCCACCATTTTACACACTGCAAAAGATTGCATGAGCCAGAGAAGGGTCACATGGCATAGAACAGCCAATAAAGTGGGACCTAACGTGTATAAAAGCAGAAGTAGGAAATGCAGCAGCCATTTAATGGTAAATCTGGATAGTGAGAAGACGTCACAGCTCAGGGCTTAGCTGTAGAGAGAGGAGGAAAAATCCAAAAATCAATGAAGAAACTGTACAGCAGTGAAGAGAGTTAGAAGATTGAGAAGAAGAAGAGAATAATATAGGTTTACTTGATGAGGAGAGTGCGATAGGAGAGTCAGAGTGTCTTATATATATTTTCACGGCAATTGTAGCGCTTTCGATTAATGGCAAATCGATTCATTGTGAATCAAATTTTCAGGCAAAATTTGTCAAAGTTAACAAATTCAAATTTCAAAAGATTTGCTCCTCACCAGTTCCCAGCAATCTCTAACTAAGACGCTAGGACCTCTTTAATGCTCAGATCGAGGAGAGGCAGGAGTGGATGTGAAGCACCGCGAATGTCAGCCATACTTCCTTTTTGCACAATGCTGAATTTAATCTCTATGAGCACACGGAATATCGAAAACCGCACACATGACATAAAATCGTATCAAGATGGAAAGCAGGTTGGCACACTTTCAATGAGTCTGCAAAAAGTCATTTTAATTGTCTCAAACCAGAAATAGGAGACATCAGAAGACTGCACACTCAAAGACTTTATGGAGATAACAGTATCCAAAGCCACAAGCATGTGAGATTAGTACAATGTGTGTCGCTTGGACTCTTCTTAGTGGTGACAATGACTGCCAGCCTCCAAGAATCCCCCACAGCAGTCTTACATTAATTACTGGGAAAGTTCTACAGAGGAGAGGATATTAAATCATGATGGTTTATAACATACATCCTTGTACTTTTTGTATCAGGATATGAAAAAAACAGGGCCAGTTTATCAAGATCAAAGACTACTCTAACTACATAGCATTATAGGCTGCAGAAGTCAAATTACACTCCACCTATGGCAGATGTGAATCGCCACTTTGAGACATTGGAAAATTTCAGCAGGATGTACATTGATGTACATCCTACTCCTCTCCAGGTGTATTTTTGGAAAGAATTGGGCATTTGACTTTCAACACCCAATCATCTTAGAATCATAGAATCATAGAATGGTAGAGTTGGAAGGGACCTCCTGGGTCATCTGATCCAACCCCCTGCTCAAAGCAGGATTCACTAAATCATCCCAGACAGATGTCTGTCCAGCCTCTGTTTGAAGACTTCCATTGAAGGAGAACTCACCACCTCTCGTGGCAGCCTGTTCCACTCATTGATCACCCTAACTTGTTCTGAGGGAAGAGAAGCCATCGCCAAAGATGTCTGGCAGAGACTTATTCCCTTCTCATGATTGCATACACACAAATGCCCAGCCAAACAGAGCAAGTAGGTAGATGGGGAGAGTTCAGGAAGAATGCTTTCTCGGTGCCATCCTACTCACTGTGTTCACCGCTCTGCTCCACCCAATGTCAGGCCAGCGAGCTGAACTGCCTCTTACAGAACTCCCAGCACTGCTGCGTTAACCTGTTGCTGTAGAGTCTCCACCTGGCTATATAGAGGCAAACCAGTCTCAACAGAAATTTAACCTGTTGTGTCATGCAGAGTTTTCTTTCCCTAGCCTATCCCCTGCTAGCAAATTATATATTAGGCAGCTCCTCCTTCCACACCTTGCCTGAACTTATCTTCTATTGCAGTTAAGGTACTGCCACACTACACAATCCCGCTAGCAATCTCGTTAGCGTCGCATACTAATGAGATCGTTGGTTGTGATCGTTTTAATGTCGCTAGTAGCTGCCAAACTGGACGATTTCATTAACGACGCATCAGCAGTAGCGATCTTTTTAACGACTTTGGCGGTCGTTGGGACGTGCCACACTTGCATATACTGTGAAAGATCACGATCTCGATAGGCGTGACTGAACGCGACGTTTTGCACGCCCCTCATCACAGATTGGTGGTTGCTATTTACCTCATAAATATTTATCACAGCTCTCCCGCTTTGTGATTGGATGACCGCGTCATAAAAGACCACGTATCTGCACTCTCCATTGCTCTCGAGCAGAAGCGGTTCTTTCAAATCTCCAGCATCGTTCCACTGGTCCTGCTAGCCTTTGTAGCTACTGCGATCCATTTGTGCCACTATTGCTGTTGCTGCGTTCCGGTCTACGACGTTGTTTTTCTGCGATCCAGTCTCTGGCGTTATATCCTCTGCGATCCAGTCTCTGGCGTGATCCAGTTTGTGACGCTATTTTCCCTGTTTTCTTTTTTCTCCAGAATCACAAGTTGTGTAAGGTAGGTATTATTTTTGTCACATTTCATTTTTATTTTTACTTTAATTTTACAGATCCATGTTTAGATCTCTGCTTTGTCTGCCATTGTTTTGTTCAGGCGCGCCCACCACCACCATTTTGTGATCCCAGCTCTGCTATTTTTACTCCAGCTGCGCCCACCTCCACCATTTTGTGATCCCAGCTCTGCTATTGTTTACTCCAGCTGCACCCACCACCACCATTTTGTGATCCCAGCTCTGCTATTGTTTACTCCAGCTGCACCCACCTCCACCATTTTGTGATCCCAGCTCTGCTATTGTTTACTCCAGCTGCACCCACCACCACCATTTTGTGATCCCAGCTCTGCTATTGTTTACTCCAGCTGCACCCACCACCACCATTTTGTGATCCCAGCTCTGCTATTGTTTACTCCAGCTGCGCCCACCTCCACCATTTTGCGATCCCAGCTCTGCTATTGTTTACTCCAGCTGCACCCACCACCACCATTTTGTGATCCCAGCTCTGCTATTGTTTACTCCAGCTGCACCACCACCACCATTTTGTGATCCCAGCTCTGCTATTGTTTACTCCAGCTGCGCCCACCTCCACCATTTTGTGATCCCAGCTCTGCTATTGTTTACTCCAGCTGCGCCCACCTCCACCATTTTATGATCCCAGCTCTGCTATTGTTTACTCCAGCTGCGCCCACCTCCACCATTTTATGATCCCAGCTCCGCTATTGTTTACTCCAGCTGCGCCCACCACCACCATTTTGTGATCCCTGCTGTGTTCAATGTTGTAGGCTATAAACATTTTATTTAACCATTCTGGCGTTCTCACATAATTTTTTTTATTACAGATGGCTGATAAACAGGATTTTTTGCGTGAGTTTATCGAGCTCTACCGCTCAATGCCGTTCCTATGGAGAATAAAATCACCAGATTACTGTAACAGGCTTAAAAAGAAGGACGCCTACCAAAAACTGGTGGAGCTATGCAAGAGCCGTTACCCCGATGAACCTGCGGATGAGTCATCGGTCAAAAAACGCATCCAGGCCCTCCGCACAGTGTATAAAAAAGAGCTCAATAAAGTTATAAATTCTACCAAATCTGGAGCGGGGGCCGAAGATGTATATGTCCCCCAACTGTGGTACTTTGATCTGTTCGCATTCACAAGGGACCAAGAAGTACCCAGAGAAGGGTCATCCGTGTGGAATGTAGACCCGGTGATCCAGCCGGACTCCCCTGTCATACATGTAAGTACCTTTGTATTACAACACATTTTAATGTACATGCCAAAGTGGACTTAAAATTAAAAAATATAATTGTGAAATGTAGATAAAATGGCAGAATATATCCCTTCATGTACTGATAATTTATCTAGCTGAACGGTTGAGGCCTATCCATTTACAAGTGTCGTTTTCACATTTTTGCTGTATATGGGTGTTATAGTGAGAAGAATTATTTCTTTTTCTTTGTGATTTAACATTTGTTTTTTGTTCATGCAGGACACAGAAGAGTCCGTCTCCACACCTGCAACTGAACAAGACAGCATGGCGTTGATCGAAGATGAAGAAGAGCCACCATCCTCATCTGTGCGGCGCCGGCTTTCACTTTCAGGAAGGAAAAGGAAGACCACCACTGGGCTCCCACCACCTCGGCTACTCCTGAATTGGTGGAAATTGCGAAACAAGTGCTAACAGCAGAAAAACAACCTAAAATAACAGGGTTTGCATACTTCGCAAATGAGAAGCTCCCTACACTGGATCCTGTTCAGCGGCTTCATGCAGAGAGACTCATGTTTGAGGTACTGACTCAAGCGTCTTTTGGAAACCTGGATAACAGATATGTCGTCATGCCAAGACCGCAGTACCCGGACTACTCGTGGCTGCACAATCCTGTGCCAAACCCAAACGTTGGTGCTCCCCCTTATTGTTATACACCGCAGAGACAGCGTGGTAATGGCAACGATCCCTCTTACCAGCAGATGTAGTTTTTAAAATTTTTTCCCAAATTTTTTTTTTGTTGTCTATATTTTTTTTACATTGTTACCTTTCTTAATAAAAAACTTATTTATCTAATGAATTGTGGTACTTTTATTCTTATGTGATGTCAACTATTAAAATGTTGTATTTTTATTACATCTACTTGTCACACACGGGGTCATGGTACTACCAGCTATCATAGGTGTTCCATCATAGGGAAAAAAATTCTAAAATTAACATTTCTTTTAAAGGCCCCTGGTCACACTAGCGCTAAAACCTTATACTAAAAAATAATACACCACACCTGCGTAGATTAACGTGAATTATTAAATATATATTCTTTTCATATATATAGTTTTTTTTAAAATAAATAAAATTTAAATAAAAACAAAACATTAACATAATAAAATAAAAAATTATTAACAAAATATTAACATAACTTATTTTTTAGAAAAAATAAATTAATGAGTGCCCCGGAGTCCAGAAAATTGTCTCTCCAGCATCATCCCGTGGTGATGCAGAGCTCCCATGGCAGTTTGCAGCGCTATGACTGCTGAATCCATGCCTGCCACCGCTGAATTCATGGCTGTGGCAGCTGAATTCATGGCAGACACAGCGCTGCTCATGGCCGCCATCAGCCGGCGGTGGGACAGGAACAGGTCCTGGGCAGTTGGGATTTCTGTGGAGGTAAAAGTAACAGTTAACCAGGGAATTCTGTAGCAACATCTACATGTACATGTTATGTTTGTTAACACTTACGGTTGTCGTCAGACGACCCGCTGACTGCCCACCCTGATCCTGTTGCTCCGCCGGCTAGGGAAAAAATGAAAAAAATTTATATCACAACAGTCATTACACATAAGACCTTACAAAGTTCTCTAACTTGTCTGAAGCTTATATAATGTGCGTTAATTACCTGATGGGGAGCCTGCATCCATGTCACGGGGTGACACTGGAGAGAAGGCATATGAAGGTGAAGGGCTGGAAGACCACAAATCACAAGGGGGGGTTGATGCAGCCGAAGGGGTTGAGAGGAAAGGTGATGATAGTGGTGGAGGCGTAGCCGGGGAAGAAGATGGAGGTGGAGGGTACCCGGGGAAGGAGATGATGGAGGTGGGGGGGTAGCTGGGACGGTGGAGCAGCTGGTGCTGGTGAAGGTGGTGCTGTAAATGAAATATACAATTCAGAATCCCTATTATCACTGCCGGTACTCCCAAGAAAGAAAGAACAGAGAGAAAGAAAAAGAACAGAGAAAGAAAGATGGGAAAGAAAAAAAACTACTGAATAATGGCCCCATATACTGCTGCATACTGTATAATAGCTGCACATAATGCTCCATACTGAATAATGGCCCCATATACTGCTGCATACTGTATAATAGCTCCACATAATGCTCCATACTGAATAATGGCCCCATATACTGCTGCATACTGTATAATAGCTCCACATAATGCTCCATACTGAATAATGGCCCCATATACTGCTGCGTTCATGTGCGTTTGTCGTGCGCTGCGCATTTTCCCGGTGTGCGCCCATACGCGCTAGACGCTACATGTTGCATTATTTTTTTTTTCCGGTCAAAATAGACAGAGATGATTGAGACAGAGATGATGGAGACAGATGATAGAGCCAGAGATGATGGAGACAGAGATGATAGAAATGTGACACATAGACAACGTATGCGCCAAAAAAATGGGGCCCTATGATTTCTATGTACGCCCTTGCCCTCATCAATACTCACTGTGAGGCCTGCGTAGCTGCGCCCGGATGCTGGCGATCCTCTCGCTGGACCGGTATCGGAGGTCCGCCAGCTTTTTTCGGATCTGCGCTGTGGTCCGCTGCACATGAAAGCGACGCACCAGGCCCCCCGGATCCTCTGCAGGACTAGCTTTTTGTGGCGCATAGGATGCGCCACAGGTAGCCTGCAGTCATAGCCCCATCTGTCCACCCTGCTAATTAAATAGCGGACCTCTCCCTCCATCCATTTTGCGCCGTGCTGTGTCGCCGCCATTTTCTGCACGCATTAGGCAACGCCAGCGTCATGACGTCACAGCGTGCGCACGTTCCATTACGTGCGCCCGCACTCTCGACGCAAAACGATATTGCGCTTGCAAAGTGACCGCAGCAGTCATGCGCCCAGCCATGTTCCAAGCTAGGCGATCGTAATGGTATCTCATATCTGTGTATGGCTTGAGGTCGAGAACTGTCACCTTGCGATTACAATCGCCTCGCATATCTGTGAATAGCTGTATATGAATGACGGGAGCTCATCGCCACCTTGCGAACACAATGGCCTCGCATATCTGTGAATAGCTGTATATGAATGGCGGGAGCTCCCCTTGCGATCACAATGGCCTCGCTTATCTGAATAGCAGGAGCTCATCGCCACCTTACGATCACAATGGCCTCGCTTATCTGTGAATAGCTGTATATGAATGACGGGAGCTCCCCTTGCGATCACAATGGCCTCGCTTATCTGAATAGCTGTATATGAATGACGGGAGCTCCCCTTGCGATCACAATGGCCTCGCTTATCTGTGAATAGCTGTATGAATGACGGGAGCTCCCCTTGCGATCACAATGGCCTTGCTTATCTGTGAATAGCTGTATATGAATGACGGGAGCTCCCCTTGCGATCACAATGGCCTCGCTTATCTGTGAATAGCTGTATATGAATGACGGGAGCTCCCCTTGCGATCACAATGGCCTCGCTTATCTGAATAGCTGTATATGAATGACGGGAGCTCCCCTTGTTGACCTTTACCTCCCAAAATTTATTTTTATATATTTATTTCAATCTTTTAATCTTTAAACTATATGACAAAAAATATATGTTATATATTTAAAATTTATATATGCTGCTGTGGTGTATTATGTGTTATTTTTAATTATAAGGTTTGAACGCTAGTTAGACCATGGGCCTTTGAAATAATTGTTAATTTTTTAAATTTTTTTCTTTTTATTTCTTTAACAATGAACTCCTATGAGTGATGGTACTCCCATGACCCCGTGTGTGACAAGTAGATACAATGTAAAAAAAAAAATACACAACAAAAAACATTAGAAAAGGTTTTAAAAAACTACAGCAGCTGGTAACATGTCTCGTTGCCATCCCATTACTCCCTCCCCACATCTCACCCATCATTATCCCTTCTCCCATATTGATAAAATAATTGAAAAAATAAAAAACACGAATGCATTTTTAAAATAATTTTTTTTTATTATAAAAAAGATTGTTTTGCACAGTTGGAATCATCCACAAAGTGCTCTGGAAACAATGGATGGGGCGCAGTTATTATAGCTGAGGTGATGTTGTGGTCACCAATCGGAGCTGAAGGGCGTTAATGAAAGAAAACAAAGTCCCGCCTGTGCCGCTGACTAATGCATCGTTAACGAGGTCGCACATTGTTCACAAAAATGTGCCACACTCAGCGATATATACTTACCAGCGGGGGCGCCGACGATAAAATAGGGTCCGGAACGATGTCAGCGACGAGCGAGATCACAGCAGGATCTCAGCAGGGGCCACGTCGCTGGTAGATGCCGCACACAACAACATCGCTAACGGGATCGCTAAATAGTGACTTTTTTAGCGATCCCGTTAGCGATGTTGTTTAGTGTGGCATACCCTTTAGTCTCTAGTTTCCTGTCTAGGTGCATTCTTTTTTGACTCTCCTGTTACTGACCCTGGTTGTTTACCCATTTTTGTCTGAACTCTCCGCTCCTGACCCCAACTTCTTATTTTGAACCTGTCCTGCTCGCCCCAACCTCAGACTGACCAGGTCTCTGTCTTCATCCTCGGTGTCTCGCATTTCTACCTTGTCCCGCAGGTCAGCTGCTGTAGGTACAGCACCCTGATGACCCAAATCTATCCTCACCATCAGAGGCTCTAGTGAAGTCCTGGTAAATACTTAGTCATGCCCCTTCAGGGTAAGCTCTGCCAATGTGTCCACATCCATCACCGTCACAATCAAGTGCTAAACCACCTGCATTTAACCTCTTGGTGACATTCACAGAACATGGATAGCCTTGGCTTCATAGATATACAAACATGGCAGACATGGGGTCCCATAGTAGGCCACTAGCTGCCATGGCAATTGTGCCTTTTTGGATGCCAGTAGCTTTGGTCCCTTTAGTTGGCGATTGCTACCCTGTGCAACACAATTGCAGTGTGCAAATGGTATTGTCATGGCAGCTGGAAGCTACTGAAGGTCTCCATGTCTGCTTTGCTTGCACACCCCTTTGAAGCCCAGGCAAAGGCAGAGCTTCATCAAGGCTTCATCAGAGGTAGGCAATTATGCAACATACTGCAATACTACAGTATTTCAGTGTATTATATAATTGATCAGCCCATTCAGGTTCAAATTACCTAAGGGGTCTAATAAAAAGAATTAAAAAATTAAAGATATATACATTTTTAGAAAATGTATAAAAAAGTCCAAATAGTCTAAATCTTAAATCACCCTCTTTATCCAAAGTGTAAGAAGTAAAAAAAATAATATTTCATATCCCTGAATGCATAAATGTTTAAAATAATAAAATATTAAAATATTTATATCAAGTAGTGAAACAGAAAAAAAATGGCCGATTCGCTGTTTTTATGGTCCTTTCACCTCCCCAAAAAATGCAATAAAAAGAGATCAGAACATCTTTTCAAATGCCAAAATTATGGTAATAAACACTACTGTACGGCTTGTCTTGCAAAATATAAGCAAGCATGAAGTTATATTATAGAGCAAAAAATAAAGTTTTTAGTAGTAAAATATATATGTAAAATGTGGCATCATTATAGCTGAAGTGATGTAAAAATAAAACCCTCGAAAAACAAGAATAGTAGAATTGCTGAATGAGCATTTGATTAAAGTAATAGAGAAGGTCCTGGGTGAACTGCAGGCTGGAAATTCAATTTATCCTCCTCTGTTTATACTCACAGGGGTCCAGGAAGTAGAAACGTAAGCTTAGTTATACAAAGTTTTCACAGTAGTGTGCTCCGGCGTGGTGTCAAAAGGAATTAGTCTACCCCTCATTAGTCTTGTAGAATAATTATTTGTTTAGTCCAATAAATATATTCAAGTCCTTCAATGCAAACAATAGCCCAGACGCATGCTTTTCGGACCGCCGCGAGTATGACTTGAATGACTTTAGGATTTTTGCATACTAAATTTATTGTTAGGTTTTTCTTGGAGCTATAATTTATTTATGTAATATATATATAAAATGCAAATATTGAGATTTAAAATCCATATATAAGGGGCAGAGGCGTAACTAGGGGTTCAGTACAGGAAGGACAAAATATATGAGTGGACCCCCATCCCACGTAACGCATGTTTACAACTGCAAAGACGCACCCTCGTTATAGTGGGATGATAATGCTGTGACTAAACAGACATAGAATAGTGCTTCCATACTGCCCTCTTAAAAGTAATTATGCCCTCCTAATGCCCGTTTAAAAAATAATAATGTGCCCTTAAAAAAATAATAATGCCTTCTTAGTGCTCTCTTTAAAGTAATAATACCCAAGGTAGGAATTCACACTTTCAGGTAGGCATTAGGACGCGTTCACACAGGCAATGCAGTTTGGCCCAAACAGGTGCAGTTTTATTGCTTTCATAAAACTCCAAGGAATTCAAAAGAAAAAAACAGCCTCTTCTGGGCACAAAGGTATCACAGCAAATAAACAGTTCCTTCAGCAGGCACATATGTCAGTGCGGGCTCACCCAAACAGATTAGACTCCTTTTTCGCAGAGCTAAAGTTACAGAAAGAAGAGGTACAGTCCTCTTCAAGTCTCAGTATCACCTTCAGCCTGAACTCCAGCACCTTCCAGCGCCAAACAGAAGTGTTCAACTCCATGCACACTGAACAGGCTACAGCTTCCACCATGTTTAGTCTGCAGCTTCAACACACAGACTTCTAAGCTTTCCTAGCTGACCTGTGCAGTCTCCATTCAGAGAGAGACCCTGACGTGTCTCTCCCCCAGCTACAGCTCACATTTTGGCTGGTCACTCACCAGCTTTAACACACTCGACTCTGCTCAATATCCAGCAGACTGAAACAAGGTGAACCAATTTCCTGGTTCTTAGTCAAAGCTAGCCATGTACATCTAATTAAGACCTGCAGTGCTAGGATTTAACCCTGCCATACCTTCCTTTGCTATACCCTTTTAAAAATAAGTATGCCGTCATTGTATTCTCTTTAAAGTAAATATGCCCACATTGTGCCCCTTAAAAAGTAAAAAGTCCCAGTTAGTGCCCTTTTAAAATGGTACAGTAAAGATGTATATCTTTGTACCGTGTTAGCCAGTAGATAGAAAAATATTTAGACTTGAGAGTCCTCAGTGGTTGATACCTTTTAATGGCTAACTGAAAAGATGGTAACAAATTGCAGCTTTCGAGACTACTCAGGTCTCTTCATCAGGCAAAGACTAATACAAAATCTGAATCTGTGTATAAATATGTGATTCTTCAGATTTTGTATTAGTTTAGCCTGATGAAGAGACCTGAGTAATCTCGAAAGCTTGCAATTTGTTACCATCTTTTCAGTTAGCCATTAAAAGGTATCAACCACTGAGGACTCTCAACTCTAAATATTTTTCTTTTAAAATGGAAAACTTTCATCTAAGTGCCCTTTTAAAAAAAAATGATGCAGCCCTCTTAGCAGTAATTATGTCCCCATTGAGTGCTCAACACAGAATTAAATATGCCACTTTGGTGCTGGATAAAGAATTATACTCACATAACCAGGATCTGCTGATGAGCGCAGCAACAAAGTCCTCTTCTGCAGGTCCCAGCTGAGCTTTGCCCTTTCTGAACAAGCATGCTAATGTCCTGAACATGACTTCAGCATCCTGTAGGCTGCCATTGAATGTTACAGCAAAGAGTCAACAGATCCTGGATCTGTCATCAGGTTCAACGTTGTCTGGATGCCTATACAGTTGAAAGTGAAGGATCTGGGGCCACCAATGAGTAGACCAGCACGCCTTGTAAGGAGATAGACAAGTGAGAAGAAGGTCACTATTAATGCCTAATTGATTGGCTGCAAGTGAACACCGCACTCAGCTGTTAAAAGATGATACAAAGAAACACGTGCAGTCATCATTGCAATGCACAAAAATGGCCTAACAGGAAAGAGTATCGCAGCTAGAAAGATTGCACCTCAGTCAACAATCTATCGCATCATCAAGAACTTCAAGGAGAGAGGTTCCATTGTTGCCAAAAGGTTCAGGGCGCCCAAGAAAGACCAGCAAGCGCCAGGACCGTCTCTTAAAGTGTTTCAGCTGCGGGATCGGGCTACCAGCAGTGCAGAGCTTGCTCAGGAATGGCAGCAGGCAGGTGTCAGTGCATCTGCACGCACTGTGAGGCGGAGACTCTTGGAGCAAGGCCTGGTCTCAAGGAGGGCAGCAAAGAAGCCACTTCTCTCCAGAAAAAACATCATGGACAGACTAATATTCTGCAAAAGGTACAGGCAGTGGACTGCTGAGGACTGGGGTAAAGTTATTTTCTCTGATGAATCCCCTTTCCGATTGTTTGGGACATCAGGAAAACGCCTCATTCGGAGAAGACAAGGTGAGCGCTACCACCAGTCTTGTCTCATGCCAACTGTTAAGCATCCTGAAACCATTCATGTGTGGGGTTGCTTCTCAGCCAAGGGAATCGGCTCTCTCACAGTCTTGCCTAAA
>JARQOD010000008.1:168458143-168479508 GCA_033576555.1 Oophaga sylvatica | reverse complement strand
GGTGCAGTTCCCTGACTGACCTGAGGGTAAGGGGGGCGCCAGAGAGCTGCAAGTTCCTAAGTGGAAGTGGGATAATTATAAATCCCTGCAGTTTACTGGGTCGGACGGCAGCAGCCGTCGTGTGTGTGCGCGTTTTCGTCACATTTGCGGCACGGAGGGATCACCAGCCGTGATACCCTGGGCTACCGTGTGGCGGACCGTGTACACGTTTCATCACATGTGGTGGCAGAGCGGTGGGATTATAGAGCATTAGTGATCTGGTTTGAGCAATCATTCCATTCACTAAAAAACTTGCACGGTTCTTCAGGGACCCTGCAACTAAAGTTTTGGAGAACAAACTCAGTGTTTATTAGTCCTGAGACAATTGTGTGTACTTGCGGTTACCCTCCCTTCTCTTTGTTTTCTATCCTATCTTTTATTTGGCAAACATGGCTACAAGAGGAGCAAGTTGGTACGAAAAGCAGAGCAGGGACACTCTTGTGGGAATCTACGTGTACCATGGCCTTGACCACAAGAACCAAACCAAAGCCCGACTGGTCCAGGCCCTGAAGGAACTGGACGAGCCTCAGAGCGTGGCGGGCGCAGGAGCCGGCCCAAGCCAAGGTGGTGCCGCAGGAGCAGAGGCCCAAACCCTGCATGATTACACCCAGGGCGGGTTGGACCCTTATCTGCAGGCGGCCCTGGAGGGACTCCCCGCTGACGACCGTGAAGAACACCTGAAGCTGATCCAGCAATACCAGCAGGAGGCCCAAGCCTAGCGAGAGGCTGAGAGAGCCGAGCGCTAAGCCCAGCGGGAGGCTGAGAGAGCCGAGCGGGAAGCTCAGAGAGCCCATGAACTGGAGCTGCTCAGACAAGGGGCAATGCTCCCCACCGCCCGGAGCGGTACACCCAGCAGCTCTCAGAGTCCGAAGCCCCGGCCGGAGCACTTTCCCGTGATGGAAAAGGACGGAGACTTGGACACTTTTCTGCGGGCCTTTGAGAAAGTCTGCAGACAGTACCAGCTGCCTGACAACCAATGGGTCAGGTACTTGACCCCCGGGCTAAAGGGCAAAGCTCTGGAGGCATTTGCTTCCCTCACGTCAGATCAAGATGATGACTATGAGGCCATCAAGTAGGCCCTGATCGCCAAGTACCAGCTAACCCCTGAGGTATACCGAAAGAAGTTCCGGAACCTCCAACATGGCCCACACGACAGTTATAGCTGTTAGAACCCTCTTGTTAGGTTTTGTTTCAGCTTGCTGGTCACATGACCTTTTTTCCCTATTTAGTCTGGCTTCGCCCTTCTGGCTTTGCTGGACTTCATTGTATTACCTACTCTTAAGCTAGCTGGGTGCTTAGGTGCCCTACTCAGTCAGTTTTGCTTGATCTTAGGATCTCTAAGTAATTTGTTTTCTGTTTTATTTTTTCCCTGCTACAATTTCTGTTAGGAGGTGTCCACCTTTTTTCCCAGTCCCTAGTTCTTGTAGGGATTCCTCCCTCGCAACTATAGGTCTTCGTTCAGACTAGCTGAGGACTTTAGCGGGTCTGGTCGCAGGATCAGGTTCCCTGTTACATCGTAGGGATCCAGCTTAGTTCTATTGTAGGGACAGAATTCCCATCTTTCCTTAGTGCTTGTAGCAGATCATAACAGTAAGTCCAGCCCAAGAAAAAAAATAAATAAAAAATCTCTAAGGAAAGATTTTCTGTTTCCATCATGGTGTCGGTTCAGGATTTGGCTCAACGCCTGCAGGGACTTTCTCTGGAGGTGGCTGAAATCCAGCAACACGTGAGTAGTTGTTCTGGAGCACATTTCGTGGAGCCAAAGGTACGTTTGCCTGATTTATTTTTTGGTGAACAACAAGATTTTTTTTCTTTTAAAAATGCTTGCTTGTTGTATTTCCGTTTGAGACCCAGATCCTCTGGTGATGAATCACAGCGCATAGGGTTCATAATGTCACTTTTGCGCAAAGAACCTCAGGAATGGGCCTTTTCTCTGCAACCTAGTGATCCATGCATTAGATCAGTGGATAGTTTTTTTTCTGCTTTGGGGTTATTGTATGACGATCCGGATCGTGTTTCATCAGCTGAGACAGAATTGAGACGTTTGAGACAGGGATCAGGTAATGTGGAAAAATATTGTACTCACTTCCTAAGGTGGTCCACTCAGGTGGGGTGGAACGATTCAGCTTTGAAAAGTTTATTTCTTGCAGGGTTAAGTGAAAGGGTTAAAGATTTGCTGATTGCTTATCCTATACCTGGTAACTTGCAAGAGGCTGTGCAATTAGCCATACGGGTGGATAGGAGACTGCGTGCAAGGGTTAATGAGAGTAAATCTGCCTTGTCATCTCGAAGTTTGGAAAGGGACTGTACTGACATTGCAGAGCCGATGGAAATTGGAGCAATGACACCTTACTCTCGGGAAAAAGACCGTAGATTTGCGGAGGGCTTGTGTTTCTATTGTGGCAAATCTGGGCATTTTATTAAGAACTGTGCGCTTCGAATGAATAAAGAGAAAAAAAAATGAGGTCAGTTTCGCCCGCATAGCTTGTTTAAACAATAAAGGTGACTTTCTTTCTGCTACCACTGCTGGTGAGGAGGAATTAATGGAGTTTCGGGTATTTGTGGATTGTGGTTCAACTCTCAATGTGATTGATGGGAAATTTTTGGAAAAACTAAAATTAAAACCCAAACTTCTGTCTTCCCCTATTAATGTGGTGTCTGTGGATGGTTCTCACTTGAAAAATGTTACTCACCATATCTGTGAATTTCCTCTTACTATTAATGGTGTTCATCAAGAGAACTTGGATTTAGTAGTTTTGAATAATTTGCCTTCTCCGGTGATTTTGGGGTTACCCTGGTTAAAATTGCACAATCCGGTACTGGATTGGTCTACCAATGAAATTAAGTCCTGGAGTCCTAATTTTTATGACAAGTGTTGTAACGGGCGTATTGCTGCTGTAGTTAAGGGGGAGTTACCTGTACCTATTCAGGATTTTTCTGACAGTTTTTTCTGATAAGGAATCGCAGGTATTGCCTCTTCATAGAGATTATGATTGTGCAATTGAATTTGTCCCTGGAGTGACTCTTAATAAAAGTCGTTTATTTAATTTGACTATTCCTGAGAGAAAGGCTTTGGAGGAATACATACAGACAAGCTTGGCCGCCGGTCACATTAGGCCTTCCAAATCTCCTGTGGCGGTTGGATTTTTTTTTGTTAAAAAAAAGGACGGCGGTTTACGGCCTTGTCTAGACTTTCGTGAGATTAATAAGATTACTGTACGCAATCCTTACCCACTGCCATTGATTCCTGATTTGTTTAACCAGTTAGTGGGGGCCAAGTGGTTCTCGAAAATTGATCTTCGAGGGGCATACAATTTGTTGCGCATGAAGGAGGGGGATGAATGGAAGACTGCGTTTAACACTCCACTGGGTCATTTTGAGAATCTGGTCATGCCTTTTGGGCTTTCCAGTGCTCCGGCATTTTTTCAGAATCTTATTAATGACATCCTTAGACCTTTGATCGGCAGAAGTGTGGTTGTGTATTTGGATGACATTTTGATTTATTCACTGGATTTGGCGTCTCATTGGAGGAGTGTGCGTGAAGTATTACAGTTACTGAGTGATAATTCACTTTTTGCCAAACTAGAAAAATGTGAGTTCGCTGTACAGAGACTTAGTTTTTTGGGCTACATTGTCTCCAGTGAAGGTTTTGAGATGGACCCGGTGAAAGTGCAAGCTGTGCAGGAATGGCCTAGGCCTATTGGTGTGAAATCAATACAGAGGTTTTTGGGGTTCGCCAATTATTATAGAAAATTCATAAAAAAATTTTCTGTGATTGCCAAACCTCTGACCGATCTCACCAGGAAAGGTGCTGATGCGGTTCAATGGACTACTGAGGCCATTGAGGCTTTTGTGTTGCTAAAGGAGAGGTTCAGCTCTGCTCCCATCCTTACGCAGCCTGATGTGACTAAACCATTTTTGGTTGAGGTTGATGCTTCTTCTGTGGGGGTCGGCGCGGTGTTGTCTCAGGCAAAGATGGATGGAGTACATCCCTGTGCTTTTTTTTCAAAGAAATTTTCTGAGTCTGAACTAAATTATGATATCGGTAATCGGGAATTGTTGGCAATTAAACTCGCATTTGAACACTGGCGTCATTTTTTGGAGGGAGCGGAATTTCCCGTTCAAGTCTTCACCGATCATAAAAATCTGATCTACCTTGATGCTGCCAAACGCTTGAATGCCCATCAGGCTAGGTGGGCACTGTTTTTCTCATGGTTTAATTTTACCGTTACTTACATCCAAGGTACTAAAAATGTTAAGGCTGATGCTTTGTCTCGCAGCTTTTCTCCTATGGTGGGTACTGAGGAGGAAGAGGAAAACATCTTGCAAGAGGGGGTTGTTATTGCTGTTTTGGACTCCGTGTTGGAAGATGAGATTCTTAAAGCACAGGAGAATGCCCCATCTAACACGCCGCATGGGAGGTTGTTTGTGCCTGGTACCCTGAGGAGAGATTTGTTTGATGAATGTCATGACTCTCGGTTGGCAGGTGTAAGGTTCTTTGTACATGTTCTTGAAACTCAGTTTTCCGTCAGCCATTTTGCTTTCTGTCTTGCTGCAGCTATCTTGCCCTCAGTCAATATGGAGTTTTCAGCTTTCATGTTCCCGCCCTGATTCTCTCCCTCTTGCTTCTTAAGCAGCCACAGCTGAGCAATCAGTGCTTCAGAATCTAGCCTGCAGTGAACCTGTGACCTGACTCCTGGAAGCCTTGGACTATGTACTCCAGCTATTCCTACTGAGGAACTCTGAACACTTGTGGACTCTGGAACCCTGCTCTTTGAAAGATCCACGTTTGCATGGACTTACGGTAACAGAGAAGAAGATCCTGAACCTGTTGTGGAGAGTGATTGCTGAGCTTAAGTTACTCTGGCCTGCTGTGTCTCCTGCTTCTGTATCTGCAAACTGTGTGACTATTTTTGCCACTTATATGAAGTAATACAAGACCTTCTATATCAAACCTGTGTCTCATGTATTTTCATCGCACCCAAGCACAAGACGCTATATGAACTGTACTACATACATTACAGCAGGTCATCCTGGAATCTCTGAGACCAAGAGACTTGTGGGTCGCAGTTTTTGGTGGCCAGGATGGCAGAAGGAAGTCATTAAGTGGGTGCGCCAATGCACTGTGTGTGCTAGATCTAAGTCTTCTCATACTCCTGCTGCGGGGTTGCTTTGCCCTCTGAAGGTCCCTAGTGCACCTTGGACACATTTGGCTATGGACTTTATTACTGACCTTCCCCCCTCTGAGGGTTTCACTGTTATCTGGGTGGTCGTGGACCGTTTTAGCAAGATGTGTCACTTGGTTCCTTTCATCAAACTGCCCTGCGCTAAGACTCTCGCTAAGGCCTTTGTCAAGGAAATAGTCAGACTACATGGTGTTCCTACTGACATTGTTTCTGATAGGGGACCTCAGTTTGTGGCTCGTTTTTGGCACGCCTTTTGTGACAGGTTGGGAGTTCATTTGTCGTTTTCATCCGGATATCATCCTGAGTCTAATGGCCAGACAGAAAGGAAAAACCAGGATGTTGAGCAGTTCTTGCGTTGTTTTGTGACTGATAATCAAGAGGGGTGGTCTGAATTTCTGCCACTTGCTGAGTTTGCTCTTAACAACCATACATCCGCTTCTGCTGGTTGTTCGCCTTTTTTTTGTTGTACTGGGAGACATCCGTCGTTTGGGTCATTTTCCAAGTTGGGATCGGCTGTACCTGAAGAGGAGAATTTTTCTGGTGTTTTGGAGAGAGTTTGGACTGATGTGCGTGGTAATCTTCAGGAGGCTAACAAAAGATCCAAAGTGTATTTTGATAGAAAACGACAAGAGGTTTTGTTTGCTATTGGTGACATGGTTTGGTTGTCCTCTAAGAATCTGCGCTTGAGGATTCCGTCTAAGAAATTGGGTCCCAAGTTTGTAGGGCCCTTTAAGGTGCTTCAGGTTATTAACCAATCTGCTGTTAAGTTGGAGCTTCCCACCTCCTGGAAGATTAATCCGGTGTTTCATGTTTCTCTCTTGAAAAAAGCTGAGGTCTCAGATAGAGACGTCTCGGCCACTGTTCCCCTGGTGGTGGATGACGGGCAATATGAGATTTCCCGTATCCTAAATTCTAGACGGTATAGAGGGAGTTTACAGTACCTCGTCGCTTGGAAGGGTTATGGACCCGAGGATAACTCATGGGTGAGGGCGGATGATGTTTCTGCGTCTAGACTTGTCAGAGCGTTTCACAAGAGGCTTCCGGATAAGCCTAAGTCCTAGGGGATCCGGAGGATCCTCTTAGAAGGGAGGGTACTGTTAGAACCCTCTTGTTAGGTTTTGTTTCAGCTTGCTGGTCACATGACCTTTTTTCCCTATTTAGTCTGGCTCCGCCCTTCTGGCTTTGCTGGACTTCATTGTATTACCTACTCTTAAGCTAGCCGGGTGCTTAGGTGCCCTACTCAGTCAGTTTTGCTTGATCTTAGGATCTCTAAGTAATTTGTTTTCTGTTTTATTTTTTCCCTGCTACAATTTCTGTTAGGAGGTGTCCACCTTTTCTCCCAGTCCCTAGTTGTTGTAGGGATTCCTCCCTCTGTCAGGGATCGAACCCGTGTCTCTTGTCCACCGGCCAGCAGCTCTACCATCTGAGCTATTCTGCTGGCTACAAAGTTCCTTGCTGAACCCGGATACCATTGACTGTTGTTCCTGATCGGCTTCACCCAGTGCTCTCTCGTTTGGCCTCTGATTGCCAATTACACGCCCTATATAAACCTGGCCCTGTGGGTGTGTCATTGCGAGATTATTGTGCTTCCAGCCTTTAGTCAAGCTCTTTCTCCTGCTGTTCCTGCTGCTACAAACACTGCTCTCCTGTGAACTGACCTCGGCCTGCCACCTGACTACGTTATCTGCCTGCTCCTCTGCTACCGAACTGCCTTTCCTGTGTACCGACCTCCGGCTGCCACCTGACTACGTTATCTGCCTGCTCCTCTGCTACAAACACTGCCTTTCCTGTGTACCGACCTTCGGCTGCTACCTGACTACGTTATCTGCCTGCTCCTCTGCTACCGAACTGCCTTTCCTGTGTACCGACCTCCGGCTGCCACCTGACTACGTTACCTGCCTCTGCTTCCCCTAGTGTTTGCAGTAACATCGGCTCCAACCCAGACGGGATCCTGACAGAATAATCTCGCGCCAAAATGGAGTCCGCTGTGAACACCCTGAGGCGGCAAGTTACGGAGCTTCAAAGTTTTTGTACTGATTCTCAAGGAAAATATTCCAAGTTACAAACTGATTTCACGGGTCTACAACAGGAAGTAATTGAGCTACAAAAACAACTTCTGGACGTGCGCAATTCAGGGTCCGAATCAAACGCGCGGCTGCCGCTGCCTGCAAAGTTCAGTGGGGATCGCCAGCAGTACCGAGGATTCCTCAATCAATGCCGCATATACTTCCAGATGCAACCTGCTCCCTTTACCAGTGAGAGGAAGAAAGTTTTTTTCATGATAAATCTCCTGACGGATGAAGCTCTTGCTTGGGCTTCACCTTATGTAGAAAAGGACTATGGTCTCCTTAATGACCTGGACGCTTTAATCGCAGCTATGAATCAAGTTTTTGATGACCCAAACCGCTGTGCGACAGCAGAAACCAAATTACATAATTTGCGCCAAGG
This sequence comes from Oophaga sylvatica, assembly GCA_033576555.1. NCBI lineage: Eukaryota > Metazoa > Chordata > Amphibia > Anura > Dendrobatidae > Oophaga > Oophaga sylvatica. The sequence goes on along the minus strand of JARQOD010000008.1, from coordinate 168,471,835 downwards.
ACGTCGCTCTGTTGCGGAATATACATCGGAGTTCCGTCGCTGGGTGGCCGACACCACCTGGAATCCAGCGGCCCAGAGAAGTCAATTTCGACGAGGGTTATCAGAACCAGTGAAAGACGAGCTTGCCAGGGTTGAGACCCCTGACCAGTTGGAGGACTTTATTCAACTATGTATCCGGATTGACCAGAGACTTACTGAAAGGAGAAAGGAGAGACTGCGAGCACTTGGGAATAGCCCTGGCTTCTCATTTTCAGCATCAGACCACCAAGAAAAGACGCAAGGCGTGTCTGAACCGATGCAGACCGACGTCATCCGAAGACCACTCTCTGCACAGGAGAAGGAGAGGCAACGTGCAGAACATCTCTGCCTCTATTGTGGGGACCCTGGACACTATGCCATCAACTGTCCTAACAAAAGGACTATATGTCACGCTGTCTAATGATATGTATACAATGTCAGTAAACTATTAATACAGGAACAACACTCTATACAACAACTAGTATAGCAACATCAGCATGTAAGTATAGAATAGATTTACCTGACACGATATCTGCTGAACTCAGGGTTAATCTTGAGGACTTGATGAGCTGAAACAGGAAAGAGGTGGACCGGGATCTAACCTGACCCTAAACTGGGGTCCTAACTAATCCCTCACCTTGGAGGTACTGATAATGGTTCAGAGGTCCAAGTCTCCAACCTAACCCTGTCTCCTATCAGACCCTGAACCCTGTAATCAGTCCTAAGAAGGATCCTGACTACCACCAAAGGGATATGGGCTGATCTCAGCTAAATACACAGATTAGACATATAAGACAGACAGGATAACACTCGCTTGCATACACACACAAACACCAAAGGAACATAAATGGTCTGGGAAATAAACTCTAACCAAGTTGAGCTTAGAACAACTAAGGAGCTCACAACTAAAGTCTATACAGATTCATTCCTATCTGTGGTCTGCATGAAGGTTTCACTGGCAACTCCCCAAGCAGACAACCAGGAATTTAAAGGAAACCAATCAACAAATAATCAATTGCAGCCGGGAAAAACTGCACCCAGTCCCAGCACCGAGCACAGACAGAATTAACTCCCTAGCTGCCAACACAAAGAAACAGCAGCTCAGCTGTGAGAAGTCAAAATGTGCAACCGCGACGATCTTCGTGGCAATGCACACATGACACTATAGCCTTTACCAACAACAGGTCTGCTAGCAATACGGACCTTTCTCAGCAGTCGGATTCCATCTTGCAGACTATCTCATCAGTAACGCCAGAAATAGACAAAATACATACCACATCATCTCATTTTGTAATCCTCATTCAGGTTGTAATGGGCACCCAAAAAATACAATGCTCTGCCCTGTTGGATTCGGGAGCAGGAGGAAATTTTATGGACTTAAAATTTACACGTGATAATAATATTTCCAGTAGGACCAAATCCACACCAATTGAAATGGAAACTGTGGATGGATCACCTTTGTCTTCTGGACCTGTCACGCATGAGACAATCGAACTGGAGATTTGTATTGACCCGGATCATCATGAAGCTGTCAGTTTCCACCTTATTTCATCTCCGAAATTTCCGGTTATTCTAGGGATCCCCTGGTTTTCAGTCCATAACCCTTCTATCAACTGGGCATCAAGGACCATCACCTTTCCATCTGACTACTGTAAGAATAATTGTCATAAGGAACCCCCTGTTCTCCAACAAGTCCAAATCTCTGAGATTTCGCATGAGAAGGAAGAGAAACTACCACCTCAATATCAGCAGTTCTCTGATGTCTGCAGTAAGAAGAAAGCAGATCAATTACCTCCTCACCGTCCTTACGACTGTCCCATTGAATTGCTGCCAGGAGCAACCATTCCATTTGGACGGATTTACAATCTTTCCGAACCTGAATTGAAGGTATTAAGAAAGTTCCTGGATGAAAATTTAGAGAAAGGCTTTATTCGACCTTCCACATCTCCAGCTGGGGCACCCCTGTTCTTTGTTGAAAAGAAAGACTCCACTCTGCGGCCATGTATTGACTACAGAGAGATGAATAATATCACTGTCAAGAATCGCTACCCGCTACCCTTGATTCCTGAACTATTTGAGAGACTCCGTTCTGCGAAAATCTTTACGAAGCTGGATCTTAGAGGGGCTTACAACCTCATACGGATTCGCCCAGGAGATGAGTGGAAGACCGCCTTCAGAACGAGATATGGACATTTTGAATCTCTTGTTATGACCTTTGGCCTTAGCAATGCCCCAGCCACCTTTCAACATTTTATTAATGATGTATTTCGAGATTTCTTGGACCAATTCGTTGTGGCTTATCTCGATGACATTCTTATATTTTCAGACACCTTGGAAGAGCATCGCAGGCACGTCCAGTTAGTCTTGGAACGACTACAGGAGAACCATCTCTACATTAAACTTGAAAAATGTGAGTTTGAACAAACCAGTATCCAATTTCTGGGATATATCATCTCCCCAGAAGGTCTGAGCATGGATCCCGGCAAAATCAATGCTGTAGTGGACTGGCCTGTTCCAAGAAATTTAAAAGACGTCCAGCGTTTCATAGGATTTGCAAATTTTTACCGAAAATTTATAAAGAACTTTTCACGGATCATACTACCAATTACTACACTAACAAAAAAGACCAAAGCATTTTTCTGGTCTCCGGAGGCACAGGAGGCTTTTGACAAGTTGAAAACTCTTTTTACGTCTGCTCCATTGTTAGTACACCCAAATCCTGAATTGCCATTTACTGTCGAAGTGAACGCCTCGGACTCTGCAGTGGGAGACATTCTGTCTCAGCGAGTTGGGGACAAGATGCAACTTCACCCATGTGCGTTTCTTTCCCACACCATGTCATCTGCAGAAAAGAACTACGACATTGGTAATAAAGAACTGTTAGCCATTAAAGTTGCCTTCTCTGAGTGGAGACATCTTCTGGAAGGTGCCAATCACCCTGTGACTGTCCTCACGGACCACAAGAATCTTGAATTCCTCCGTACAGCAAAAAGATTGTCTGCAAGACAAGCACGATGGGCCTTATTTTTCTCAAGATTTAATTTTATAATTTCTTACCGGCCTGGTTCAAGAAATGGCAAGGCTGACGCCCTGTCCAGGATGTGTTCGGAACCTCAGGAGAGGTCCAGTAATGACGATACAATTCTAGGCCCTAAAAATTTTTTGGGAATATTGCACTCTAGAGGACTATGTAATAGAATTAAAGATGGATATCAAGAGGACTCTTTCCTTAACCATCCTTCGGAAGACGTCGATCTTTCATTCAAAGAGGGGTTTTGGATGCAGAAACACCAAATATATGTACCTGAATCTTCTCGCCTTGAAGTCCTCAAAAGTGTCCATGATTCTAAACTGGCAGGACATCCTGGAGTTGCAAAAACACAAGACTTACTACTTCGTTTCTTTTGGTGGCCTAATTGTAGGAAGGACGTGAGGAAATATGTTTCAACCTGTTTAACATGCGCACGAAACAAGACCCACGATCGTCTCCTCTAGGACTCTTGCAACCACTCCCAGTTCCATCCAGGCCTTGGGGATCTATTTCCATGGATTTTATTGTGGAACTACCCCCTTCCAAACAGATGACCGTCATCCTTGTCATAGTGGACCGACTCACAAAAATGGCCCACTTTATTCCAACTGAAGGAATTCCTACTGCTGAAAAAACTGCAGAACTGATGATCAAAGAGGTATTCAGGTTACATGGAATTCCTGACAGCGTGGTGTCTGACAGAGGCGTTCAGTTTACGTCAAAATTTTGGAAGAGTTTCTGTACAGCCTTGGGAGTCACGGTGAATCTTTCTACCGCTTTCCATCCTCAGTCCAATGGCCAGACGGAGAGAACGAACCAGACTTTGGAGCAATACCTCCGTTGCTTCATTTCCTATCTTCAGGATGACTGGGTGGACTATTTACCAACAGCAGAGTTTGCCTACAACAACTCCATACATAGCGCTACATCTCAAACCCCATTTTTTGCTAATTATGGAGTACATCCAGTATTTATCCCTAATCTGCCAGTGAACACTCCAATTCCTGCTGTTAATGACAGGCTTACAAAATTACAGGAATCCCAGAAGGAATTATCAGAGATATTGCTCAAGACCCAGGAAGAATATAAGGAAGCAGCAGATAAACATCGGAGAGTGCCCCTGCTCTTCAGGTTGGAGACAAAGTTTGGCTGTCCACTAAAAACCTTAAGACACATGTGCCATCCTCCAAATTGGGTCAGAAATTCATTGGACCTTTTCAAATTTCTGCAAAAATTAACCAGGTTGCTTTTCGTTTAAAACTTCCCAACAATCTGAGGATTCATCCAGTGTTTCACATATCCTTGCTCAAACCCTTCTGTGAAAACCCGTTTCCAGGAAGAATTCAGCCACCTCCTCCACCAGAAAGGATCCGTGGTGAAGAAGAATACATTGTGAATAAGATTCTGGACTCCCAAAAATTCAGAGGTAAACTGCAGTATCTGGTGCAGTGGGAAGGTTATGGACCAGAGGAAAATTCATGGGAACCAAAGGACAACGTCCATGCTCCTGGACTTACAAGAGCCTTCCATCAGATGTACCCAGATAGGCCAGCTCCTGAGATGTCCAGAGGCCATCCTGGAAGGAGGGGAGTACTGTCAGGGATCGAACCCATGTTCTCTTGTCCACCGGCCAGCAGCTCTACCATCTGAGCTATTCTGCTGGCTACAAAGTTCCTTGCTGAACCCGGATACCATTGACTGTTGTTCCTGATCGGCTTCACCCAGTGCTCTCTCGTTTGGCCTCTGATTGCCAATTACACGCCCTATATAAACCTGGCCCTGTGGGTGTGTCATTGCGAGATTATTGTGCTTCCAGCCTTTAGTCAAGCTCTTTCTCCTGCTGTTCCTGCTGCTACAAACACTGCTCTCCTGTGAACTGACCTCGGCCTGCCACCTGACTACGTTATCTGCCTGCTCCTCTGCTACCGAACTGCCTTTCCTGTGTACCGACCTCCGGCTGCCACCTGACTACGTTATCTGCCTTGCTCCTCTGCTACAAACACTGCCTTTCCTGTGTACCGACCTTCGGCTGCCACCTGACTACGTTATCTGCCTCTGCTTCCCCTAGTGTTTGCAGTAACATCGGCTCCAACCCAGACGGGATCCTCACACCCTCGCAACTATAGGTCTTCGTTCAGACTAGCTGAGGACTTTAGCGGGTCTGGTCGCAGGATCAGGTTCCCCGTTACATCGTAGGGATCCAGCTTAGTTCTATTGTAGGGACAGAATTCCCATCTTTCCTTAGTGCTTGTAGCAGATCATAACAATAGCGATGTGGTGCAGTGGATCCATGGACTGTCAGTTGACACCTTTGAGGAGCTGAGAGACCTGATGATCAAAGACCAGTTCCTGCATCTGTGCCCAGCTGAGGTCTGACAGTTCATCCTGGACCGAGAACCGGAGGATGCGGTCAAAACAGCACGGATCGCCGACAGCTATGAGGCCAACCGGAAACTCGAGGTGCGGAAGCCCGTCACCGCCCGCTGGGGAGGGGGTAAGCCTGCAACCAACCCCAGTGCCCCTGCCAGCCATCCCTCTGGAGGCACTATCCCCTTTGCCAGCGCCAGGCCTACATCAGACCCCCGCCAGTGTTTCTCCTGTAAAAGGACTGGACACATCAGCGCCACCTGTCCGGAGAGGCAGAAGAACCCCCCAGCCAAGGCCTCCGGGCCCAACGCCTCTGTTCTTTTGGTGGGTGGTGTGGTGGGGAGGGTGGATGACAATGTGCAGCCCGTCCGCGTGGGGGCCCGTCTTGCTACAGGCCTCAAGGACACCGGGGCTGAACGAACCCTCATCCGACCCAAACTGGCGGCCCCTGAAGAGTTGATTCCGGGGAAAACCCTAACTGTCACCGGGATTGGGGGCGTCCACTACCCCTTGCCGATAGCCCGGGTTTTCATTGACTGGGGTGCCGGGAGCGGGGTGAAGGAAGTGGGGGTGTCCGAAAACCTGCCCACTGATGTTTTACTGGGGACTGATCTGGGGAGGATGGTCGCGTACTATGTCCCTGACACCCCTCCCCAATCTGATAATAAGGTTAACGTTAACCATGATGTTGATGTTGATGATGATGGGAAACTGAATGTGTTACCTGCCAATGCTTTGCGAAGTGATTATGCAACTGATAACCTTTCTTTCCCTAGGAATGATGCTGATAGTGATGTATCTGTGCCATCTGAACCTGTTAACCCTTTCTCTGAAGTAGTAGATGTGTCCACAGGTACAGGAGCGTTCAGCCACGTCGCTCTGCGGAGTGAGACGGCTGAGGAACCCCTAGCAGGAGCAAGCGACAGTGCTCAAGGAAATGGGGAGGTGCATGGGAACCATGAGGAAGGTGACGCCATGACACTGACCAGTGCCACCGAGGAAGGTAACTGGCCCATAAGTAGCACTGCTCCTGAAGTGTTGGGGGTGGATGGGGAGGTAGAGCCCATAGCAGCGCAGGCTGATGGGTCTATAGAAATCCCCGGGGAGACTGCATATGTAGCTGCTGTCACCCGCAGTCAGAGTGCCAGGATCGCAGGTAGCACCCTGCCATCTGGACCCTCCTCCGCTACAGGAGAGACTGAACCAGAGGTGGACCCAGAGCCGGTCCCAGAGGGTCCCAGTGAGGAAGGAACCCTGACGTCACTTCTGGCTGCCTCCAGCCAGGAGTTCCAGGCCGCTCTGCACTCAGATGCGAGCCTGGAGACCTTGAGGCACCTCGCCGAGACGCCCACCTCCGTGACTGATAAGGAGAGGGTGTTCTGGGAACGAGGAAGGTTGTACCGGGAGACAGTACCCGGAGATTCCCAAAAGGAGTGGTTGAGGGAAAAACAGCTGGTCGTCCCGCACCAGTTCCGAGGTGAGTTGTTGAGGACTGCCCATGAGATTCCACTTGCTGGACACTTGGGGATCAGCAAAACTAAGGCACGGCTGTCTCAACACTTCTATTGGCCCAAGATGGGGACAGATGTGACTAACTACTGCCGCTCCTGTATCACCTGTCAAAGAGTGGGGAAGGCGGGGCCTGCTCTTAAGGCTCCCCTGATCCCGTTGCCAGTGATAGAGGAGCCTTTCCAGAGGATCGCGGTGGACATTGTGGGCCCGCTGGCCGTCCCCAGCCGCTCTGGAAAGCAATACATCCTTACTGTGGTAGACTACGCTACCCGGTACCCGGAGGCAGTAGCTCTGTCCTCCACTAAGGCAGATAAGGTGGCGGATGCATTGGTGACCATCTTTTCACGGGTAGGATTTCCCAGGGAGATGCTTACCGATCGAGGGACCCAATTTATGTCTCGCCTAATGAAGGCTCTCTGCAGCAAAATGCTGGTGACGCGTATGGTATCGAGTGCGTATCACCCACAGACCAATGGTTTGTGTGAACGCTTTAACGGTACCCTCAAACAGATGCTTCGCATGCTGGTTGAGACTCAGGGACGCGATTGGGAGCGGTACCTCCCACACCTGCTGTTTGCCTACAGAGAAGTCCCGCAGGCCTCGACGGGGTTCTCCCCCTTTGAGCTCCTGTATGGCAGGCGAGTCCGGGGACCCCTTGGGTTGATAAGAGAATCCTGGGAAGATGAGCCAAACCCCACAGAAGTGTCCATCGTGGATTATGTCATGCGCTTCCGCGACAAGATGCAGACCTTGACGCAGTTGGTGCATGACAACATGACGCAGGCTCAGGCTGACCAGAAGCACTGGTACGACCAGAACGCCCGGGAGCGGACCTACCAGGTGGGTCAAAAGGTGTGGGTGCTGGTCCCCGTACCAAAGGATAAGCTTCAGGCAGCCTGGGAAGGCCCGTACGTCGTGCACCAACGGCTCAACCAGTCACCTACGTGGTCACGCTTGACCACACTCGGGGTAGGCGCAAGGCCTTTCACGTCAACATGATGAAGGCCCATCACGAACGTGAAGCCTGCGTCCTACCGGTCTGCAACCTGCCCGAGGACGGGGAGGAGGATCCCCTCCTGGACATGCTGGCCCAAGCCAAGGCCAATGGGTCCATTGAGGACATGGAGGTAAATGCCTCGCTAACCGCCTCCCAGCGGTTGCAGTTGCTGACCACTCTGGAATCCTTTCGGGCTGTGTTCACTAACCAACCCGGAAGGACCAAGTTGGCAGTCCACGAGGTGGACACCGGGAATCACGCCCCGTTACGGCGGACACCTTATCGGATCTCTGAGGAGGTGCAGCAGATTATGCGCCAGGAGATCCATGAGATGTTGCAGCTGGGGGTGATCCGACCGTCCAAAAGCACGTGGGCCTCACCTGTAGTTCTCGTGCCAAAAAAGGATCGGACCACCCGGTTCTGCGTGGACTACAGGGGGCTCAACGCCATCACTACCTCTGATGCGCACCCAATGCCACGCATCGAGGATCTGCTGGAGCGGTTGGCGAATGCCAAGTACATATCCATCATGGATTTAAGCCGGGGATACTGGCAGATTCCCCTGAGCCCTGCGGCGCAGGAGAAATCCGCCTTTATCACCCCTTTTGGACTGTACGAGTCCACGGTCATGCCTTTCGGCATGAAGAATGCCCCTGCCACTTTTCAGCGGATGGTCAACCACCTGCTTCAGGGACTGGAGGAGTACGCTGTGGCGTACCTGGACGATATTGCCGTCTTCAGTTCCACCTGGGAGGAACACCTTCAGCATCTCCAGGAGGTGCTCGAGCGTATTCGCCAGGCAGGTCTAACCATCAAGCCGGGAAAATGCCAGATGGGCATGAGGGAGGTCCACTACCTGGGGCACCGGGTAGGCGGGGGTTCCATGAGTCCAGAGCCTGAGAAAGTGGACGCGATCGTGTCCTGGCCCACCCCAGGACAAAAAAGCAGGTGAAGCCCTTCCTGGGCACTGCAGGGTACTATAGGCGTTTCGTACCGAACTATAGCGCCATTGCAAAACCCTTGACGGACCTCACCAAGGGCGGTCTACCCCAAACAGTCAGCTGGACAGATGGCTGTGAGGCGGCATTCCGAGCTTTGAAAACAGTCCTGTGCAGCTCTCCAGTGTTGAAAGCCGTCGACAGCAGTTGGCCATTCCTGGTACAGACTGACGCCAGCGAATTTGGCCTCGGTGCTGTACTCAGCCAGGTTGATTCGGGGAACCAGGAGCACCCCGTGTTGTACCTGAGCCGGAAACTTCTGCCGCGGGAAGTGGCATACTCCACCATCGAGAAGGAATGCCTGGCCATGGTCTGGGCACTGCAACGTTTGCAGCCCTACCTGTACGGGCACACCTTCAAGGTGGTCACCGACCACAACCCTCTGAGCTGGCTGCACACCGTGTCCGGAACCAATGGTAGGTTGCTACGCTGGAGCCTTGCCCTACAGCAGTATGATTTTGCCGTGCAACACAAGAAAGGCAGCGATTATGGGAATGTTGATGGGTTGTCACGACGTGGCGAACCCGCTGAGGTGCGCATGGCAGATTACCGACAGGTCATGTGTTGTGAATGGGTTTGAGATGAGTTCTGAGCAGAGACTCCCTCTGGTGGTTACAAGCGGTACTGGTCTGTTCAGTGAAGATTGTGAGGACTGAGAATCAGGTGTTACTGACTGGTCTTATATAAGGGAGTCACCTTCCCATCAGGGTTGCCGGTGATCAATTGTTCTGGTCTGAATCCTTCATTCCTGTTTCCCTTGTAGCCTGCTGTGTCGTGTCTGCATCTCCTGCTAACAGATAAGACATTTTCTTCTTTTTGTTTTTGTACTATATTTTTGCATTTTGTCCTGCACTTCTTTGGGGGCCTTCTGGGTCCCCTTCGGGGGCTTTTGCCCTCTCAGTTTAGTTCAGCCACTGATGTTTATACTTTTGCTTTTTCCAGTTTTTTCAGTGGCTGCTGTTTTGATTTTGTTACACCAGAGAACTAATTTAGGTGGTAGAGGTCGTGTGATCTCAGGTGATTTTGAAATTAGTAGAGTTGGTGCTTTTCAGGGTTTTCTGGGATTGCAGTAAGTACCCTTCCTATCCTTTTCTATTTAGTTAATTTGGGCCCCAGCGTTTGCTCATACTATTTTCTTTCTGTGTCAGTATTTCTTCTTGTCTAACCGCCATTACTTGTTGGGGGCTTTCTATGTTCTTTGGGGATCTGCTCCGGGGCAGATAGCTTTCCTATTTCTATCTTTAGGTGTAGTTAGTTTCTCAGGCTTGACGAGGCGTCTAGGACCAACGTAGGAACGCTCCACGGCTGCCTCTAGTTGTGGTGGTTAGTCAGGGTACTGCAATCTCATAGATTCCAACTGCTCTGGTGTATTGCCTTTTTTACCTGCACTCCTCAGCTACCGAAACATAACAGTATCACCGGCCTAAAAATTGAAAATTGTATGGTACTCACAGAAGGGAAAAAATATTGTGAAAGAAAAAAGGTTGTCAGAGTTGTCAGAGATATTTTTCTATTTGTTGCATTTTTTTTTCCCTCTGTATCTCTGGGTGCTGGGGAGGATCTTTTCTCTCAATGGAGTTTGCACGGTTGTCTGGCCGTGTGGATCAACTTGCCACTGAGGTTCAGAGTATTGCTGCATATCTTGCTAGGTTGCCTGTTGTGGAACCTAGGATCCCCATGCCAGATTTGTTTTTGGGGGATCGAGCTAAGTTTCAGAATTTCAAAAATAATTGTAAATTGTTTTTTGCCTTAAAATCTAAGTCCTCAGGGAACACAGCGCAGCAGGTTCAAATTATCATCTCTCTCCTGCGCGGCGATCCTCAGGATTGGGCTTTTTCCCTGACACCTGGGGATCCTGTTTTGAGTGATGTTGATGCATTTTTTCAGGCTTTGGGGTTTTGTACAATGAGCCTAATGTCACTGATCAAGCTGAAAAAGCCTTGTTGGCATTAAATCAGGGGCCTTATGATGCTGAGTTATACTGTCAGAGATTCCGTAGGTGGGCAGTCCTGACCAAATGGAATGACGACGCTTTGGCTGCCCTTTTCCGGAAGGGTCTGTCAGATAATGTAAAGGATGTTATGGTGGGATTCCCTGTCCCCTCTGGTCTCAATGATTCTATGTCATTAGCGATTCAAATTGACAGACGTTTGCGTGAGCGGAGAAGTATGCGTGGAATGGTGTTGCCTTGTGAACCAGCTTCTGAACCCATGCAGTGTGATAGAGTGGTGTCTGGGGCACAGCGTCATGAGTTTCGAAAGCGCAATGGGTTATGTTTCTACTGTGGTGATGCCTCTCATGCTATTTCAGTCTGCCCTAAGCGGGGAAGACGTTTTGCACGCTCAGTTGTCTTGGGTAGTGTTCAGACTAAGTTTGTATTAACTGTCACTCTGATATGCTCTCTGTGCTCATTTTCTGCTCAGGCTTTCGTTGATTCTGGAGCAGCTATTAACCTGATGGATTATGATTTTGCTAAACGTTGTGGGTTTCCCTTGATACCCCTACAGAAGTCTATTCCCCTACTGGGGATCGATTCTACCCCTTTGGCTGAGAATAAACCCCAGTTTTTACTCAGGTGATAATGAGGGTTGAACCTGATCACCAGGAGTGCTGCAAATTTTTGGTTCTGTATAATCTGCATGACATTATCGTGCTGGGTTTCCCTTGGTTACAGTCTCATAATCCTGTTTTGGATTGGAAATCTGTGTCTGTAACCAGTTGGGGCTGCCAATGTGTTAATACCAACACTCCTGTTTTTTCTGCCTCTCCCCAGGCTCAGGATGTTCCTGACTTTTTGATTGATTTTTCTGATGTGTTTAGCGAAAGTAAATCTGCATCCTTGCCTCCCCATAGGAGCTATGACTGCGCTATTGAATTAGTGCCGGGTAGTAAATTCCCTAAAGGTCGCCTTTTTAACTTGTCTGTACCTGAACATGACGCTATGCGGTCTTATATCAAGGAATCATTGGAGAAGGGTCATATCAGACCATCCTCTTCACCTTAGGTGCCGGTTTTTTCTTTGTGGCCAAAAAAGATGGTTCATTAAGGCCGTGTATTGATTATCGTCTCTTGAACAATATTACTGTGAAATATCAATACCCGTTACCCTTGATTTCTGACCTGTTTTCCAGGGTGAAAAACGCTACTTGGTTTACCAAGCTTGACCTCAGGGGGGCGTATAACCTTATTCGCATTAAGCACGGGGATGAATGGAAGACGGCATTCAATACCCCTGAAGGGCATTTTGAGTACCTAGTGATGCCCTTTGGGCTCACTAATGCTCCTTCCGTCTTCCAGTCCTTCATGAATGACATTTTCAGGGATTTTGTGGACAAATTTCTGATTGTTTATTTGGATGATATCTTGATTTTTTCTAATGACTGGGACTCTCATGTGAAACATGTTCGAACTGTGTTCCAGATTTTGAGAGAGAATGCTCTGTATGTGAAGGGATCAAAGTGTCTTTTTGGCGTACAGAGGATCTCATTTCTGGGATTCATTTTGTCCCCATCTGTTATTGAAATGGACCCGGTCAAGGTTCAGGCCATCTGTGATTGGGTCCAACCTACTTCATTAAAGGCTCTTCAGAGATTTTTGGGTTTTGCCAATTTTTATCGTAAATTTATTGGTATTTTCTCGGTTATTGTTAAACCATTAACTGATTTGACCAGAAAGGGTTCTGATGTGGTGAATTGGCCTCCTGAGGCAGTCTCTGCGTTTCAGGAACTTAAGCAGAGATTCACTTCTGCTCCTGTTCTACGGCAGCCTGATGTTTCTCTGCCATTTCAGGTTGAGGTTGATGCCTCTGAAATTGGGGCAGGTGCCGTTTTGTCCCAAAAAGATCCAGAGACCTCTAAAAGTAACCCTTGTGCCTTTTTCTCTCGAAAATTTTCTCCTACTGAACGTAATTATGACGTGGGTAATCGGGAGTTATTGGCCATGAAGTGGGCTTTTGAAGAGTGGAGACATTGGCTGGAGGGAGCCAAACATCAGGTGGTGGTCCTTACGGACCATAAGAATCTGGTTTATCTGGAATCTGCCAAGCGACTCAATCCTAGACAGGCCAGGTGGGCCTTGTTTTTCACACGTTTTAATTTTGTGGTTTCCTTTCTTCCTGGCACTAAGAATGTTAAGGCGGATGCCCTCTCGAGGAGTTTCCTTGCGGACTCTCCTGAGTTATCTGATCCTTCTGTTATTTTGAAAGAGGGTGTAGTTCTTTCCGCCATCTCGCCCAATTTGAGACTTGCTCTGGAGGGCTGTCAGGAGGATAGGCCCGAGTGCTGCCCTGTTGGAAAATTGTTGTCCCGGACCAGTGGAAAAAGAGTGTGATGTCTGAGATTCATTGTTCCGCATTGGCTGGGCATCCCGGAATTTTTGGTACCAGAGACTTGGTTAGTCGGTCCTTTTGGTGGCCTACCTTGTCTCGTGATGTCAGGGAATTTGTGCAGTCCTGCGGGACTTGCTCTCGCTCCAAGCCTTGCTCTCGCTCTAGTGGTTTGTTGATGCCATTGCCTGTGCCCAAGAGACCATGGACCCATATCTCTATGGATTTCATTTCCGACCTTCCTGTTTCTCAGAGAATGACCACCATCTGGGTAATTTGTGATAGGTTTTCCAAAATGATACATCTTGTGCCATTACCTAAGTTGCCTTCCTCCTCTGAATTGGTGCCATTGTTCCTTCAGCACGTGGTTCGTTTACACGGCATTCCTGAGAACATTGTGTCTGACAGAGGAGTCCAGTTTGTTTCCAGATTTTGGAGGACTTTT
>JARQOD010000008.1:168419578-168458043 GCA_033576555.1 Oophaga sylvatica | reverse complement strand
CCCATGTCCTTGATACATCTGTGTGTGGTGGCTCTTGAAGCAATGACTCCAACAGCAGTCCACTCCCTGTGAATCTCCCCAAATTTTTGAATTGCCTTTTCTTAACAATCCTTTCAAGGCTGCAGTTATCCCGGTTGCTTGTGCACCTTTTTCTACCACACTTTTTCCTTCCACTCAACTTTCCATTAATATTCTTGGATACAGCACTCTGTGAACACCAGCTTCTTTAGAAACCTTTTGGGGTTTCCCCTCCTTGTGGAGTGTGTCAATGACTGCTTTCTGGACATCTGTCAAGTCAGCAGTCTTCCCCATGATTGTGGAGCCTACTGAAACAGACTGAGGGACATTTTTAAATGCTTAGGAAGCCTTTGCAGGTGTTTTTTCTTAATTCTAACTTACTGAGTGTTAGGGATCGATGTTCCCACTGCTGCACAAGGGGAATCTCGAGCCAGTCCCGCTGCGGTCCCCCATCCGTCTCCAGCCGCAGTGGAGCCTGCTCAGCAGAGACGTCAGTCCCAGCGTCTTGCCGGGTTTAATACTGTGCAGAGGATGACTGCTGCCTCTCCAGGTCCTCCTATTATAACCAGTGCAGGTCAGCGGGAGCAGACGTATTTGGGACTAAGTCCTGTGTGTTTTCTTCTGAGCATGCCCAGGGTAAGGTCTCTCATTGGAGATCACGGGTCACATGCTCTGGCACTGCAGCGACTCCCATTGGTCCTCAGAAAGGTCCTGAAGCTGCTTGAATTCTGGGGCAGGCTTCCATTGGTTCTTCCAGGAAGATCCTGCAGTTGTTGCTGCTATAAAAAGCTTGCATAACTGCACGGCCGTGCGCTAGTATCAAATCTGTTACGCCAGTGTGGTCATGTATGTGGTTAGGTTCGGCTGAAATAAGCCACTAGAATACTGGCACCTCTGGTGAGGAGTTTTGTATGCACGGGTTCAGGGCTCGGCTGAAAAACGCCATTAGAATACCTGGTACTCCGGTGAGGAGTTTATTGCTTGTGTTCTGATTGCATGACCACAGACTGCAATTAGCTTAGCAGTCATCTGTGTCACCTGTGAGTCTGACAGGACACAGTCTTTGTCACTGCGGCTCTGTGAGGTAACAGAGTCCGCTTATATCGCCATATAGTGCTACAGCAGTTTTGGTTAGCGACTCTGGAATAACAGAGTTCGCCCATATCGTCATATAGTGCTACGGCGTTTACATCTGCGACTCTGCGGAATATCAGAGTTCGCTCATACTGCCTATTTGCGCCATCTTACTAGCAGCAGGCTCTGCCTGCACGGTGGACCCCGGGCTGCGAACGCACCTCTCCTTAATATCCATTAGGTGCGTTCCGCAGACCCTTAACACTGAGATAATGACTTTTGAGTTTTCATTGGCTATAAGCCATAATCATTAACAGAAATAAACACTTGAAATAGATTACTTTGTGTGTAATGACTCTATATGGTCTTAGGGTCTGCGGAACGCACCAAATATATGATGTAAAAAGGTGCGATCGCAGCCCGGGGTCCACCGTGCAGGCGGAGCCTGCTGCTAGTAAAATGGTGCAAGAAGCGAACTCTGTTATCCCGCAGAGTCGCCAAAATAAACGCCGTAACGCGCTGTGGCAATATGTGCGAACTCTGTTATTCCACAGAGCCACTAGAAGGAGTGCCGCAGCGCTATATGGCGATGTGTGCGAACTCACTTAACACCACTGAGTCGCAAAATAAACACGCTAGGGCGCTGTCTAGCGTTGAAAGCGAACCCTGTTACGTCACAGAGCCGCTGAGACAAACTTCTGTGTCCTGTCAGGCACCCAGGTACACAATTGACTGCTAAGCGAACATAGAACGTGATCATGCGCTAATGTCCTCGCGGGAGACACCCGCAATCTATGGCGTCTGAACGCCAGGCCCTGCATACGGCAATCAAACTCCTCACCGGTTATGCCGGTAATCTAGGGCATCTAGGACACCGACCCTGACCAGCTAGCATACCAAACTCCTCACCGATTAAGTCGGTATTCTAGGGGCTTATTTCAGCCGGGCCCTAACCACACACACGCATGACCACACTGGCGCAAAGCATATAACGATTGATACTAGCGCATGGCGGCCCAGCCATGCCACCCTTTTATAGTAATAGCTACAGGACCTGCCAGAAACAAGGACCAATGAAACTTGTTCCAGAACACCAGTAGTCACAGGACCTTCCTGACGGACCAATAGGAGCTGCTGCAGTACCTGAGCATGTGACCCCTGATCTCCAATGAGAGATCTCACTCTGGGCATGCTCAGAAGGGGAAAACAAGGACTTTGTCCTAAAGACGTCTGCTCGCCGCTAACCAGTACTGGCCACAATAGCAGAGCCTGGAGGAGCAGCAGTAATCCTCTGCACACTGTTAGACTGGGCGAGACGCTGGGACCGACGTCTAAACTGAGCAGGCTCCACTGCGGACGGAGATGAATGGGAGACCTCAGCGGGACTGGTTCGAGACTCCTCTTGTGCAGCAGCGGGAACTCGACCCCTAACATATAGGAGTTTCATTTTTTGTATTGAAGAACTGAAATAAATTAACTTTTTGATGATATTCTAATTTGGTGAGAAGCATATATATATCTATCCATTGAGGGAATATTTTTGGATTGTTTGTTATTTTGTCCTTTTTTAATGCATATCAAATAAAATTTGAATCTTAAGGTTTTTATGATCTACCCTGAGAACTCTATTACATTACATTTATGCATACCTGTATGACTGAAAGGTGGTGGTTCGCAGAGGTGTAAAGTTAGTTTTCCCAGAGCCGCATTTAAAGGAGTATTCCCATCTCCAAGATCCTATCCCAGTATATCATAGGTGTTAATAATAATAATAATAATATTAGCAAATACCACCAATTAGAAATGTAGTATAGTCTTTCTGATTCGCTATGTCTCTGTGATCATGTGCAGGCATTGCAGGACCTTAGGTATCCATGGTAAAGTGACAGTTAACTAGTTGCTAGTGGTCATAACCATGGATACCTAAGGTCCTGCAATGCCTGCACATGAGGAAAGAGACATAGCGGATTAGAAGAACTATACTACATTTCTAATTGGAGGTATTTGCTAATATTATTATTAGTACACCTACTACATATTGGGATAGGATCTTGGAGATGGGAATACCCCTTTAGAGTAAAGTGGATGGGCAGCTTTTTAATGCTATAAACCTGTAATTTAACCCTATATCTACAGATCCATAGCATTTTGGGACTTTTAGCAATTAACTAATAATCCAATAGTAATAATAAGAAAGTATATTGATAGAAAATAGTGGAAAATGTTATGTAAGCAGAAAAAATTTAGTATGATAGCAGTAGAATTGATATCCAACCTAAACATGTTCTTCTCTGCATGCTGCATCATCTGCACACATGGATGGGGTAATTCTCCATCTATGATTTCCAACATACTTGTCAAATAAATATAGCCATTCTAATCGCTGCTTATTTTCCTAACAGGAGGGCGCAGTGAGCGTTGAATTATGATCAGAAAATTCCAATGTGCTTTGTGATCATATATCTATTATTGTTTTGAGTCACCAGAAGAATCTAATCTTCCCAGCGGGCTTGAGATGAAAATTAGAGGGACATTCCCTCTGTCCTGGGGCAATTGGAACTTAAGAACTGGTGGAGATATTTCCCAGTAATGAAAACAGCCTGGAACATCAAGCAGTCAGCTTGGGATGATGACAAAGTAACAGCTGGATTTTCCTGCTATACATATTGTAGTGTCAGGGAATTCTACTGTGAAGCACTATTTACCGCAAAGAGATGCAAATAACCAGATTCTACCAGGACTTGCTTAGTTTTGTTGATCAAGCCTAATATATTCCTTCTGAAGAATCATCTTGTCCACACCTGTTTCTGTTTTCTTCTGACTGTCTTACTTTAAAACATTTTTTTTATTTCTTTCAAAACTGAATGTATAGCTATCATAAAAGTTTAAGTGTATCTTCCTTCGGTAGAATATGTGAATACATGAGACTCTATAACATATTACTCATGGAAATTAGTATTGACTCACCTTTCAGCAGTCAGTGATACTTCGTAAACTTCCTCGATCTCCATCTACTTTTGTCTAATGTAAAACTGTAAATAGAGGAGAGGGAGGAGGGAGATGCAGCTGCAGTTTTTCATCCAGTGTTTCGATGAAAAATCATAATGGATCAAAAAAGGTATGGCCAGTGATAATGTCACATAGTGATTAGGGAAAGTGGGCGTCTACCTGATTACTCAAACTAGGGACCCCTTTTCTATACGTATTCCTCGTATTACCCGGAAGGTGGAGATGCCGGGGTCACGTACCTTGCTATGTTCCTATCTTATACTTTATCTGTTCCCTCCCCCACCTAGAGGGCTGTGAGGGGATTAATAGGATGGTGAAGCAGTTCTAATCAGTGCAGGATTTCGTGTGACCGGACGCTGCAGTCTTCTAGCCCCTCTCTATCGCAGTATCCCTATGACACATAAGAAAGAAAACAGTAGGGAATATATGATTGACTCAAAGTACATGGTAAAACTTATGCATCCACTTTTTTCTCAGCAAGCATTGATAGCAAAAATGTGCATTTATTAGGTGCTGGGTAATTGAATAGCTTCTTCTAACGGCTTATGTGCCGATATGTTCACACCCTCTGAGGTATATCCTCAAAGCCCAGATCTGGGTGGAGACACTGATCCCGGCTTAATGCAGCAAGTGTTGGCATATGCAACAGATTAGAACTTATTATAAGTAAAAGGAGGACTTTATGGTGACCTGACAATAGATGGCGATGTTGTGTAACGTTTCCTTCTGTTTAATGTATTGTATAAGAAATAGTCTCACTTGTACTTTCACTTTCGTTTTGCTCCGGTTTCCTGATGCAATGCTAAAATGACTATGCATTTTCCTTTTACCTCATGTTGTAAAAAGTAAAAGCTCTGTGAAGTTTTCTACTGCAAAGGTGTGGATTCAGAAGCTGTGCAACAGGTTATGGGCCCAGAAACAGGCACCCAGTCACCCAGATACAGCGTAACCAGAGAATCCAGACACCACAGATCCCAAGCACCAAGAATACCAGATACCCAGGACACTGGAACTCTCAGCAAGACCCTGGTGAATGCAGAAGAATTCTTCAGTGCAAGTCTCTCCAAACAAGTAAGATAAGTTAAAAATGACAAGTAGCACAGAGCTAAAACTCGCAGTAGCTAAACTGAATGATGAGAACTATCAGCTATGGAAGTTCAAAGTAGAGATGTTATTGTCTAAAGATGATTTATGGGAAGTAATCACTACAGATAGACCTGATCAGGATAATCAGACATGGGATAAAAGGAATAGACAAGTGAGAGCCACCATTAGCTTATTAGTGGATGATGCTCAATTAATACATATAAGAAATGAAGAAACAGCGAAAGGAATGTGGGAAGCATTAAGAAAGCTATATGAGAGACCCAGCTTAAATCACCAGTTATTTTTATTAAGAAAGCTTTACAGTATGAGACTAAGTGCAGACAGTGACATGCAGAAGCATATATTCTCAATGATGGAAGTGATATCACAGCTAAGATCTATTGGTAAAGATATTAAAGAAAGCCATATAGCAGCTATATTGTTTGTGCAGTTTACCAGATTTGTATACAGCTTTAATAAATGCACTAGAGACAAGACCAGAAACTGACATTACATTAGAGTTTGTGAAAACAAGACTCATAGATGAATATCAGAGAAGAACAAATCAATGATTCTTCTACTGAAAAGGACAATGAAAACGCTCTTAAAGCTACAGAATTTAAAAAACCCTATAATAAAGAGACAAGAGAATGCTTCAGATGTAAGAAAAAAGGTCATTTAAAGAAAGACTGTACTATATGGAAAGCAGAACAACAAAAAATTACAACATAAAAAGCATACACAGAAAGTGTGAGAATAATTGGAATGGCACATTCAAAATAACAGACAAGAAATCATCACTTGGTTGGTTTATTGATTCAGGAGCAACGAGTCATATGGCAAGTGCCAAGAATTTCTTTACTGATCTTGATTTAGATAAGAAAGAAGCCATTTATCCTGCAGATGGAAGCAAAATAACCGCAGAAGGTATTGGACAAGGTATGCTAAATTGTTCAAACAAGTTTGGACAAGATTCAAAGATACTTGTACAGGATGTGTTGTATGTTCCAAAATTGGAAGGCGGATTATTATCTGTGAAACGTTTAACAGCAAAAGGACTTACAGTAAAATTCAAAGACAATGAGTGTGCAATTATTGCAGGAAACAAGTTGATAACCAAAGTCAAGGCAGATGAACAATTATATCATTTTGACAAACCAAAGGAACAGATAAAGGTATGTACACATGATCACAAAAACTGTATTCACATGTGGCATAGACATCTAGGACGTAGACACCGGACCAGTATAGGGGAACTACAGAGAAAAAAATTGACAAAAGATTTAAAGATATCAGATTGCTCAATTAGCATAAGATGTGAATGTTGTATAAAATCCAAAGCCACAAGGATATCTATTCCAAAAGAAAGTGAGATGAAAAGCGAAAGACCACTTGATTTGGTGCATACTGACGTATGTGGACCCATGAAAGTGACTACATCAGGAGGCAATAGATACATGTTGACTTTTATAGACGACTACTCAAGATACACAGTCACATACTTAATTAAGAACAAAAGTGAAGTTTTTGATAAACTTGTAGACTATGTAAGAAGATCAAGTAACAAATTTCAAAGGAAGCCAATTGTCATCAGAAGTGATAATGGAGGTGAATTTACAGGTCACAGAATAGAAGACTACTTAAGACAAAATGGAATAGAACATCAGAAAACTGTTCCATACACACCTGAACAAAATGGAGTAGCAGAAAGGAAAAACAGAACTCTAACAGATGATGAGATGTATGCTGACAGATTCTAAACTACCAGAGAAATATTGGGGTGAGGCAGCAATGACAGCTACATATCTACAGAACCGACTTTTTTCCAGAAAACTGAAGAAAACTCCATATGAACTGTGGCAAGGTATGAAACCAAGTGTCAATCATTTAAAAGTTTTTGGATGTAAAGTTTTTATATTCATTCCAACAGAAAAACGTTCCAAACTTCAAAACAGATCCATGGAAGGAATATTCGTTGGATATAGTGAAAACTGCAAAGGATATAGAATCTTAGATCCCAAAACAGACAGAGTTACAGTGAGTAACAGTGTGACATTCATTGAAGATTTAAATGAAGACATTATGATTTCAGTTGAAACAAAAAATGAGAAAAACCTACAAACAGACACAGAACCAAGACATTCAATAAGAGAAAACAAAGGAAAACCACCAAAACGTCTCTCATACAAGGCAAGTACAAGTAAAATGTATAATCTATCTCTTGGGAAGACATAGCTCGACTTCCAGAAGGATAAGAGTATGATGAAACATTTGCTCCAGTTGTCAAACACACTACAATAAGAACTTTACTTACAGTTGCAGCAATGGAAAAGATGGAACTAAGACATCTGGATGTAAAGACAGCTTTTTTGAATGGAGATTTAACAGAAGACATTTACATGGAACAACCTCCAGGATTCAAAGATGAAAGAAATCCAAACAAAGTTTGTAAACTACAGAAAAGTATATATGGTTTAAAACAAGCAGCTAAAGCGTGGAATGACAAAATCACGGAAGTACTAACAAATAGTATTGTGTGATACTTTCCGATATCATGAAATATCGGGTCGGATTGGATCGGACCGATACTCAAAAAGTATCGGGTATCGCCGATTCCGATACAGGAAACCAATGGAAGTCAATGGGACAGAAATATCAGAATTAAAATAAACCCTTTCTTTCCTTGTAAACACTAGATATATACACATAGAATACACATATATATATATATATACATGTCATTGTGACACATATATATATATTTATAGTTCATACACTTCTACATAGTATAATAGCCGCTAATTCAATTGCCGGCTTTTGTGAAATTAAAGAACCACCCGACATGAAATGACACATGGTTTACATACAGTTAACCATGTCATTTCATGTAGTTTGATATATGGTCTTCACCAACAATTACATGAGTGTATGTGTGCAAAATTTCATACATGTAGGGGTTTATTAAAGGTGTAAATTCGTTGAAAAAACAATACGTGGGCTCCCGCGCTATTTTCTGAACCAGACAGACAAAGCCAGCGAGTGGGGGCAGATAATAATAGCCTAGGGAGGGTGCATTTATTTAGTGCCCCCCCCCGGCTACTAACATCTGCCCCCAGCCACCCCAGAAAAGGCAAATCTATAATTAGATGCGCCCTTTCTCTGGCACTTTGCCGTCTATTCCCATTGCCCTGTAGCGGTGGCGAATGGGTTAATAATGGGTTAAAGCCACCTTGCTATTGAAAGGTGACTTTAAGCCAGGTTAATAATTGAGAGTTGTCAATTAGACAACTCTCAATTATTAATCCTATTGAAGAAAATAAAAAAACACATACACATTAATAATAAATAATTTTAATGAAATAAACACATTTTTTGACCATCTTTTATTTAACTGGTAATCCGTGCGAAGCCCTTGCTCTCCTGTAATAAAGAAAAAAATAAAAACAACATTATTCTTACCTATCCGCCGCTCTGTCAGGTCCCACGCTATAATCCTTCACAAAGGGTTAACTGGTTTACAGCTGGTTTGCTGCTCAGCTGTAAGCTCCCGAATGAATGAGCTCCTCTCCTGGCCGACAGGAGAGGAAGTGATTAGTGTGGGAAGCTTAATTGATTGCTTCCCACTTTTACTTCAGGTCAGCCGGGACTCCCTCTGACGTCACTGATGCTGTGCGGTGTCCCGGCTGACCTGAAGTGAAAGTGGGAAGCAATCAATTAACCTTCCCACACTAATCACTTCCTCTCCTGTCAGCTGAGAGAAGAGATGATTCATTCGGGAGTTTACTGCGAGGCTGGCAGCATTAGCTGCGGTCTCTGCAGTAAACGTTAACCCTTTCAGAAGGATTACATCGGGGGACCTGACTGAACACCGGATAGGTAAGAATAATGTTGCTTTATTATTTTATTTTTATTACAGGAGAACATGGGCTTTGCAAGGAATGGCAGTAAAATAAAAGATGGTCAAAAACTGTGTGATTATTTCATTAAAATGATTTTTAATTAAAGTGTGTGTGTTTTTTTTTATTTCATACAATAGGATTAATAATTGATAGTTGTCTAATTGACAGCTCTCAATTATTAACCTGACTTAAAGTCACCTTTCAATAGCAAGGTGGCTTTAACCCATTATTAACCCATTTGCCACCGCTACAGGGCAATGGGAATAGACGGGCTAAGTGCCAGAAAGGGCGCATCTAATTATAGATTTGCCTTTTCTGGGGTGTCTGGGGGCAGATGTTAGTAGCCAGGGGGGCTCAATAATGGTCCCTCTCTGGGCTATTATTATCTGCCCCCACTCGCCAGCTTTCCCTGTCTTGTTGAGAAAATAGAGTGGGAGCCCACAGATTTTTTTTCAACGAATTTACACATTTAATTATCCCCTACATGTATGAAATTTTGCAAACATACACTCATGTAATTGTTAGTGAAAACCATATATCAAACTACATGAAATGACATGGTTAACTGTATGTAAACCATGTGTCATTTCATGTCTGGTCTGTAATTTCACAAAAGCCGGCAATTGAATTAGCGGCTATTATACTATGCAGAAGTGTATGAACTATAAATATATATATATATATATATATATATATATATATATATGTGTCACAATGACATTATATATATATATATACATATATATATATATATATATGTATTCTATGTGTATATATCTAATACCAGGCCACAGCAGTCTGCTTATCTTGGTTGGTTAACAAAAATAGGGGATCCCCTCGAAAAAATATGTAAAACTGTGTTGTGTATTATTTTATTAAAAGACTTTATTCTGGCTGTGTATTTTTAAACATTTTCAAACTTTATGATTAATAATGGATCGGTGTCTTATTGACGCCTCTCCATTATTAACCGGGCCTATTGTCACCGTTCAATCAAAGGTGACATTAACCCCTTATTAACTCACTTGCCACCGCTACAGGGCAGTGGGAAGAGCCGGGTAAAGTGCCACAATTGGCGCATCTTTGGATGCGTCAATTGTGGGGCTGCTGCAGGCTGGTATTTTTAGGCTGTTGAGGGCCAAAATCCATGGGCCTTGACAGTCTTTTAATACCAGGCCGCAGCAGTCTGCTTTTTACTTGGCTGGTTAACAAAAATAGGGGGACCCCACGCCATTTTTTTTTTGAGGGGATCCCCTATTTTTGTTAACCAACCAAGATAAGCAGACTGCTGTGGCCTGGTATTATCAGGCTTGCAAGGTTCATGGATATTGGATCCTTAACAGCCTTAAATACCATGCCTCAGTAGTCTGCATTATCTGGCTGGTTAACAAAAATAGGGGGACCCCACGCAATTTTTTTTTTCGAGGGGATCTCCTATTTTTGTTAATCAGTTCAATTCAGGTCAGCCAGGATTCCCTCTGACGTCACTGATGCTGTGCGGTGCGGTGTGCTGTGCGGTGTCCCCAGCTGACCTGAAGTGAAAGTGGGAAGCAATCAATTAAGCTTCCCACACTAATCACTTCCTCTCCTTTCAGCTGGGAGAAGAGAGGATTCATTCGGGGGTTTACTGGGAGGCTGGCAGCATTAGCTGCGGTCCCTGCAGTAAACGTTAACCCTTTCAGAAGGATTACAGCGTGAGACGTGACAGACCACCGGATAGGTAAGAATAATGTTGCTTTATTATTTTATTTTTATTTTTAAAAGTATTAGTTTTATTTATTTATTTTTTTCATTTATTTTGTTTGTAGTTTAAGCTTTCTATGTTAAAGGGAGTCTGTCCCGCAAGAAAACTCTAATCAAATCATTTATTTGGGTACGTAGACGACGTATCTCATATTAATAATACATGTAGTATAGGTTTTAGTGGTTGTTATAAAAAAAAAATATTTTGTATGCAAATGAGGGGCTGCGGTGCAACATTGCACCCCCTCAATTTGCAAACTGAGCACTTTGACATATCTTGCTTGACAGCACTCAACAAATGGCTGTCTGAGTTCAAGCAATGGCTCTGCACCTTCACGGTGACACTGCAGGAGTCCAGTCGTGCTCCGGGTCAATGTGCACTCTCATCCCTGGTTCCTTTCTGCAGTACAATACCGAATGGTGACAGCAGACAGGAACCAGGGAAGAGAAATCGCAATGACTCTATGCTGGCATGGATCAGCTTCTGCAGTGTCCGTGCTGAGGTCCAGAACAGCTGATTGAATTGAGGCAATGCTTGTCAATCAAGATATGACAAAGTGCTCAGTATGAAAATTAAGGTGCACTGAGTCCTTTGGCATGCAAAAATTGCACCAAAGCCCCTCATTCACATACTGGTAACTAAAGCCTTAAAATCTATACTATAGGTATAATTTTTATAGGGACTAAGGTGGTTTTAATAGCATGTTGAGGGGGGCACAGACTCCTTTAAAGTTGAAACCTGCACTTTTGAAGAGACTCCATAGACTGCAGTCACAGATAAAGAAGAGGAGATGCAAGAATTAGGCTTAAAGTACAGGTCCTTCTCAAAAAATTAGCATATAGTGCTAAATTTCATTATTTTCCATAATGTAATGATTAAAATTAAACTTTCATATATTTTAGATTCATTACACACCAACTGAAATTTTTCAGGTCTTTTATTGTTTTAATACTGATGATTTTGGCATACAGCTCATGAAAACCCAAAAATCCTGTCTCAAAAAATTAGCATATCAAGAAAAGGTTCTCTAAACGACCTATTACCCTAATCTTCTGAATCAACTAATTAACTCTAAACACATGCAAAAGATTCCTGAGGCTTTTAAAAACTCCCTGCCTGGTTCATTACTCAAAACCGCCATCATGGGTAAGACTGCCGACCTGACTGATGTCCAGAAGGCCATCATTGACACCCTCAAGCAAGAGGGTAAGACCCAGAAAGAAATTTCTGAACAATTAGGCTGTTCCCAGAGTGCTGTATCAAGGCACCTCAATGGGAAGTCTGTTGGAAGGAAACAATGTGGCAGAAAACGCTGTACAACGAGAAGAGGTGACCGGACCCTGAGGAAGATTGTGGAGAAGGACCGATTCCAGACCTTGGGGACCTGCGGAAGCAGTGGACTGAGTCTGGAGTAGAAACATCCAGAGCCACCGTGCACAGGCGTGTGCAGGAAATGGGCTACAGGTGCCGCATTCCCCAGGTAAAGCCACTTTTGAACCAGAAACAGAGAAGCAGCACTGGGCTACAGAGACGCAGCACTGGACTGTTGCTAAGTGGTCCCAAGTACTTTTTTCTGATGAAAGCAAATTTTGCATGTCATTCGGAAATCAAGGTGCCAGAGTCTGGAGGAAGACTGGGGAGAAGGAAATGCCAAAATGCCTGAAGTCCAGTGTCAAGTACCCACAGTCAGTGATGGTGTGGGGTGCCATGTCAGCTGCTGGTGTTGGTCAACTGTGTTTCATCAAGGGCAGGGTCAATGCAGCTAGCTATCAGGAGATTTTGGAGCACTTCATGCTTCCATCAGCTGAAATGCTTTATGGAGATGAAGATTTCATTTTTCAGCACGACCTGGCACCTGCTCCAGTGCCAAAACCACTGGTAAATGGTTTACTGACCATGGTATTACTGTGCTCAATTGGCCTGCCAACTCTCCTGACCTGAACCCATAGAGAATCTGTGGGATATTGTGAAGAGAAAGTTGAGAGACGCAAGACCCAACACTCTGGATGAGCTTAAGGCCGCTATCAAAGCATCCTCGGCCTCCATAACACCTCAGCAGTGTCACAGGCTGATTGCCTCCATGCCACGCCGCATTGAAGCAGTCATTTCTGCAAAAGGATTCCGACCAAGTATTGAGTGCATAACTGAACATTATTATTTGATGGGTTTTTTTTTATTTTGTTTTAAACACTTTTATTTTATTGGACAGATGAAATATGCTAATTTTTGAGACAGGATTTTTGGGTTTTCATGAGCTGTATGCCAAAATCATCAGTATTAAAACAATAAAAGACCTGACAAATTTCAGTTGGTGTGTAATGAATCTAAATATATGAAAGTTTAATTGTAATCATTACATTATGGAAAATAATGAAATTTAGCACTATATGCTAATTTTTTGAGAAGGACCTGTATATGTTACAAAACATATTACATAGTTAATTGTGATTTTTTTTTCCTTAATGGAGTTTTCCCATCTTAGATACTTACAGTATTGGATTTCAACAGTGTATGACATAAATGTGATTTTCACCTCTGAGACCCTCATCTATCTCATTCTAACCGGAAACACTCAGACTCTAATTCTACATATGAAGGAAGTCGGTAGGGAGCGCATTCATGTACAGACTAAATGAGGGGAAACTTGCTTAGCTTTGTCAGGAGGCCTGATAGGTGAGTGGTTCCAGATATGTTAAAATCATGACTATGGCTATACCCACTATTATAAGCCAACAGACAAAGCAAATTTCACAAGTGTTAATTAAAAATCTCCTACTATTCTGGCTCCAGCTCCCATGTATTTTCTTATTTACCAGCTAATGACAAATACTATGGAGTCTAATCCTGGCTCTATAGTTGCCTGCAAAGAGTCCATCTGCAAAAGAAGGAATCAGCTGCCTACAAAGGGGCAAGCTGGGTCTCTAGTGAGAGACATTGCACACAGAGAGCCGCAAAATGTTTAAGCCTCTGTTATGATAGTGTAGCAACTCACTCAGGAAAATAGATAACACACTAAAAACTACAACTGACCCTGATGGTTCCTGTACAGACTAGAGATCTTTGTGATTCCTACTGGTTCCTGCATGAGTAGAGATAGCCATAACCACAGACTAGACAATGGTAACTCGGGCCTATGCTGCTTGAAAAGCCATCCAGCGCTTCATGTTCCTCCTAAAGAATTGGAAGGAAGAGCAGAGTGCAAACTACCTACAGAAGGGAAAAGGTGCAGAAATAGAAAGAGATCCCAGAGTGAGTAAAACAAACCACAAAATACAAAATAAAGGATTAAATACGTACTGCTAGAGAATATGCTGCCTACTTCCTAAAAAGAAACAGAAGATTTGTACAGGGTAAAGAACATAAACAGCAGAGCGATAAACCCTAGGTGGTCTTTCACTGACTGGCCTAAACTACAGCAGTATGGCTGGACATACAAATGAGACTATCACCAGCAGGAAATACCATCGGGGGAAAGTATATAAAGCCGTACCCGAAAGGTGATAGGGCAGACAAATGAGTAAATGAAAATACCTGTTTCCCTAAAAAGACTGAAGCAAGGATAACAGAAACTAGACATGCAGAGAAAGTGTATCTGCTGTGGCTCAGTGGGTAGCAAAGCCAAGCACAGGCTCAAGGGTTTGAACCCAGATGTATGACATAACAGCCTCATTCAGATGTAACATTTTCTCATATGAGCACTATTTGTGTATTTCATGCATAACATTCATACCTATGATAGTCTATGAGGCTGATCACATGTTTGATTTTTTCCTCGGACTGAAACATATCCAATTTTAATCAAGTGTCGGATCAAAAGCGGAAATGCCAGTCTATGGGTCAGTGATAAAATATGGACAGCAATAGGATACCACTCAAGTGTGGTCTGATTTTCACAGACTGTTAAATAGGAGAAGGTGGAGAATTTTATTTTTTTCTCATACAAGAAAAACTGATGATTCTTGGATCAAATTGTGTTGAAACTTGATATGAAATTTTGATGAAAATCACTGATGAAACTTGGTCTGTTTTTCTTGTACTTGGAAAATATTGATATGTGAATGAGGACTAAGGAGAAGGCTGTGACGTGACCCAACCCAGCAGCTGTCCCCAGCCTCCTCCTTCTGCCCAACAGTACACAGGAATCCATTTTTTATTTGTCATTGCCATTCAAGAAAATCAGATTATCCAATACATTTTAGGACGGACATGAAAATGCAGCATGGATCTCTTCATTAAAGGTAACAAAGTGAGAATGCCAGCTATATAAAAGTAGTATTCTGTGTTGCTTTAAAAATCAGTGGATTAAGCAAAACTATTAAAGGTTCACAA
The DNA here is from genome assembly GCA_033576555.1 of Oophaga sylvatica. Lineage (NCBI taxonomy): Eukaryota > Metazoa > Chordata > Amphibia > Anura > Dendrobatidae > Oophaga > Oophaga sylvatica. The sequence goes on along the minus strand of JARQOD010000008.1, from coordinate 168,442,884 downwards.
GTAAATCTACATGGTAAAGAAGGGATTGAAATGGATGGATATTGAAAGGAACATCCTACATCTTTGCACTATTTTATCAAACTGATACAAATATCTTATTCACTATTTCTGTGCATGAGCTTACCATAGAAATCAGACAGTGCAACCATTATAGAACCAGATTGTTGTGGACAATACTTTTAAATAGGAACTGAAATTTCAGCAAACATTGCATAAGTAAATAATATATGTGAATATAAGTAACTTTATAATATATGTTCAGAAAATTATCCTACCTTCTCCACTTATGAAACACTACTTTCTATTTCCCTGTCTCATGAACTCACTATCCATTCTGAAAAAAAAACAGCTCAAATGTATCCACCAATATACAGTGAGTACTGCCTATGATTTTCTATGAAGAGGGCAGGGGGAGTGAGGATGAGCGCCAACTGTCATATCCTCTTTCTGAATTCACTCAAGACAGATTTTACTCATGAACTGAGAATGAAAGATCAAAAGTGAATAAACAAGTAGAGGGAGACAGAAAAATTAATTGAGCTTTCTAACAAGTCCTTTACCTCATCCCAGAGCTGGATTCTCAGCTACACTGCTTACTACTGCTGTATAATTTCCTCCATGACTTCTGCTTATGTGTGGTACCTAAGGAACGAAGAGCAAGAATCTGACAGTGTTCTGTGCTCTTTATGGGAGACAACTTAGCAATTAGTATCCCTCCACCAGTTCAAATAGTGTTATTCCTCATTTACATACACATGACCGCTTATACAGAAAAGTTACTTGATAGTGTATTTACCCTTTATCAATAATATTATAGGCAGTGCTTTCAGCTAGACTCACTGTGAAGGTTTGTTGAGAAGCCTGTGATACTTGTTTATGCCCCTTAAGATCAAAAAAGAACCGAAACACTTTTGCCCTATAGATTGAGTAAAGTAGAAAGGCGTGCCTCTGCTCCTGTCATCCTGGTAGTTTTTATCATTTTCAGTACCTATTGCTATTAGTATATTCTTCTTCTTTTTTTGGGTATTTTTTCAATATGCAGTGAAGCGTGTTTTGGGAAAACCTTGTGAAGGTACAGTAGCCCCAGTTTTTATTTCTCTACATTAGTCATGTTGATATGTTAGTTTGTCAATTTTGCCTATAAATTTATAGATGTTTAAACTTCAAAAATGTAGATTTATAATTTTTTTTACGTAAACACAGATATTTTCCACGAGGATAAAAAAAAATGTTTTTTTCTTGGCCTAATTGAGTAAATGCATGTGTGCTGTGTACGGTTTGATGGATCCATCTGGAAGCCTCTGAACCATAAAAGGAGATTCTCAGTTTCTTTGCTCTTGTCTTAAGTCTCTGCTGTGTTAAAAATTCCTTGCGGCCCATAATAGGAGCGTGCAAATAATAATGATGGATTCTCTAGATGATGAAGACTCAACATGGCATATAACTAAGAGGATCAAATTTTCCTGGAAGTAGGATCTGCAAGGTGCAATTTTTTTAAAGGGAATGTTTCATGAGAAAATGACAGATTAACAATTTTTTATGTTAAACGTATTAGAAAATATAAATAATGTTGGACTTTTCACAATTGGCAGAATTGTAGACTTGTACTTCCTGTTGGGCACATGGATATTAACATTAATCGACTGAATCAGACCATTCTGAATTATATGTGTAAGAATTTCAAGAGTAGGTTCTCATCAGAGCAAATTTCATTGTGAAGGTTGGGGGAGCAGGTGAGCTGTAACCATCACTTATTGTGAATGGTAGATCCTGTATTAACACCTGTATATAGAGTTATTTCATTATAGTCCTACCTGTGATGATAATGAGACTGATGAAATGTCTTCTGTATAGAAGAAAAGTATGTTTACTATAAGGGCTAATCAAATAAAAAAAAAAGAACAAAAATTTGATGTCATTTTCTGATGACAGATTTCAATTAAAGGGAATATCTGTGAGCAGGTTTTTACTATTTAATCAGGGAACTGCATAAGGTAGGGGCAGGAAGCCTGATTTCAGTGTGTATTACTTTCTCAGCAGCTTGCAGTGGTTTCAATACAATCAGCAGATTATTATCGCTGCAGGACTAGGTGTCACATGCCAGACAGTCCAGCTAATCTGTGTAACCACGCCCCCACAAATGATTGGTAGCTTGCTGACAATGTACACAGGAAGGTGCCAATCAGAGGTGTGGGTGGGGTTTTACACAGGTCAGCATTCAGATTACAGCTACATCTACAGCAGAGAAAACAGGGATTTTATAAAAAACTGTAATAAGCAGCCCAGTAAGTGATACATCGCTGGAATCAGGATCACTGCCCCTACATGTTGCTGCTCTCAGATTCCATAACAAAAATCTGCTGATAGATTCCCTTTAAGCAATATTTAGTGAACTTATTGTAGAAGCAGTAAATGTAAAAGTGGTCTTGACTTTTTTAAAATTTCTTAAAATAGGTTTACAAGAGCTTCAGTTGCTCCTTAGAAACAATAAACAGACTGTGGGTTAACTCTGGGTATATTAATATGAAAAAGAAATAAGATAAGGATCAAATTACCGCAATGTTGATAAACGAAATATAAAATATATTACTTTTGTATCACATAATGAAAAGAAAACAATGGATTTTCCAGTGATTCAGTCTACAATGTAGTAAAGAGAAAGCGCGGACATTGGTGAAGTTTGGTTGTTGAAACATCAAGTCGTTGGCCCAAGACGAAAAGAAAGTCAAGAAAGTTGGTATTTAGTAGGAAGGGGAAAAGGTTACATATAAGAAGATCAAAGTGGAGGGTTAAGGGTAAGCAGGAAGAATCTAAAGTGGAGAGAAAAGCAATTATTAGGGCTCGCTCACTTTGGTGAGAAGCCAGTGCGTAAGTTGGACAAGTTTTATCTGAATGCATTGCAATATGCTCCGACTCACAGAATGGACTAGATGGAGAAATTAAGTCCGGCACCTTCTCCCCACCTTTGATCCGATTCTCCTAAGGCTAGAGCCACACTAGCGTATGGCATCTGATGCATCGGGTGTGATATACTAATGACACTTGGCTCCAACTCTCCTGCGAGCATGATACCAGTGTCAGTGCTCCCACATGAGAAAAGTGCAGCACAGGTATATGGAGGAGACAGAGAAAGTCATTTTACAAAAATGGATATAGCATAAATATATCATATCCCAATAGGGTGCTGCAAAATGCAGTGGAAAAAGGCACAATTAAAAAAACAAGAAAAAAGGTCCATGCATATGTGCGCTTCATATGCATGGAACTTTCTTCGACTTGTGTGTTGGTGACTTGGTTGGTTTTCCCCTAGGAACATTAAGTTGAAGGTTCCATCTTGGAAACTGTGTCCCAGGTTTATCGGTCCTTATAAGATCGTAGCCATTGTCAATCCCGTAGCATTCAGCCTTGCTTTGCCGCCTACTGTTAAGATCCATAATGTTTTCATCGATCTCTCCTCAAAAAATACGTTGCATCTTCAGTACCACCACCATTACCACCAGTTCCGGTCATTGTCGATGGAAACTTAGAATTTCAGATAGCAAAAAATAATGGATTCTCACTTAGTTCATCGGTCACTTCAGTATCTGGTACATTGGACGGGTATGGCACTGAGGAAAGGATGTGTGTACCAGCATCTGTTGTCCATGCGGCCAGACTGATCCTGTCTTTTCACTTGGCACACCCTGATAAACCCGGTCATGAGGTTTCGGAAGTCCCTCGTAGAAGGGGGAGTACTGTCACGGGGTTACCGCAACAGAGAGGAGCAGTAGACTGCAGCATTTGATTACTCCTGCGCAGAAAGAAGCCCTCCACCTGCTTTTTAAATTATGTTTATTTTTGAGGGCAGAACAAGGGTTAATTGGCCATGTTGGGAGCTGTGGGAGTCTGAGCTCTCAGCTGAGCTCGGTTAGCCACTCCTATCCCCTATATAATCTGGGTCCTGATAGAGGCATGTCGTCAGAGCTAGCTTATGATGCATGGCTTGGAGCAGAGGTGTTTTGGTGCTTATTATAAGAAGGAGTTTGGAGGAGTTATCTGTGACTGTTGCGTGGGTTTGTATGTGTGATAATTCCCTTCCCTCCTCATACTTTGCTTTTTCCAAATCCTCCACTCCCTGGTGCATTCCTCTGTTATATGTGAGTGAATATTTGTATGCCTGGTATTTTCAGTCACCCCTTGTCCTTGTTGCCTTGTTTGTCGAGTTGGTGTACTGCGGTACACGGCAGCTCCCCTCTTCCCTGGGTGGAGGAAGGGAGCAGACGGAGGGCTTATTAAGGAGATAATGAAAGGGTGGAGGCCCTAACTTCTTTACCATCAGAAGTATCCCGGGGAATATGGCAAGCTAGGGTGCCCCATAATGTTAGGGACAAGGAAGGAGCTCCTGCTCCAGGGACACCCGACAGCTGAGTAGTGACAATTACACCATAAAATGACACTTGTCAGGAAGGTGAAAGTAGGCTGGGGTGAAGGTATTAAAAAAAAAAATATTGGGCATTAGCTGTATCTTATGGATGCGCCTTTTCTAGGGCGGATGAGGGCTGATGTTATTAGACTTGGAGTGGGCCAAAGTTTATGGCCCTTTACTAGGCTATTAATATCAGTCTGCAGCTGTCTGATAAGCCTTTGCTGGTTATTGAATATAGGTGGACACGACATATTTTTTTGGGATGGTCTCCCCTATATTAACCAATAAGGCTACGCAAACAGCTGTGAGCTAATATTAATAGCCTGGGAACCTTTATGGTTATTGGCCTGTTCCCAGAATATTAACATCAGCTCCCAGCCATCGGCTTTCCCTCAGCTGGTTATGAAAATTATGGGGGACTCCACGCTGTTTTTTTAATTTATTTTTAAGGCTATCACAGGATGACAGTATGGGAAACGCTGGATGTTTGGGCCCCCCTTTCAGTTGAATTAACACGGTCCAGGTCGGATACCCGAACTAAATTTTTTTCTAAGTTCTCCCGAAACTGCAGGACCCGAATATCCACAGATTCACCCATCACTAGTTAGGGGTTAATTCTTCATCTTTATGATTTTTTTCTTACAAACAGACGTAATGATGGTGTTAAGGTATACACAGCTTTTCTCAGACTTATTAGTCACAGTGTATGCCACCCACAGTGCAGCCAGTGGGTCTGTGTGAGTAAACGCAACATGCTAAATTAATTTCTAATAGAAAATTTTCTTGCAACATTTCTGGCAACGTTTCTTGACATGCCTGACATTCTCTACATTTTGAGAAAAAAATGTGTGTGACCTAATATTAAAATAACATCTCTTTCCTCAATAACCAAACTTCATTTAGGATTCTAGAAAGAGATACAATTTCTGTTATTTTAAGATGCAAGTACTTAAGGCTTTATCCTTACCTGGGTTAGGAATTCCATTTTTCAGTTCCTTCATTGGAGCTGTATAGAAAAATTCAAGCAGTGAAGGATCCAAAACATGATAGAAGCCATTAGCTCCCCATAAAACCATGATTTATAATCAGTCTGTCAGATTCTGTACTAGAAGCCGTCATATTAATAAAAAAGGGCTGAATTCTGCACTGTTTTCTTGGAGATGTGAACAGAACTTACTGGATGCAATTTTTTTCATTTTTGTGATGATGCCAATGATTCCCTCTTTTCACATCAGAGAAAACAGGGTTTTGATCAAAATTGCAGGAACCCAGTAAGGGATACATTGCTGGAATCAGAGTCTCCACCCCTACACTATGCTGCTCTCAGGTGGGGTAGCAAAAAACTTGATGAAAGATTCCCTTTAAAGACAAGTTCCTGCTATCTAGTCCTTGATATTCATAAGATCTTGCAGACCTCTTCCTTTGCCATCAATTTGCAGCTTTCTGCCTATGAACAGTACAGGCAGAATGCTATTGATCAATTTTACAGGTGGTGCTAAAGAGCTCTGTAATGCTGGTATGTTTGTACCTTGTTTCCCCGGCGTTACACTCTGCATCTCTCTGCTTTAACCCTTTGCTCCTTTCTACCTAACCAACTGGGATACTGTTGCCTGTTACCTGTATAGATGCTGCCCAGTTCCCAACTCTGCTGTGTTATGATGTTTCTGCTCCGCTGCATGACCATCCGCATGTGCGGTCCCTGGCTGCCTCTGTGGAAGCTATTCGTGGGTTGCGAGGTCCTCTGCAGCTGGTGCATGACTTTCCACGTGTGTCCAGGCTTGCAGCCGCTGCCAGGTGCCTTAAGCCGCAGTTCCTGTGCCGACTGTGCTGTAATGGTTTCTGTTTGTGCTTAGGGTGCACGCGGCCACACCTTCCCTGATTTTATTAGGGCAGTGTGTGTGCTTAATTGTTGTCCCAAGCCTATTGCTGAGGAGCAGCTCCTATATAAACTTCCTCTTTCCTGTTGGGCATTGCCAGAGCTTTGCCTTAAGTTCCTGAACTTTGCCATGTGTGTTTGTGTGTTCAGCTCCTGCTCTTCTTGTGATCAGTTCTGGGAAAGCTAATGTCTTTTGTTCTGGTGTTTCCGACTGCTGTGGGGGCTGAGTACCCAGATCCGTTTCTGTTTGTGTCCTGTTTTTCTGCCTGCTCTGGGGGCTGAGTACCCAGATCCATTTCTGTTTATGTCCTGCTTTTCTGCCTACCCTGGAGGCTGGATATCCAGGTCCGTTCTTGTTGTGTCTTGTTTCCTGCCTGTCTGAGGGCTGCATACTCAGAACTGAATCCTTGATCCTGGATCTGTTCCTGTACCTGACCCTGTCTGAACTGTGTCCTTTGTGTTATGCTCCTGAATTCCCTCCGTGTCTGGAACCATATACCCAGTGACTGTGAGTTTACTGTAACTGGTGTCCTGTGAACCAACCTGGGTTTGCCTGTTAAAGATGGAAAAGAAAATGTCCAGGATAGGGGGGAGGACACCAGTGACAAATATCTCAAGGGCTGTCACATTGTAGAAGGATCATCTTTATTCTCATTTGCACAAGGAAAGACTAGAAGCAATGGATGAAACTGAATGGGAGGAGACACAGATTAGATATTAGAAAAAACTTTTTGACAGTTAGGGTGATCAATGAGTGGAACAGGCTGCCACAAGAGGTGGTGAGTTCTCCTTCAATGGAAGTCTTCAAACAGAGGCTGGATAGACATCTGTCTGGGATGATTTAGAGAATCCTGCTTTGAGCAGGGGGTTGGACCAGAAGGCCCAGGAGGTCCCTTCCAACTCTACCATTCTATGATTCTATGATTCTAAGACAGTAACAGAAAATCATAGGTGACACAATGTGATAATAAAAATAATTTTATTGAATCAATAAGTTTAAAATGTATGTAGAACAATACCAAATTAAATAAAAATACAATGAATATTTATTAAATAACAAAGGCAAAGACCGTATAATGTGATAAAGCTACAAAATAAGCAGTGAGCACCACAATGTATACCCATAAGTATATGTACAATTTCTATGTAGAGTAACGTAAGTGTATAACAGTATACATATATGGGGAATAATAATATGCTCAATCAAAACCAGGTAATAACCCTATGTATAAGGAATGGCAATGATAATATTGTGCAACACCAAAAATAGTGCACATACAACAGAAAAATAAATAAATACATGAAACTATGCACACAAAAATAAATAGAGTGCTACAATAACACAATGTATATGTGTGTTCACAAAAATATAAAAGACACTGATGAGAAATCAATAATGTCTACACGTGAAAATACAAAGTGCCACAGAAAATAAGTGGAAAAAGCTGTTGGCAAACATACATAAATAATTGTATCCACATGTGAAAGAATAAGCACCGTGCACAACAAATGATGTGAAGAAATGATGCCGCCAAAAAGAGAACAAATACCTGGGAGCTAAATATCACGGGTTAAAGCCTCAGAAGAACGCGCCCCGACGCGCGTTTCGGAAATCCTTTTCCTTCGTCAGGGGGATGTACGAAGGAAAAGGGTTTCCGAAACGCGCGTCGGGGCGCGTTCTTCTGAGGCTTTAACCCGTGATATTTAGCTCCCAGGTATTTGTTCTCTTTTTGGCGGCATCATTTCTTCACATCATTTTTTTACTTGATTCTTAGTTGTGCACGGTGCTTATTCTTTCACATGTGGATACAATTATTTATGTATGTTTGCCAACAGCTTTTTCCACTTATTTTCTGTGGCACTTTGTATTTTCACGTGTAGACATTATTGATTTCTCATCAGTGTCTTTTATATTTTTGTGAACACACATATACATTGTGTTATTGTAGCACTCTATTTATTTTTGTGTGCATAGTTTCATGTATTTATTTATTTTTCTGTTGTATGTGCACTATTTTTGGTGTTGCACAATATTATCATTGCCATTCCTTATACATAGGGTTATTACCTGGTTTTGATTGAGCATATTATTATTCCCCATATATGTATACTGTTATACACTTACGTTACTCTACATAGAAATTGTATATATACTTATGGGTATACATTGTGGTGCTCACTGCTTATTTTGTAGCTTTATCACATTATACGGGTCTTTGCCTTTTGTTATTTAACAAATATTCATTGTATTTTTATTCAATTTGGTATTGTTCTACATACATTTTAAACTTATTGATTCAATAAAATTATTTTTATTATCACATTGTGTCACCTATGATTTTCTGTTACTGTCTTGTCACTGGGTGTCCTCCCCCCTATCCTGGACATTTTCTTTTACAATTCCGGATGGTCTGCCATCCACACATTTGGTGGTATTGTCACTATTGATATTTTCAGTAATTAATTTCATTGGAAGTTGGGATAGTGTATTATTACTGTGACATATATATCATCATATTTCTCTGTTAAAGATGGAGTCCGGTGATTTTGCTGAGCATCTACCATGCTGTGCTCAGCTTGCTATGCGGTGCTAGCTCCGTCCGGCCCTGGTCCGACCCAGCAGTGCTTGCACCATCCTGCTCGAGTTCCTTCCTAGGTCCGATGCCGGAGCCTGACGACCATAGTTTAGAGCCTGTCAACTGCTTCCCGGGTGCCTGGAGATCATGTCCGTTGTGCGGAGTCTGGCGACCGCTGTCTTGTACCCAGATCCTGACCACCACTGCCTGGTCCTGTGCCGTCCTTGTCTCAGCTGATGACCTGAGCTGCCACGCCAGTGTTCCTGGTCCTGTGCCGTCCGTGTTTCAGCCGATGACCAGAGCTGCCACGCCGGTGTTCCTGGACCTGACCTGTCCGTGTCTCTGTCAATGACCTGAGCTGCCACGCTGTTGTTCCTGGTCCTGTGCCGTCCGTGTCCCAGCCGATGACCTGGGCTGCCACGCTGGTGTCCCGATGTCATGCTTGTGTTCCGATGTCATGTTTGGTGTTCCTGATGTCCAGGCTGTGTCCTGATGTCCAGGCTGTGTCCTGATGTCCAGGCTGTGTCCTGATGTCCAGGCTGTGTCCTGATGTCCAGCCTGTGTCCTGATGTCCAGCCTGTGTCCAGATGTCCTGATATCCTGTTTGTGTGTCCAGATGTCCTGCTGTCCTGCCTGTATCCTGATGTCTAGCCTGTGTCCAGATGTACCAATATCTTGCTTGTGTCCAGATGTCCTGCCGGTTCCCTGTGGTCCACCCTGTGTGACGTCTGTCCTGGGTCGGTGTCTGATGTTCTCCTGCTGAGCCTGTGCTACGCTTGAGGCCTGAGAGAGACAGTCCTAGTATGCCTGTGCCAGATGACCCTGGACTGTATCAACCCGTGATGACCCCTGCCATCATCTGACATCTGTCTGAGGTTGGTGTCTGATGTCCAGCCTGTGTCCAGATTTCCCGATGTCTTGCTTGTGTCCCGATGTCCTGCTGGTTCCCCGTGGTCCACCCTGTGATGACGTCTGTCCTGGGTCAGTGTCTGATATTCTCCTGCTGAGCCTGTGCTACGCCTGAGGCCTAAGAGAGAGGCCACCCTAGTAGGCCCGTGCCAGATAACCCTGGACTGCATCAACCCGTGATGTCCTCCTACCTTCGTATGCTATCCTGAGACGTGTACCCTTTCGTGATGTGCGGAATCGGGAGACTGGCATTGTTTGCTCTGTTTATGTACTATGTCTTAAAGTAAACTTTATGTTTATTCATACCTGAAGTTGTGCGGTGTCATCTAGTCCTGCATGTTGTTACCCTTGCCCACAAGCTCAGCTGCCACAGACCCCCGATCGTTGCCCTCCCCTAGTCTGGGTAGCCCCCTGGGTCCCCATCTGTGGTCCCGTGGGTCCACATTCCTTTACCATCCGGGACGCGTGCCCCACGTCATCATGGTCTGGCGGCGTGGGAGCATAGGCTAGCTAGGTAAGCTATGTCATGTCCCAACGCCCCGTGAAAGCGTAACAAGCTCCTGGATCAATAGCACAGGAAAGGTTAGTCAGAGCTCATCAGTAGAGATGGGTGAAACCAAGCAGTAAAGTTCGACGTCTGTACCAAACACCTACTGTTCTTGGTTGGACACCAAACATGGACTTCACCCGGAAATCCATGTTACTGTTTGGGTTCGGCCCCCTGAACACCTGGTGTTTGTCGTGCTGTCATGTGAATGACAACGTGGCAAACACTGCTTATGATTGGTGTTAAAATCATTACTGTTGGTCAGGCAGCCGCAGTTCCCACACTGTCAAATGACAGCGTGAGCCCGCAGTTATGATCGGAGGTATAAAGATTACCACATGTCACTGGCGTCAGATAATGGGACTACTTGTTAGGGTTCGAGTTCCCACTCCTGCACAAGGGGAGTCTCGAACCAGTGCCGCTGCGGTCTCCCATTCATCTCCGGCCGCAGTGGAGCCTGCTCAGCAGAGACATCGTTCCAAGCGTCTTGCCCACTCCACTACTGGGCAGTGACTTGCTGCTGCCTTTCCTGGATCTGCTATTATAGCCAGTTCTGGAGCAGACGTCTTTGGGATAAAGTCCTGCATTTTCCCTTCTGAGCGTGCCCAGAGTGAGATCTCTCATTGGAGATCAGGGGTCACATGCTCAGGTACTGCAGCAGCTCCTATTGGCCCGCCAGGAAGGCCCTGTTACTACTAGTCTTCTGAACAGGTTCTCATTGGTCCTTGTTCCTGGAAGGTCCTGTAGCTGTTGCTATAAAAGGGTAGCATGGCTGGGCCGCCATGCGCTAATATCAACCATTGTATGCTATGCGTCAGTGTGGTCATGCGTGTGTGTGGTTAGGGACCCGGCTGAAATAAGCCACTAGAATACCGACTTAATCGGTGAGGAGTTTAGTGTGCTAGCTGGTCAGGGTCGGTGTCCCAGATGCCCTAGATTACCGGCATAACCGGTGAGGAGTTTGATTGCCGTATTCAGGGTCTGGCGTTCAGACGCCATAGATTGCGGGTGACTCCCGCGAGGACATTAGCGCATGACCACGTATTATGCTCGCTTAGCAATTAACCGTGTACCTGAGAGCCTGACAGGACACGGTGTTTGTTCTCAGCGGCTCTGTGACGTAACAGGGTTCGCTCTCGACGCTAGACAGCGCCCTAGCGTTTTACTTTGCGGCTCACTGAAGCTAAGTGAGTTCGCACATATCGCCATATAGCACTGTGGCATCCCGTTAGCGGCTCTGTGAATTAACAGAGTCTGCACTTACTGCCACAACGCGCTACGGCGTTTATTTTAGCGACTCTGCGGGATAACAGAGTTCGCTACTTTCGTTATCTTACTAGCAGCAGGCTTTGCTTGCACGGTGGACCCCGGGCTGCGAACGCACCTCTCCACTTTATATATTTGGTGCGTTCCGCAGACCCTAACATAATATTAGCGCCAGGGTCTGGCTAGTAAAATGGCGGACGAACAGCGTCTATTGCAGTACATCCAGCAGCTGAAGGGTAGGTTGGAGGCTCTTGAGAGCACAACCTCAGCTGTGGATGTTACCGCAGTCGCTGTTCAGGCTGCTAGCGTGGCTGCAGCCAGTTTGTCCTCTGCCACCTCTGCCCCTACATTATCCCACCTCCCGCTTCCTGACAAGTTTGCCGGTGATAGCAAGCAATGTCGGGGATTCGTGAGTCAGTGCTCTATACATCTCGAGCTTCTGGCTGCATGTTTTCCCACGGATCGGGCACAAGTGGGTTTTGTACTTTCTCTACTCTCGGGCAGAGCGTTGGAGTGGGCAACGCCGCTGTGGGAGCGCGATGATCGTGTGGTGCAGAGTGCTCCTCGTTTCTTGGAGGCTCTTAAAAAGGTCTTTTTAGGACCCCAGGTCACCCACGATACGGCGCTACAACTGCTGGCATTGACACAGGGTTCGTCTTTGGTCAGTCAGTTTTCCGTCCAGTTTCGGACTCTGGCTGCTGAGCTAGATTGGTCTGATAAAGTTCTTATTCCTATCTACTGGCGGGGACTGGCTGACCATGTTAAAGACGCTTTGGCTACCAGGGAGATTCCCGCCACACTGGAGAAGCTTATCTCCATATCTACCCGCATTGACCTCCGTTTTCACGAGCGGAGGTTGGAGCGGGCCCAGTGTAGGCAGAGGTTTCGGTTGGCTCCTACCTTTGCCAAACCTCTCGAATTCCCCGATCTGGCGTCCGAACCTCAAAAGGCCACAGAAGTTCCTCATGCAGGACCTAAGTCTTGGTCCGCCCAGTATCCGTGGTTTGTAACCATTGTCAGCAGACAGGACACTATGCCAACAGATGTCCACAGCGATCGGGGAAGCGATCGCGTCTAGTGGCCCTGGGAGGAGGTTCACTAGAGACAGCGGCATTTTCCTCCAAGAAAAGCATTTAAAGGGACAATCACTGTTGGTACTTCCATTCTCACCGCCGACCTTTGCGTGGACTCAGGAGCAGAGGGGAATTTCATGTCCTCTAGCTTTGCTCGCCGTCATGCAATACCTCTGGTGGCGCTTGACAAATCAGTGACTGTTCGGGTAGTGAATGGGTCGTCATTGCCCTCACAAATTACACACCAGACTGTCCCACTTGCATTGTCTGTATCTTCCTTCCCATCAGGAATTTATTTCCCTACTCGTCCTTCCCGAGGGAATAGACGAGATCCTACTAGGTATACCTTGGCTCCGTTTCCACTCCCCACATATAGAGTGGACTTCGGGTAGGATACTGGGTTGGAGTGATGCATGTACAGGCAGATGTGTCAGAAGTTGCGTTCAGGTTACCACTACTGAGTTACCCGCAGATCTTACTCCACTTCCCAAGCACTACTGGTCATATGCAGACGTGTTCTCCAAGAAGGCTGCGGAGACTCTTCCGCCTCATCGCCCCTATGACTGTCCTATCGACCTCTTGCCTGGCGCAGAACCTCCTCGGGGAAGGGTCTATCCCCTCTCTCTTCCTGAGACAGAGGCCATGTCGCAATATATTCAGGAGAACCTGGCAAGAGGGTTTATTAGGAAGTGGTGTCACCGGCAGGGGCGGGATTTTTCTTCGTGCAGAAGAAAAACGGAGAATTGCGTCCGTGTATTGATTACAGGGGTCTTAACGCCATCACCGTTAAAAACAAGTACCCGTTGCCCCTGATCTCTGAGCTATTTGATAGGCTTCGGGGAGCAAGGGTATTCACTAAACTAGATCTGCGCGGTGCTTATAACCTGATTCGCATCCGTGAGGGGGACAAATGGAAGACGGCTTTTAATACCAGGGATGGGCATTACGAATATCTGGTGATGCCCTTTGGGCTCTGTAATGCTCCAGCCGTTTTCCAAGACTTTGTCAATGACATCTTCCGGGATATGCTCTCCACCTCGGTCGTAGTCTATCTGGATGATATACTCATCTTCTCTCCAGATATTGACTCCCACCGGAGGGATGTTGGCAGGGTCTTCGACCTCCTACGGGCAAATTCCCTTTACGCAAAGTTGGAGAAATGTGTGTTTGAGCAGGAGCCTTACCTTTCCTGGGCTATATCATCTCCGCCCAGGGATTGGCTATGATCCTGCCAAACTACAGGCGGTGATGGACTGGCAAGAACCCCACTCTCTAAAGGCGGTGCAGCGCTTTATGGGGTTCATTAATTACTACCGTCAGTTCATTCCCCACTTCTCAACTTTGGTAGCTCCCGTGGTTGCCCTTACCAAAAAGGGAGCTAATCCCAAATTGTGGTCTGAAGAGGTCTCCAAGGCCTTCACGTCTATTAAGTCTCATTTCGCTAGAGCTCCCATCCTACATCGCCCCGATGTTGATAAGCCATTTATATTGGAGGTGGATGCCTCGTCCGTTGGTGCTGGAGCAGTCCTCTTCCAAAAGGATGCTCAAGGTCGGAAGCATCCATGCTTCTTTTTCTCCAAGACCTTCACACCAGCAGAGAGGAATTATTCCATCGGGGACAGGGAGTTGCTAGCAATGAAGTTGGCCTTCTCGGAGTGGAGACATCTGTTGGAGGGAGCTCGCTTTCCCTTCCAAGTCTTTACGGATCACAAAAACCTGGTATATCTTCAGACAGCCCAGCGGCTTAATTCTCGCCAAGCCAGATGGTCCTTGTTCTTCTCCCGGTTTCATTTCACACTGCATTTCCTCTCGGGAGAGAAGAACATTCGTGCCGACGCTCTCTCTCGCTCTGTGGTGTCCTCGGAGGAGGAGGTGGAGGAGCCTCGGCTTATCGTCCCCACAGAGAGCCTGAGAACAGTGGCCCGGTTTCGCTAGAGTCTGTGCCCCGGGCAAGACTTTTGTGCCTACTAATTTGCGACCGGAGGTACTCTCTTGGGCACATTCGTCCAGGGTGGGTGGACACTTTGGGGCAAAGAGGACATCTGAATTGCTGGCGAGGACATATTGGTGGCCGCATATGGTCCGTGATGTTGGGGACTATGTTCGGGCGTGTGTCTCCTGCGCCAAAAATAAGTCTCCACGACAACGGCCAGCTGGGTTACTTTACCCTTTGCCGGTGGCAGACAGGCCCTGGGAGATGGTTGGGATGGACTTTGTAGTGGGCTTGCCCAAGTCTCGGGGTTGCACCATCATTTGGGTAATCACCGACCATTTCTCTAAAATGGTGCATCTGGTGCCACTACCACGGTTACCTTCTGCACGGGCTCTGGCAGCGTTGTTTGTTAGGCACATCTTCCGTTTACACGGCATGCCGGACAAGATTGTCAGTGACCGAGGTCCCCAGTTTGCGTCTCGGTTCTGGAGAGAGCTTTGTCGTCTACTCAGTATTGAGTTAAATCTCTCTTCAGCGTACCATCCTGAGACGAATGGGTTGGTAGAGAGGGCCAACCAGACCTTGGTCACCTATCTACGACATTTTTTCTCAGCCAGGCAGGATGACTGGGCATCCTTGCTACCATGGGCTGAGTTTGCATTAAACAATGCTGTGGCTGATTCCACCGGACAGACCCCATTCCTCCTGAACTACGGTCAGCATCCGCGGGTACCAGTGCCTATGCCCGTGTCTTCCGCCGATTCCAGGGTGGCAGACTGGGCTGTGGAGGCACGGGACATTTGGGACCGCACGCAGGATGCCATTCAGGCCTCCAAAGAGAGGATAAGGTCTTCGGCCGATGCCCATCGGGCCCCGCTCCTACATTTGCTCCTGGGGATTTGGTGTGGCTCTCCGCCCGTAACATCAGGCTGCGAGTTGAGTCCACTAAGTTGGCACCCCGCTACCTGGGTCCTTTCAAGGTCCTCGAGCAGGTTAACCCTGTGGTATACCGTTTAGCTCTTCCACCACGCCTGGGTATCTCCGACACCTTTCACGTGTCCCTCCTGAAACCCGTGCTCATGTCCCGGTTTTCTGAGTCATCTGCCGGGACATCGGGTTCATCTGCGGATGACCATGAGGTGAACGCCATCGTGGGGTGTAAGGTGGTACGGGGCAAAAAGTTTTATTTGGTGGACTGGAGGGGCTATGGGCCTGAGGATAGGTCTTGGGAGCCTGCCGAGCATGTTCACGCTCCGCAGCTCATCGCTGCCTTTGAACGCAGCGAGGCCCAGAGAAGGGGGGGGCCCTAGGAGGGGGGGTAATGTTAGGGTTCGAGTTCCCACTCCTGCACAAGGGGAGTCTCGAACCAGTGCCGCTGCGGTCTCCCATTCATCTCCGGCCGCAGTGGAGCCTGCTCAGCAGAGACGTCGTTCCAAGCGTCTTGCCCACTCCACTACTGGGCAGTGACTTGCTGCTGCCTTTCCTGGATCTGCTATTATAGCCAGTTCTGGAGCAGACGTCTTTGGGATAAAGTCCTGCATTTTCCCTTCTGAGCGTGCCCAGAGTGAGATCTCTCATTGGAGATCAGGGGTCACATGCTCAGGTACTGCAGCAGCTCCTATTGGCCCGCCAGGAAGGCCCTGTTACTACTAGTCTTCTGAACAGTTTCTCATTGGTCCTTGTTCCTGGAAGGTCCTGTAGCTGTTGCTATAAAAGGGTAGCATGGCTGGGCCGCCATGCGCTAATATCAACCATTGTATGCTATGCGCCAGTGTGGTCATGCGTGTGTGTGGTTAGGGACCCGGCTGAAATAAGCCACTAGAATACCGACTTAATCGGTGAGGAGTTTAGTGTGCTAGCTGGTCAGGGTCGGTGTCCTAGATGCCCTAGATTACCGGCATAACCGGTGAGGAGTTTGATTGCCGTATTCAGGGTCTGGCATTCAGACGCCATAGATTGCGGGTGACTCCGCGAGGACATTAGCGCATGACCACGTATTATGCTCGCTTAGCAATTAACTGTGTACCTGAGAGCCTGACAGGACACGGTGTTTGTTCTCAGCGGCTCTGTGACGTAACAGGGTTCGCTCTCGACGCTAGACAGCGCCCTAGCATTTTACTTTGCGGCTCACTGAAGCTAAGTGAGTTCGCACATATCGCCATATAGCACTGTGGCATCCCGTTAGCGGCTCTGTGAATTAACAGAGTCTGCACTTACTGCCACAACGCGCTACGGCGTTTATTTTAGCGACTCTGCGGGATAACAGAGTTCGCTACTTTCGTCATCTTACTAGCAGCAGGCTTTGCTTGCACGGTGGACCCCGGGCTGCGAACGCACCTCTCCACTTTATATATTTGGTGCGTTCCGCAGACCCTAACACTACTACTCCCATCAGCCTACGTCTGCAGTCTCTAGTAACAGTGAGAGCAGGCGGCTGCGCTCTAAATAAATTATTTCATAACCAGCCAGGAAAAACTGACAGCTGGGGGCTGCAACCCTCAGTTGTCAGTGTTAACAAGGCTGGTTATCAAGAATAGAGGGGTCGCCACGCTATTCTATTAATTATTTAAATAAATAATTTTCAAAAACAGCTTGGGGTCCCCCTCAATTTTGACAACCAGCTTTGCTAAAGCAGACAGGTGGTGGCTGGTATTCTCAGACTGGTAATGGGCCATGGATATTGGCTAGCCCCAGCCTATAAATAGCAGCCCACAGCCGTCCCAGAAAAAGTGCATCTATTAGATGCACCAATTCTGGCGCTTTCCCTGGCACTTCCCACCTGGAGAATTTCTCTGCGGTGAACTCACCTTTGCACCATGAGACTTTTCCTTACTGTGTAGCAGTGATCTCACCGGAGGGAGGTCACCTCAGTTCATTGGCCTGGCTTGGAATGCAGCCTCAGTGGCCTGCGGTAACCACAATGAGGTCACCGCTGCTCACTGATGCTGTGCTCGCAGCCGCTCATTCATCAGTAGTTCTCAGAATAGACGGTTGCATGTTGTCACCGTCCAGGTTGAAAATTATTTATCCCCAGACATGGATTACGGCGTGGGACAGAACGACCGACAGGTGAGGGATATTGTTGTGTTTTGTTTTATTTCTAATAAAGCACTTTATTCTGGCTGTGTCTTTATTTACCATACAACTATAGGCTTAGTAATGGATAGATGTCTTATAGATGCCTCTCCATTACTAATCCATAGGCTTGATGTCACCTGACAATACAAAGGTGACATCAACCCCACAAACATGAACCCCAGTTGCCACCGCTACAGGGCAAGTGGGAAGAGCCGATCAAAGCGCCAGAATTGGTGCATCTAATAGATGAGCCTTTTCTGGGGCAGCTGTAAGCTGCTATATTTAGGCCCCCTAGCTTGGCTGGTTGTCAAAAATGGGTGGACCCCACGCCATTTTTTTATTTATTTAGATAATTTAAAAAAACAGCATGGGGACCCCTCTATTCTTGATAACCAGCCTTGCTAATGCTGACAGCTGAGGTTTGCAGCCCCAGCTGCCAGTTTTGCCTGGCTGGTCATCAAAAATACAGGGAAACCCATTTATTTAGAGTGCAGGAGCTGGCTGATGAACACTCCCGTCCGCCGCCGCCTGCTCACACTGTTAAGTGAATGGGGTCTGGGTTCGGGTCCTGGTACTGTTCTAGTACCCAAACCCAAATTTTTTTTTTAACTGTTCGGCCGAACCCGTTGTACCCGAACATCCATGTGTCCACCCATCTCTACTCATCAGTGACAGGACTAGCAGAGCTACAGTAGATAAAACAATAATTCTACATCTCGGGCAGTTTCATTTATGTCAACGGCTGATCCAGTATCTCTAGATAGTTTTTTCAGCACTTCATCTATCTCATGAATGGCATGATCTGTCAGTTTAAAAATGCAAAGAAAAAACCCTCCTGAGATTACTTTTCTTAGTAAACACTTGTAGTGCATTAGAGAGCATCTTTTGTTAAAACCCTCTGTTGTACTTCTGTTTTTGACCTGGAAATGTATAATAAACTTGACAATTGTCTGTAGCCTCATACACTACTCATTGAGAGCTAAATTCACATTAGACTAATGTCGGCCGCACTTGCCGATATCGACAAGTTTGATCGACACTGTCTAATGTGTATGGGGTCGCCGGCCAACTAATTGTAGCGGAGGATGTCGATTCGGCATCCAGGCCGGCGTTAGGGGAAGGCAGACCAGGCAGCTGCCTAGGGCCCCTGCTCCTCCAGGGGCCCCCAGCCAGTGGTGTGCCATTAATAGCACATAGCTAATAGCGGCACACCACGCGGCCGGTATGGGGCCTGTAGGAGGGACCTGTTGCAGCACCCCATCACGCATTCAACTTATCGGCATCATAGACACCGATACAGTTGAAAGCGGTGATGGAGGAGAGAGCATCAGCTGACGCTCCCCCTCCCATCACTCCCGCTCTGCTTGTGACACAGCGGGTGCACGATGATGTCACATCATCTTGCGCCATGCTGTGCCAGCAGTGGAGCTGCTGAGATTAGAGCATAGACTGCAGCAGTGCAGGGAACAAGGAGGAGAGGTGAATATTGTGTGTGTCTGTATATGTGTGTACTGTGTGTCTCTGCATTATATTATGTGTGTGGGCTGCACTATACTGCATGTGTGGGCTGCATTATAGTGTGTGTGTGGGCTGCATTGTAGTGCGACTCTGTTTCTCTGCATTATACTATGTCCGTGTGGGCTTCATTGTAGTGCATCTCTGTGTCTCTGCATTATACTATGTCTGTGGGGGCTGCATTATAGTGTGTCTCTGCATTATACTATGTCTTGGGGGGCTGCATTATAGTGCATCTGTTGTGAATGGGTTTGAGATGAGTTCTGAGCAGAGGCTCCCTCTGGTGGTTACAAGCGGTACTAGTGAGGATTGGGAATCAGGTGTTACTGATTGGTCTTATTTAAGGGAATCATTTTCCCATCAGGGTTGCCGGTGATCAATTGTTCTGGTCTGAATCCTTCTTTCCAGTTTCCCTTGTAGCCTGCTGTGTCGTGTCTGCATCTCCTGCTATCAGATAAGACAATTTCTTATTGTGTGTTTTTGCTATATTTTTGCATTTTGTCCTGCACTTCTGTGGGGGCCTTCTGGGTCCCCTCCGGGGGCTTTTGCCCTCTCAGTTTGGTCCAGCCACTGTGTTTTGTACTTTTGCTTTTTGCAGTTTTTTCAGTGGCTGCTGTTTTTGTTACACCAGAGAACTAATTTAGGTGGTAGAGGTCGTGTGATCTCAGGTGATTTTGAAATTAGTAAGTTGGTGTTTTTCAGGGTTTTCTGGGATTGCAGTAAGTACCCTTCCTATCCTTTTCTATTTAGATAGTTTGGGCCCCAGCATTTGCTCATACTATTTTCTTTCTGTGTCAGTATTTCCTCTTGTCTAACCGCCATTACATGTTTGGGGGCTTTCTATTATCTTTGGGGTTCTGCTCCGGGGCAGATAGCTTTCCTGTTTCTGTCTTTAGGTGTAGTTAGTTTCTCAGGCTGTGACGAGGCGTCTAGGACCATCGTAGGAACGCTCCACGGCTGCCTCTAGTTGCGGTGGTTAGTCAGGGTACTGCAATCTCATAGATTCCAACTGCTCTGGTGTATTTCCTTTTTTACCTGCACTCCTCAGCTACCGTAACATAACAGCATCTCTGTGTCTCTGCATTATACTATGTCTGTGGGGGCTGCATTAAGTGCATCTCTGCATTATACTTTAGTCTATGGGGCTGCATTATAGTGCGTCTCTGTGTCACTGCATTATACTATGTCCATGGGGGCTACATTATAGTGCGTTTCTGTGTCTCTGCATTATACTGTGTGTGGGGGCTGCATTACACTGTGTGAGAGCACTGTATTATAGTGTCTGTGTGTCTCTGCATTATACTATGTCTGTGGGGCTGCATTATAGTGTGTCTCTGTATTATAATATGTCCATGGGGGCTACATTATAGTGCATCTCTGTGTCTCTGCATTATACTATGTCTGTGGGGGCTGCATTATACTGTGTGTGGGGACTGCATTATACTGTGTGGGGGGATGCATTATACTGTGTCTGTGTGTCCCTGCATTATACTATGTCCGTGGGAGCAGCATTACAGAGCATCTTTGTATCTCTGCATTACACTATGTCTGTGAGGGCCGCATTATAGTGCATCTCTGTGTCTCTGTATTATACTATATCTGTGTGGGCTGCATTATACTTTGTCACTCTGTGTGGGGGACTGCACTATACTCTGAGGGGTGCTGTATTATACTCTATGATGGGGCTACATTACACTGTCTGTGAGGAGGGCTGCAGTATACTGTGAGGGGTCTACAGTATACTCTGAGGGGCTGTGGTATACTTTGAGGGAGGGCTGCAGTATACCCTGAGAGGGGCTGTATTATACCCTGAGGGGGACATATTATACTGTGTGTGCGGGGCTACATTATACTCTATGAGGGGGCTGCAGTATACCCGGAGGAGGGCTGCAGTATACCCTGAGGGGGACACATTATGCTGTTTGTGTGGGGCTGCTTTATACTCTATGAGGGGGCTGCAGTATACCCTGAGGGGGGCTGAATTATACCCTGAGGGGGCTGCAGTATACCTTGAGGGTGGCTGCAGTATACCCTGAGGATGTCTGCAGTATACTCTATGAGAGGGCTGCAGTATACCCTGAGGGGGGCTGCAGTATACTTTGAGGGGGGCTGCAATATACTCTGAGGGGGCAGCAGTATAATCTGAGGGGGGCTGCAGTATAATCTGAGGGGGCTGCAGTATACTCTATGAGGGGGCTACATTATACTCTATAAGGGGGCTGCAATATAATCTAAGGGGAGCTGCAGTATACTTTGAGAGGGACTGCATTATACTCTGATGGGGACTGCATTATACTCTGATGGGGACTGCATTATTATCTGAGGGGGCTGCATTATACTCTGAAGGGGGCTGCATTATACTCTGAGGGGGCTGCAGTATACTCTGAGGGGGGTTGCATTATACTCAGGGGGGCTGCATTATACTCAGGGGGGCTGCATTATACTCTATTAAGGACAATGGGGAGTGCATTATACTATATGTAATACATTATACTGTATCGAGGACTATCTGTCCCCATCATTCTTCCTCAGCCGGTGTAAAGAAACTAGGGAACAAGCATTGAACGGCTTCAATATTGTCGATCACGCTTGCTTAACGGCCTGAACTCAGCGCATGTAAATACAACCGAAATGTTTGTGTGTGATGGTGCAACTTGTGAGCATTTGGGGCCCCACTTTAAACTTTTGTCCAGGGCCCCACTTTTTCTAAAACTGGCCCTGTTCAGCATGCCTGATTTCGGACTGCCGATCACTTTGTTCTCCTGGAGATAAACAGCAAGAACTACATCTCATAGGAAACACAGGAGCACTCAGCCAAAGAAGCGCTCCTATGTATGGTAGAGACAGCCGGGATGGCTGTTGGCCAAGTAATCCACCAAAGAATTGTTCCCTCTATTCTTCCGACCACTATGTCCTTATCCAGTGATTGCTGTCTTTGCATGAAGTGTCCAAAGTAGACAAGCCGTAGCTTGGTGATCATTGCTTTGAGTGACATGTCTGGCTTGATTTGTTCCCAAATTTATTTGTTCTTCTTGCCATCCATGGTGTTGATAACATCCTTCTCCTGGAGCACATTTCCAAGGCGACGATTCTTCTTCTATCTTGTTTCCTTATTGTCTAGGTTTCACATCCATATGTTACCACAGAAAAGATCAAACTATGTACAAGCCATGTCTTAGACACCAGTGAAATGTTACTCGATTTAAAGACCTTTTCCAGTGACTTCAATGTATACTTCCTATATTTTTACTATGAGAGATCTTTAAAGTTGTCCAAGCCAGCCGGTCAAAGAGGGCATACGGGCAGCCCAGCAGCCTAGAGCGGAGGACAGAAGGTTTGGTCACATTGGATGTCAACATGCTTTCCCAAAATAAACATGCACACTCTGTTTTTATGATTATGGGTGCTCAGTGGAATAACTACTGAGTCTGACCAATATGTACCATCTACAACTGGCTTTAACCTGACCATGGAATTAACAATTTCTACCTTCTTCACAGACTTATTTTGACCTTACTTAGCCTCCAATGTCCTTCAAATGGTTTCTTCACTTTGGACCATCATTGTTTTGCTAGATAGGATCCTTGATAAAAAAAATAAAGCAGAATACAAAATGGACCCTTGCTGGAACCCTATCGTCAACTACAATATTGGAGTAACGAGGCAGTAACTGTTCAGTTCTTCTGTTGCGCCACCACAAGACAATTGAAGCATTAATCAATGCTTATTATTAATTAATGGTTTGTCTAAGTATTTCAGAATACGACAGTTCCTTCAGTATGGAAGAAGTAATTTCAACCACTTTCTACTCTGACCAAGTCAAGTGGATCCTAAAGAGAGAATCCTTATCCATTAACTGAAAATTAAAAGTGGATGTAAGAATATGGGATTTCTAAACTAGACTAAATAGAAATCTTCCTCCTTAATGTGAGTGACCATGATATATTGGGTGATTCCTAGTAGACCCATTATTGACTTGTCATCTCCAGATGCCTCCAGTTCCCAGAAGTTTGTAAGAAACCAGTAAATGAAACCATGAATGATAAATGTAAGTTCTTCTTTGGAAACCTTTGAAAATGATTGACCTGAGAAAAATCCACCTTTTTATACAAACCTCAGAACAACGGC
>JARQOD010000008.1:168399666-168419478 GCA_033576555.1 Oophaga sylvatica | reverse complement strand
TTTCTTTTTGCTTGTTTTATACAAAGATGGGAAAAAAGTGGATTCACTCTGCGCTGCTTGAAGGATAAAACCCAGATGGTTGTTTCAAATGAATATGTGGTTTTATTCTATATGATATACATTTGTGGTATCCTGATGAAGAAGCCTTAGCGCTTTGAAGCGCGTAGAATAAAACCACATATATAGATTTTACTCTACATTGATTGTGCCCCCTAATTGTAGCCCTGTGATTTTCCGACCACGTGAGAATGTGAAATATTAAAAATGAAGAACATGACTGGTAACAGCTCCAGGACAGGTTTGGTTCCAGTAACACAGTAGTAATCAAGAATTTATGAATGATTGTCATAGAAACATACTGCGATACCAATTTGCAGGGTTTTTTATTAACTACTCATTCTTTGCACATTCCTAAAATAACATACATTAAGGGAATGTCAGACAGCCGGGACTCTTATAGTCTGTCTATTACATGAACTAATAAATTGCTGTCACTTCATAACACTGTATGTTTAACAGTTGTCTCTCAGAATGTAAGAAACTACCTTACAAGTAGTAGTCAATGTCATAACGAGCCTTGCAATATGATTTGCCTACAGACAGCCTGCTCCAGGACATTTGCCCCTCATCAGTTTAGCGCACGGTCAGGCCTTTGAGGCTCCTTGGGGGAGGTACTGGTTTTGAGCATGGAGATTTATTGGCTGTGTTCCACGGAAGAAACTATGCAAATTAGGTCTCATCTATCCTTGGTGGTACTTGTGAGATAGTTTCTTTAGCTTAGCGAGAGCTGATTTATTTACTTTTCTCCCATGAAGAATTGCCAGTAAACTCCATACTCCGCTGATCTTTTCAAAGCGAGTCAGTCACAACCCAAAACTCAATTTTAATGACTTATACAGTCCTAGAGGGGCTTACCTGCTATAGAATCCTTATATGTGGTATAGATTTCCCATCTTTAATTGTACAGATGTAGTTGCATATGCAAATGTGGACTCTATGGTGTAGCCCCTCAATCAACCTCACCTGAGGAGCACTTCCTGTTGACGTATACATAGGATCTTTCTCTATATATGTTTTTTTTAAGCATCCTTTTTTATTCTTAACTAGTTTTACTGGGACAAACAGGAAAATGTTTACAGCTGCAGGTTTCAGTTCATCTCTCATGAATAATAATAATCTTTATTTATATAGCGCCAACATATTCCGCAGCGCTTTAGGTTTGACAGTTTCTCTCTCTCTCATTGAGCATTACGGAGGAAATAACATAAGTCTTTCAAGCATTTTTTTGGCGGGACCAAAAAATGTGGTCAACCATGTTTTTTGTGGCTCAGAAACCTAGACAAATGACTACATCTTGCCCATTTTAGTCCATGGATACACTGTTTTAACAACACAGATTTTTACAATCTAGGCCTATACACCCTGTGGAATGCGCTGTATAAATGTTATCCCATGTGGTTGACCACACTTTTTTGCTCACCTCAAAAAGGTCTCCTTAAAACAATTGGCTCTGACAAGGGTTTTTATCCGAATCCTATTTTTCAGGCTTTAGACAGAAGCCACAATGGAGAGACTGATGTGTTGCCCAAATGCAAGGTGAGCAATCCCTTAAGGGTATGCCACACTAAACAAGAACGCTAATGAGATCGCTAAAAAACGTCACTATTTAGCAATCTCGTTAGTGACGTTGTTGTGTGTGGCATGTAGCAACGACGTGGCCCCTGCTGAGATCCTGCTGTGATCTCGTTCATCGTTCCGGACCCTATTTTGATCGTT
The DNA here is from genome assembly GCA_033576555.1 of Oophaga sylvatica. Lineage (NCBI taxonomy): Eukaryota > Metazoa > Chordata > Amphibia > Anura > Dendrobatidae > Oophaga > Oophaga sylvatica. Next base: position 168,417,702 of record JARQOD010000008.1, on the reverse strand, counting down.
GGCGTCCCGCTGGTGAGCATATATCGCTGAGTGTGGCACCTTTTGTGAGCGATGTGCGGTGTTTTTGTACCGCCAAAGTCGTTAAGGAGATCGCTAACCGCGATAGCGTCCTTAACGACATCGCTAAATTAGGCAGCTACTAGCGATATTGAAACTATCCCGCTAGCGATCGCATTAGTATGCGTCGTTATCGTGATCGCTAGCGGGATCGTTAAGTGTGGCAGTACCTTTAGAGTATGGGATAAAAGGTGTAGTAAACTTTTCAGGCAAAACTGTAATATCTTAAAATGTGTCAAATTTATCAAACATTGCGCGTCACTCTGGTAAATTTGTGACGATCTAGATGGTGCAAATAGAGCAGTACCGAATGGGAGTGAGGGTGATGGTAGCGCTTACCTGTAGGGATTGTGTAAGGAAACAACACCTGTACAAGCCTGATGTGACAAAGTGTAGCTTTGCAGGTGGAGGAGAATATTGTCTAGATAGCAGTTTGGCAAAAACTCACAAGGGATAATTTTGGAGTGTGTAGGGGGATAACTTACTGGAGTATCTGGAATGACCTATAAGGACATATGAGCATCACATGCGGGCAGCTCTTGGGTTTCCCTATATTAGCTACATAATAAGTACAAAAGTACTAAGACACCTACATATTACATTACAGGAGCTTTTATGACCTCCCAAAACTGGTTTTCCCTTTGCAGTTGTAACAGCTTCCACTGTTCTGGGAAAGTTTTCTACTAGATTTTGGAGGTCAGAGCTCTGGGCGCCAAGTCAAGTTGTTCCATCAATCTCCCCCAACCACATCTATATGGTCCTTCCTTTGTGCACAGGGCATAGCCATGGAGAACAGAAAATTGTTCCCACAAAGTTGGAAGCTGAAATCGTCCAAAAATGTCTGACATGGTGAAGCATTAAGATTCCCCATTATTGCAACTAAGGGGTCAATGCTGACCCCTGAAAATCAATCTCAGCATTATCACTCCTCCTCCACTGGTCTTTACAGCGGGCACAATGCAGTCAGGCGGGTAACGTCCTCCTGGCACCAGTGACAACGGGAGTAAATGAATATACTTAAGAGGTGTGTCCCAATATTTATGTTCATACAGTTTATCTATCATCTATCTATCTATCTATCTATCTATCTATCTATCTATCTATCTATCCTATCATCTATCTATTATCTATCTATCTATCTATCTATCTATCTATCTATCTATCTATCTATCTATTATCTATCTATCTATCTATTATCTATCTATCATCTATCTATCTATCTATCTATCTATCTATCTATCTATCTATCTAATCTATCTATCTATCTATCTATCTATCTACCTATCTATCTATCATCTATTTATTATCTATCTATCTATCTATCTATCTATCTATCTATATACACCATGTTCCAAATTATTATGCAAATTATATTTTTCTCTGATTTTCCTAAGTGGTCGGTTGCAAATGACAGTCAGTCTAATAATAAAAGTCATCACCCGTTAGAGTATACATAGAATTTTATTGAAGAAACCTCTCAATGATAACAGTATAATCTCCACAATGAATAAACCTCAGACTGCACTGTTCCAAATTATTAGACAGTAGAATTTCTAAACATTTGATATGTTGTAAAGAACTGAAAATGCTCATTGTGGAATTTGCAGCATTAGGTGGTCACATTCACTGAACAAAAAAGCTATTTAACTCCAAAACATCCTAACAGGCCAAGTTACATGTAACATAGGACCCTTCTGTGATGTCACCTTCACAATTCTTGCATCCATTGAACTCTTAGTTTTTGGAGAGTTTCTGCTTGTATTTCTTTGCCTCCCAGAGCTGCTGTTTTGATGTGATCGGCCTCCAACCCGCATAGATCTTTTGCTTGATGATACTCCAGAGGTTCTCTATAGGGTTGAGGTCAGGGGAGGATGGTGGCCACACCATGAGTTTATCTCCTTCTATGCCCATAGCAGCCAATGACTCAGAGGTCTTCTTTGCAGCATGAGATGGGGCATTATCAGCATGAAGATGATTTTGCCCCTGAGTTTCTGCTTTTTATACCAGGGAAGAAAGTTATCAGTCAGAAACTCTATATACTTTGCAGAGGTCATTTTCACACCTTCAGGAACCTTAAAGGGCCCTACCAGCTGTTTCCCTATGATTCCGGCCCAAAACATGACTCCTCCACCTCCTTGCTGACGTCGCAGCCTTGTTGGAACATGGTGGTCATCCACCAACCATCCACTACTCCATCCATCTGGACCATCCAGAGTTGCTCGACACTCATCAGTAAACAAGACTGTTTGAAAATTAGTCTTCATGTATGTATGAGCCCATTGCAACCGTTTCTGCTTGTGAGCACTGTTTAGGGGTGGCCGAATAGTAGGTTTATGCAGCACAACAAGCCTTTGAAGGATCCTACACCTTGAGGTTCGAGGGACTCCAGAGGCACCAGCAACTTCAAATATCTGTTTGCTGGTTTGTAATGGCTTTTTAGCAGCTGCTCTCTTAATCCGATGAACTTGACTGGCAGAAACCTTCCTCATTCTGCCTTTATCAGCACAAACACGTCTGTGCTCAGAATCAGCCACAAATCTCTTAACAGTACGATGATCACGCTTAAGTTTTTGGGAAATATGTAATATTTTCATCCCTTGACCAAGGCATTGCACTATTTGATGCTTTTCAGCAGCAGAGAGATCTTTTTTCTTTCCCATGTTTCTTGAAAACTCTGGCCTGCTTAATAGTGTGGAACATCCAGTTTTCCTTTTATTGGGCTCACATGGCAAACTAATTATCACAGGTATCTGAGATTGATTTCAGTGACCCAAAGAACCCTGAGACACAAGACCATCAATGGGATTCATTTACAAAAAAAGCAAAAAAAAAACGCTATGACACTGAAAACCAATTTGCATAATAATTTGGAACATAGTTTATCTATTATCTATCTATCTATCTATCTATCTATCTATCTATTATCTATTTATCTATCTATCTATCTATCTATCTATCTATCTATCTATCTATCTATCTATCTATCTATTATCTATCTATCTATCTATCTATCTATCTATCTAATCTATCTATCTATCTATCTATCTATCTATCTATTATCTATCATCTATCTATTATCTATCTATCATCTATCTATCTATCTATCTCTATCTATCTATCTATCTATCTATCTATCTAGTGTAATCATTTCTTTATCTCTATTACTATCAATCTTATATCTATTCTATCTATTTCCATCAACCTAACAATCATCATGATTCATTTCAAAAGCAAAAAACTATACCTCTATTTCATATAATTACTATCTTATCTATCTATCTATCTATTTATCTATCTATCTATCTATTATCTATCTATTATTATCTATCTATCTATCTATTATCTATCATCTATCTATCTATCTATTTATCTATCTATCTATCTATCTATCTATCTATTATCTATTTATCTATCTATCTATATTATCTATCTATCTATTATCTATCTATCTATCTATCTATCATCTATCTATCTATCTATTATCTATCATTTATCTATCTATCTATCTATTATCTATCATTATCTATTATCTATCTATCTATCTATCTACTATTATCTATCTATCTATTATCTATCTCTATCTATTATCATCTATCTATCTATCTATTATCTATCTATGTATTATCTATCTATCTATCTATTATCTATCATCTATCTATTATCTATTATCTATCTATCTATCATCTATCTATCTATTATCTATTATCTATCTATCATTATATTATCATCTATCTATCTATCTATTTTATCTATCTATCTATCATCTATCTATCTATTATCTATTATCTATCTATTATCTATCATTTATCTATCTATCTATCTCTGGATCTGCATATTCTGCAGATAGCATTTCACTGTATGTGAATCCATTTTATTCTGTGACCCTTTGACATGTGAGATACTGTATACTCAGGCAGTATGAATCCTTGTTATTACACTTTCCCATGCTTGTCTCTTCTCAGTCTGTGTTTTCGCCCTGCTGGGCTTTAGCCTTGAGACGTAGCATTTAACCACCATAGATGAATTATTTGTGTGGATAGCACTAACCTCTGCATGTACAATGTGATCCTAATTGGCATAGGGGCGTCTGTATTTTTTCACTCCTTTCCTTTGGAGCCTCTAAGCCGTGGTCCCCGGTGACTTCCGTGGCATGAAGCCTAAGCCCGTACGTTGGTAATTTGCTCCACGCTGATTTAGCTATACTCCCATGACACCCTGGGTTTTCTCGCTATAATTATTGGTTCATCATGGATGGTTGGGGCTGACTATAATGAGGGCCCTTCTAAAACCTCGGCTGAGAGATAGAAAAGTGCCGGCTTGTGGTATCATTTTACAGCAACAGATTTTCATGAAAAATGTAGCATGAAAAGCAAAAGCAATTAACATTTTTTAAATGCTCTGGAACAATGCAATAGACGGCATATTGTGGAACGTGCTGTAATAAAACAGAAAGTGAAAAATATCCAGCTACTGTCTATCCATCAGAGATGAGCGCTGATCGCTTCATGCAGCCCTGGTCATTGCTCACTGGCCGTGGATGGGAGCTGTACTCACTTTTTTAGGTGCCCGGAATCGCAGGCTCGGCGTGACCTGTGCGCCACACGTTGCCCTGAATCAAACTTTTCCGCAAGGAAACCTGGAAACTTTGGGAATTGATGCAGCTCTTGTCCATGGCCAAAGAGCACCGACCTGGACCATAGACCAGTGTTGTGCAAAGTGATCTGCTTCTATCTGTCTTCTGTCTATAATCTGATGTTTTAAAAAGGACAAGGATAGCTATGCGTGAAATAAATATGTATATGTTTTGCAAATTTTCAAGCATCAAGGCCTTGGTGTAATTGCTATCCCTGCACCTTTTCCTTACTGGACATATGCAGATTTTAGTTACGTATCTACAGAGGCTGTTGCTGGGCAGAGAAACAATCCAAGGAAGCAAGGGCTTGTTAAGTGCTCTGTCACTCCCTGAGCACTCAATGGTACATGTGCATGTGACTTAAACTGCTAATTTCTCAGGAATGCAACAACAGATAAAAGATATAAAGGTGTCGAGGGATTTCCATTTCAAACACCTGCACGTCCATATGTGTGGGGTTGAGGGTAAGGGGATGGATTGAACTGACAGATTCCCTTTAAATAATGCCCATTAGAGAATCCGTACGTTTAGATCTGTGGTACAGGAATATACTATCTTGTCTTGTCTTGCTTTGGAAACACTAATTCATCATATTTGTGTTGTTTCATATTATATTGGAACAAAGAAAAACAGATTTATTGCATTATCACATTCCCAGAGTTTCGGCCGGGCACATTGCAACTTTTCAACTTGTTTTTACAGACTGATATTATTTATATGATGCAAAACATATGTCATGAAATACTCTACTATCAACTTTGTATCATCTGACTCTCTGAGGACTATAAATATACAGCTTCTGCTGAACTCCATGCATCATGGTCCTAGATATTTGTCTTGCCCTAGGACTATACATTTCCATTCCATATTGAGTGCACTAGGGAGGTCGTAACCCCGCGGGTGGGCTGCCCATAGAATTTCCTAATCATAGGCTATCCATGTTGAAGTGATCCCTGTACTTTCAGACAAGTTCACCTAATTTGATAGATATTGTGGAAAATAGACAACCTGCAAATCACTTTAATTAAAAATTATGTTGTCTTACTCCCATTGATAACCTTCCTTCTATTCGATTTGCTGTCCATTTCTTGTTGTCAGTAGTAATAAGCGAACGTGCTGGGATAAGGTGTGGAGATGGGCGAACCTGAACAGTAAGGTACTGTTTGGGCACGGACACCGAACACGGACTTCACCAGGAAATCCGTGTTACTGTTTGGGTTCGGACCCCCAAACACCGGGTGTGTGTCGCGCTGTCATGTGCATGACAAACACTGCTTCTGATCAGCGATAAAATCATTACCTCTCATCAGACAGCCGCTGTTCCCACGCTGTAAAATGACAGCGTGAGCCCGCAGCTATGATCAGAGGTATAAAGTTTACCTCCGGTCACTGGTGTCAGCTGATGGGACTACTGACCCCATCAGCCGACACTTGCTGTCACTAATAACAGCGAGAGCAGGAGAGGCGGATAGGAGTATTCATCAGCCAGATCCTGCACTGTAAATAAATAATTAAAAAAAAAAAACCTGCGTGGGTTCCCCTGTATTTTTGATAACCAGCAAGGCAGAACTCACAGCTGGGGGCTTCACTAAGGTTGGTTATCAAGAACAGAGGGGTCCGCACACTGTTTTTTTAAATTATTTAAATGAATCATTTAAAAAAATGGCATGGGGTCAACCACATTATTGACAAGGATTCAATCATAAGAAAACCCCCATAAAAATACTCTTTATTGATTAAAAACCTTTCAAAAGGTAAAACCACCAAAAATTCACAAAAACACCAAAGGTGAACACAAACATCAATATAAGGGGATGGTCTAAAAGTCCCTAGTGTGTCACCTAAGCGGATACCTGCCTAACAGCGGAGGTTGGCACCCTAAGGCGAACGATGGTTTTCGCGCCTCCGCTCAACGTAGGCTGCCCCTAGGGGCCCTGATGAAGACTACGGCCGCTAGGGATCCCACTACCGGGATACTAAAGGGACCCCTACCGCTAAACAAAGACACACCTAATGATAAGAAGACCCTATCCCCAATAGTGAATTAAAAACAATAATGAGCAGAATTAGGCATGATTAAATAGAGTATCCACCAGATCTGTTCAAGGTAGACCTGAAATAAATTGCACACCGATAGTCACTTGTATTTCAGGGTATATCCAAAAAGATTGTATCATATGCAAAACTCAGACAAGGTAATGAAGGATCTCCGTCACACTCCTATACATATATAAAGTGCTTGGCAGGTCTATATAACATTTATGAAAAATTGGTGTACATTTCTTTAAAACACTGAACACCATATGTAATGGACATGATAGCCCCTCTACAATAGCCAAGTATCAATGAAGCACAACGGTCAACCAGTCATCCCATTTGATATAAACAAGGTACTCATCTGCCATCTGACCTCCAAACATTAGCGCCTCGACGCGTTTCGCCTGTCATGGCTCATCAGAAGGCCCGGTAAAGTAACATCATGTGTCACCGTCAAAACCACATTTTTGACAACAAGCCAATCTAAAGCAGACAGCTGGGGGCTGGTATTCTCAGGCTGGCAAGGGGCCTTGGATATTGGTCCCCCCAGCCTATAAATAGCAGCCCTCATCTGCCAGAAAAGTCACATCTATTAGATGCACCAATTCTTGCATTTCGCCCGGCTCTCCTAGTTGCCCTGAAGCGGTGAAAAGTGGGGTAATATTTGTGGGGTTGATGTCACCTTTGTATTGTCAAGTGACATCAAGCCCATGGCTTAGTCAAGGAGAAGCGTCTATACAGTAAGACGTATGTAATAAAACACAAATGAAAAACAACAATATCTCTCACCTGCCAGTCATTCTGTTCCACTCCGTAATCCATGTCTGGGGAATAAACAGTTTTCAACCTGGACAGTGCCAAGCTGCGACCATCCAGGCTGAGAACCACTGGTGAATGAGCTGCTGTGAGCGCAGTGTCAGTGACTAGCGGTGACGTCATCGAGGTTATTGCCGCTCACAGAGGCTGTGTTCCCAGCCGGGCTGAACTGCGGTGACCTACCTGAGATCCCTGCTAGTTCCGTTAGAAAAAGTCTCACGGTGCAGGGGAGAGTTCACTACAGTTCTAATTCACCGCAGTGAAGTTCTCCTGCTGAACTCACCTCTGCACCGTGAGACTTTTTCTCACTGTGCTAGCAGGGATCTCACCGAGGTTACCGCAGTTCATTGGCCTGGGTGGGAACATAGCCTCAGTGACAGGCAGTAACCTCGATGACGTCACTGCTAGTCACTGATGCTGCGCTCGCAGCAGCTCATTCACCAGTGGTTCTCAGCCTGGAATCATATGTTAATCATATGTTAATTTTCAATGTGAGCCACTGACAAGAACTGTATGACTTCTATTTTGTTAAAAACCCAAAAATAGAAATAAAGAAATAAAATATGGAACTTGGATGTTATATTTTTCATAGACCACATGGGACCGGTGGGCGCAATTAAGCAAACAACATTTTACTGTCTCTCTGCAAATTGAAAATTTCAACAACTACAGCCTCAGACTTCACATCCGTTTCTCCTCAGACACACTTAATTCTTTTATCACCGCTAGTGAGTAACACATTCTATTTTAATGCGCTCTAATACAATCTTCCATTGTCTTCTCAGTTCATTAAATAAAATATTCCATAATTTGAAAAGTAACAGATTATAACTGGGTCATTCATTTTGCATGTATGATTTTTTTGCTTTATGTCATTATTAATTTATAATATTATTCATTTAAAAATGTTTTATTTTATTTTTTGTTTTGCATTTATAAGGAGCATTGGAGTGAGACTGCAATAGAAATGACTGCTCCTTTTTCATATCAAGTTCTAAAGAATAAAGGTAAATTACTCCATAAACTCATCATTTGATAGAGCATGCAGATAAAACACCTGTCAATCACCTAGAGCGGCACTGGGAGATGCTGGCCAGGGGGCTAAAGGACTGACTCCTCTCCGACTGTGGTCCCTGGCAGATTTTTAAGCTTTATTGCCTCTCAAGCTCCAGAGCATTTCAGAGGAAAATTTATCTAGCTGCAAACATACAACCAGGCTCTGATTCATGCTGGTACGAGAAGTTCACGGGGCTCACTAGGTGAGGTGGATCCTCTAAGCCCAAGGTCCAGGTGGGAATATGGGCCACGGGCACATGTGCAGCAGGATGGTGAATAGAGGGTCTTGAAACCGTAGGTAGACATGTGGAATGTGTGACAAAGTCATTGGTAAAGTACTGGAGAGGAGATATGTATCACTACGCATGATGGCTGTTAAGGGCCTGCGGAACGCACCTAATAGATATTAAGGAGAGGTGCGTTCGCAGCCCGGGGTCCACCATGCAGTCAGAGCCTGCTGCTAGTAAGATGGCGTAAATAGGCAGTATGAGCGAACTCCGTTATCCCGCAGAGTCGCAGATGTAAACGCCGTATCACTATATGGCGATATAAGCGGACTCTGTTAATTCACATGTGTCGACCCGCCACCACAATTGTGGATTACCAGGGCAATGGGGTACTCAGAGCCGAGCCCATGGAAGTCTATGGGGTTTGTCACAGGTAGCGGTGGCTCGGTCTGTGGCCCTGGCGGTCTGGCGTATGTTGGGGGAATATTTACAGGGGATAGATTTATATACAGTTCGTGACGCCACCTGTAGTCTCTGGTAATCTGTACCAGCGCTGCTGTAGATCTCTGAGGGGATGGTGAGGCAGCTAGATGTCGGGTCCCCTACAGGTGGGACTCTTCCCTCAGGTCGGTAGTTAAAGCAGGGTTGTGCAAGCATGCAAGTAAATAACACAGTCTCACACAGTCAGCGTCTTTCCATACCTTTACTTGTAAGATGGTAAGGCAGGTCCCAGGGAGGCTGATCCAAGGAGAATGTATTTCGAGATAGCAGCTGGACAAGTTAGGGGCCTCCTTTACTTTCACAACGATGAGTACAACCAGCATGAAGCGTAGTTCCCTCTATAACTCCAGCTATTCCAAAGCTGTACTGCCCAGTCAGTTTTGTGGTCGGAGCCTTCCTGTGAGAGAGCTGAATTCCTATCTTGCTGATCAGGCTCAAGGTCCTCACTCCCCCTGACCCCAGTTACGTACCGACTATTTAGGGGCTGCTTTCCGCTACCTAAGGTCCGGTAAGCCTCTGGGTTTCCTACCACTAAGCGTGAAGCTTTAGTGATCCTTCGGTCCCCAGTGACCGGTAACAATGTGCAGGACTTCTTCAATCCAAAAGCACTTCTAATTCTTTCCACTGTGCCTTTCGCCTTGTCCGCGCTTGTAGCATAAACACTCACACTTGCAAAAAGTCATATAATCACTCCCTTCTTCTCTTCCTTCAGAGTTAGTTGACAGACTCTCAGTAATCCACTAGGCAGGAGCACGTCTCTGAACCTTTCACTGTCCTTGGGACAGGTGACTGAAGTAATTCTGTACTAAGCTCTTCTTTCTTTATCAATGTCTTCAAGTGAGGTACAGCTCTGACCAGGCTGAGGTGATCTATATCTCGCCCTTACTGGCCTCCACTTGCTGAACTGCTGATAGAACCAGGCTGGACTGCTTCCTCCCTCCAAGTCCCAGCTAGACTCCACACGTCTGCTCTGTCCGAGGACAGGAAACTGACTACTAAAATCACTCAACAAATATACACTGACCACTCCCTCACAAGTGACTACACTACCCTAAGGGTGTGTCTAGTGTATGTTGAGTGAATGGGTATTGAGCATTGAACTGCTATCTCTCCACACACTCTCCAGGGTACTGCGTGTGCCTAACACCAGGGCTACACACACAGAGCCGCTGTGGCAAAGACTGTGTCCTGTTAGACTCACAGGAACACAGATGACTGCTAAGCGGATTGCAGTCTGTGGTCAAGCAATCAGAAAACAAGCAGTAATCTCCTCACCGGAGTAGCCGGTATTCTAATGGCGTTTTCAGCCGAGCCCTGAACACATGCATACAATCTCCTCACCAGAGGTGCCGTATTCTAGGGGCTTATTTCAGCACCTAACCACATGCATACATGACCACACTGGCACAAGCACGTAACAGATTTGATACTAGCGCACGGCCGTGCGGTAAGGACAGCCTTTTATAGCAGTCACGAGAAAAAAGACCTTCCAGGAAGGACCAATGGGAAGCTGCTTCAGAACATCAACAGCCACAGGACCTTCCTGAAGGACCAATAGGAGTGGCAGCTGTATCTGAGCATGTGACCCCTGATCTCCAATAGGAGATCTTGCTCTGGGCATGCTCAGATGAAGCAACAAAGGACTTAGTCCTAAAGACGTCTGCTCGCCGCTGACCAGTACTGGCTACAATAGCAGAACCTGAAGAGGCAGCAGCAAGTCTCTGCACAGTATTAGACCGGGCGAGACGGATGGGGAACCGCAGCGGGACTGGTTCGAGACTCCCCTTGTGCAGCAGCGGGAACTCGTACCCTAACAATGGCTTCAGTGATATAAAACCTAGAGTTTATCCTCCAGCACACTAAGTGCTGGAGGGGTTACGCTAGTTTGTTATAATGGGCTGGCTTTTATGTGGACATCCATAGAGCAGGTGGGAGGATGTCCACTTTATCTCCACCCCAGGGTGTGGTATTTATATCTTCAGTATGTCCCTTGACTTTAACTATGTCGGCTAGATTTAGAAATATAGGTATTTGAATTGCTGCATTCTATTGCACAGTTCAGATCCTCTCAAAACTTATGGATATTTTTTCAGAATTTGGAATACTCTCCAACTTTAAAATTAATATGAATAAATCCGAGGCCCTAAACATTACTGCCGCGATTTCGGATATCTCTAAACTTAAAATAGAGACCCCTTCTCACAGGCCATCTGATAAACTTGAATATCTGTGCATATTTGTCACTAACGACCCCCGCTCGTTGTATCATCACAACTTCCCACCCTTATTGGAAAAATTAGATAATCTGATGAAGTCATATGACTTCCCATTCCTGTCGTGGTTGGGTAGGATCAGTATTGTTAAATCCTACATTTTACCAAAGATTTTCTATGTCATGAACATGGTGCCCATACGACTTCCTAAGCCCAGATTACCTTACAAAACTCTCACCCTCCCGAAGGGTGCAGGTGGTCTCGGTCTATCTGACCTAAGAAACTGAGAAAAAAGAGGTGTGTACACAAATGGCCAGGGTCACCATAAATGAGTTTCAAATATGTAAGACAAAAAGTTATTGTGACATGATTATACAAGAATAGTACAAAACATACATTAAAAACAATTAAAAAACCATATAAAAAGGTATAAATAACACCTGGAGGACCAATATGAGTACCTTCTAGACTCCTCCACTGTGAGCACTGGAAGTATAAAAAATAACGCACCAATATACAAATACAAGTCGATAAATCCAATCTACCAAAGTAAGCAACCCCAAAACAAATATAATGCTGAGATCTTATATAAATCAAGCTGCACAAAAAGCCCAAGATAGAATAAAGATGAAGGACCCTAAATGCTAAAGAAGGTCAAATTGAACAACAACCTAAAAGGATGTAACACATGGTAAAGATCACCAAGGGATAAAGGAAAGGCAGCAAAAGACCTGTGGGTGGATGCGGATATACGAATGCCTGGTCACAGCATGGTGTGTGGAGGGAGAAACCCCACGCGTATCGACACTAAGTGTGGTTTCCTATTTACGTACTACCAGGCCATTCATCTAGCTAGATGGCTAAAGCTGTCCAGAGGGGCCACAAAGAACCTTGCCACAAATTTAGAATTGACCCCCAACTGCTACTTTTTAGACAATATTCCAATTACAGTTCTTCCGTACTTATTAGATCCTAACTACCAGGATGACTATGATCTCTGGACGACTTTTCCAGAAACCCCAATTTTGCATCTAGTAAACAAACAGACTTCGAGTGCTGAACAATGCTTAACAATGGTGTGGAGCCATCCACTTAACTTTCTCCAAAAGCAACACCTCCAACACATCGCTGCAAAAGCCAAACTTCTTCCTAGACCAACACCAGACTGGCAGTGGGTGGACTTGCTGTTAAAGTTACAATCTCCGATTCCTAAGATAACCTCCAAGATATATGCTAATCTCATTCACCCTAAAATACATTTTAAACCATCATACCTCTCCTCTTGGGAAGCTGAATTAAAATATCTCCACAGGAGGTTCACTAAATTTTAAAAAATTTGCATGGCTTTTCCCGGTGTGTACTCCTACAAGAAAACGCTTTTAAAATTCTCTCTAGATGGTACAGAACACCAGAAATCCTGTACCACTTGGACCTGAGCGAATGTCCCGGTGCTGTCAAAAATGTCAAAAATTTAAAGGCACTCTAACTCATATCTTTTGGTCGTGCCCTGCAATAGAGAACTACTGGAAGGGCATTAACAAAGCCCTTCGAATCTTAGGGTTGATAAATAGAAATATGTCAGCAGCAGAAATTTTACTCTCTCTTCCGTCTGAAGGCTACGCCCCCAAAAAACATAACTTAGTCCCGCTACTATTGGGAGTCGCTAAGCATTTGATACCATTACACTAAAAGCAACCCTCCCCTCCAACTCTGAACGAATGGGTTAATAAAGATAAACGATATCCAGAGACTAGAAGAGTTATCTAGCTCACAATTCCTCAAAATCTGGCAACCTTGGACTAAAAATTCCCAGAGGTTGAAAACTCCCCTCTCCTTAGGAACATCAATCCCCCATTGAACTCTTCCCCATCTTTTGATGAGTCCACATTGTTAGCTGCCCGTTATCTGTAATTTTTTTTACATTTCCTGCTGCAGTGGTCGAGCCTGACGCCCTTTACGCTATGCCTTTCCCGTTGCCTCTCTTGCATCCTTGTAGCTCCTGCTTGTGATTTAATTTTTTCTGTCTATCAGCAAGGCCTATAGATACACACTTCTATGTTACACACTACCAGCTTTGATGGTTCTGCCGTTTGCCTTTTCATATGATCAGATTTTTCACTCCGCTAAATTCTCTAGTTTAGTTATTTTCTCTACCAATGCCTGTTGCCTGATCCCCCCCTTTTTTGTTTTTATTTTTTCGGACTGTAATTTATAGTTACTGTGATGTGATTACACTGTTTATACTATCCAATTTGTTTTATGTCGACGTTTGATGTAACGCAAATACCTCATACCGACATTATCACTTACATTCGATATGTTGCATCTTCGGTACTATATTGTAACAGTTATCTGTTCAAAAGTTTACTGTTAACTTAAAAAAAAAGTTAAAGAATTGTTAAAAAAAATATTCAAATCCTCATTACTCTTTTGCATTTTTTCAGCATTCTAACAAGTGAATTTCAAGAATTTACTGCTGCTTACCATCACCAGGTGCCAATGTCACGAGATTATCGATGGAATTTACTTAAGGAGGACCTGTCATCGGGTCAGAATTGGCCACTCGTTTGCCTCTTATTTTATTCCTGCTTTTACCCAGAGTTTGTTTTTTTGTTATCTTATATACATTTCCAGAGATTTATTTATTTAATGGTAAGTTTAATGGTATTTACCAAGAGAGTGTTGCTTACAGAGTAATTATGCAAATCGACCCAAAGACACACCCCAGAGGATCCTGCGAACAATGCTTCCTTGTAAAGAACATGAAAAATAGTGTTACCTAGAAGGCCATTGTCTCAGAAACCATATGGTGGATTTAAAAACAAACAAACTGCATACTCAGGGCAACAGAGGGTATAAAATAAGAGCAAAAACTGTCCACTCTTGACCTGGTGACGGGTCCTTTTTAACCTTTCAGTGGTCAATATGTTTGATATAGCACCACTGTGGTCAATCACTTTGCAAATTTCTTTTGTTGCTATTTGCTAAAATCTTCAATCATGGTTGAAGCAAACGTGAGTAATCATACAGGCATGCACCCTAATGACTGAACTTAAACAACAGACCTTGTGGGAAATGTCAATGCAGGATTTTATGTATGATGAGCTATGCGTTTACCTCACGCACCCAGAACAGCAGAAGGGTCACATCACGTTTAACTTTCCCAGAAACTAGAGATGATTTTAGTTTTTAATTCCGTAAATACAGACACAAGGGTTTATAAGGAGGTTGTGAATATTCCCTAGAGTCCTGGAGTTTGTGAAAAGCACTGCACGGAATATACAGTAAAAAGAAAGTCTGGATTGAAGAAGAAGGCACAGCTGACCAATAGATATAGCATGGAAAAGCTATCGTTCTAGGCACTAGTAAAACTCTCATCCTTAGATTGGAAGGAAAAGTGGGTCACATTGCTAGCGCCTCTAGTAGTAGATTATGTAACTGCTCTTCTTGTAAATAATCAATAAAAGTTAATTTTGCTACTTAAAGACAGTTTGTTTTTTGCTGTTTTTCTTAGCGCTGCTGCTCCCCTGAGTAATCCGATTTCTTTCTTTTTTTTCAAATCCTCCATACAGTTCAAGAGATTTAGGCCTTTTTATTTAGTGCTAATTTTATGGTCTTTACCAAGGAAGAGTTGCTCATAAGGTAATAATGAAGAATGGCCTAAAGATACGCCTCCAGGGAACCCTGTGAGCCATGCCCCATTGTTAATGACCATAAAATTAGCACTACAGTCATGGCCGAAATTGTTAGCACCCGTGAAATTGTTCCAGAAAAATGAAGTACAATTATTATATCTACAGTATATATATGTATATATTATTTATTTGTGTGTATTGGAATAACACAAAAAAGGCAAATTCGGCATAATTTCACACAAAATCCCCAAAATGGGTCAGACAAAATTGTTAGCACCCTTAACTAAATTTTTGGTTGCATACTCTTTTGAATAAATAACTACGATCAATCACTTCCTATAACCATCAACAAGCTTCTTACATCTCTGAACTGGAATTTTGGACCACTCTTCTTACAAACAGCTCCAGATCAATCTGTCCCCATACAGTATCATATTATCAGCAGCATATTTGCAGTTTTCACTGGGCGATGGTCTGCTGATTACAATGATTTCTGTTGCAGCACAAATCGCTCGATGAATAGGAAGCATTTTTCTCATTTAGGATAATGCACCCCATAGTCCTCCATATAGTATAATTTACTCCATAGTCTTCCAAATAGTATAATGTGCCTCATAGTCCTCAATATAATACAATACACTCACCACAGACCTCCATATAGTATAATGTGGCCCATAGTCCTCCATATAGTATAATACACTTCTCATAGTCCTAGTCACTTGATCTTTATTGAATATTTACAACTAGCATAAGATGTGCTTGTTATTGCAGTTTCCCAGTCAGTTGCACGGATTCTAGTGATACATGTACTCATAAGCACGTTGCACTTTTATTAGTAGTTTATTCCCAAAACTGACTTACAGTGTATCAAACACCTATTCTTTATAAACAGTATCTATTTTGGTCCTAATAGTGCTGCCTCGTCTCAGCTATTGACAGTAAACACCTTGCTACCTCTTTTTGAAAACCCTTTGTTTAATTTTAAGGTTTTTTTTTACAAATTTCTAATAAAATATTGTATTTTATAGCACTTATGAATATGCCTCTTCATCCCACTAAGCTTACTAACCTACTAGGGATTTTTGTCGAGTTTATGCCCATGAGATTATATTAATTTCTTTGGACTTATGTGATATAAAGTCCATAGTCTTCCATATAGTATAATGTACCCCATAGTCCTCCACATAGTATAATGTCACTCATAGTCCTCCATATAATATAAAATACTATAGACCTCCATATAGTATAATGTGCCCCATAGTCCGCCATATAATATAATACACTTCCCAAAGTCCTCCATATAGTATAATGCGCACCCCATAGTTCTCCATATAGTATAATGCACTTGCCATAGACCTCCATATAATATAATACACTCCCCATAGTCCTCCATTTAGTATAATACACTTACCATAGCCCTACATATAGTATAATGCATTCAATAGCCCTCCATATAATATAATGCACCCAATAGTCTTCCATATTGTATAATGCACCTCCATAGTCCTCTATATTGTACAATGCACTTCCTATAGTATAATGAACATCATAGTCATCTATACAGTATAATGCAGCCCCCATATAGTGCACAAAGTATAATGCACTTCTCATAGTCCTTGATAGAGTATAACGTAGCCCCCATAGAGTATAACGTAGCCCCATAAAGTATAATGCAGCCACATAGCGTATAACACAGCCCCCCCTAGAGTATAATGCAGCCCCATAGAGTATAAAGCAGTCCCATAGAGTATAACACAACCCCATAGAGTATAAGGAAGCCACAGAGTATAACACAGCCCCCATAGAGTATAACGCAGAACCCATAGAGTATAATGCAGCTACAAAGAGTATAATGCAGCCCCCATAGAGTATAATGAAGCCCTCATAGAGTAAATCCTACAAAAAGGTTTGGAGTGTTTTGCTCCAAAATATTATGTGAATGAGAATAGAAATCTGATTGTTAAAAGTTACAAAACTTTATTTCTCATTTATATAAAAAACAACAAATACAGGACATGAAGAGGGGTGCTTGTCATTTGGTGATCAAGTTAATGCACTTTACTATGTGTGCACATGTTACCCACACTCCTAGGTCTCCACAAAGCACTCTTGCCTCTAAAGACATGCAGGGAGATTAAACTGTTATGAGCCTAAAGCTAATTGTTATAGTGATATCAAAAATTTTTATGGTACCATTTGTCTTTTTCATTACTATTTACCTATCTGTTCATGTCCTCTATTTGTTGTTTTTTTTATATAAATAAGAAATAAAGTTTGGTAACTTTTAACAATCAGATTTCTATTCTCATTCATATAGTATTTTGGGGCAAAACACTCAAAACCTTTCTGGATTTATCTATTGAGGGAGTTGCCCCTTCTTTTGCTTTGTTCCTTCTCCCCAATCTAGGGATTTAACACACATGTGCATCCGGGATGTCGGTTTTTGTTAAACCCATAGAGTATAATGCAGCCCCCATAAAGCATAATGCAGACCCCATAGAGTATAATGCAGCCTCATAGAGTATAATGCTGCTTCAAATAATATATTGTATCTCCCACAGAGCATAATGCAGCCCCCATAGAGAATAATGAAGCCCTCAAATAGTATAATGCACACCCCATATAGCTCCAGTTCATGGCCACCACGTAATCACGGATTTAAAAATAAATGCATACTCACCTCTCCTCGTTCTCACGCTGCTCTGGTGTCTGTAGCATGTCTATTGTGCAGCTCCACCGCTCGGTCATAGCGTGGCGCACAATGAAATGACATCATCGCGCCCGCTGTGTCAGGGGGGGGGGGGCCCTTGGAGTTGTAGGGGCCCTAGGCAAATGCCTAGTTTGCCTGCCCCTAACACCGG